>JAANYP010004223.1:0-59300 GCA_020465985.1 Centrapalus pauciflorus
ATTCGTGATTGTGCTGAAAAGAACTTAATCAAACTGGTAAAGGTGGCAACAGAAGATAATAATGCAGATTTATTTACCAAAGCGTTTGATAAGTCACGGTTTGAGTATTTAATTCAACTGAATGGAATGCGCACCCCAGAGTAATTTGACCTTAGTAGTAGTAAGTTTATTTTCTTTTAGAGTAGTAGTATTTCTTTCTTTACAGTAGTCTGCTAATTTAGGTAAGTTGCTAATTTAGGTAAGTTTCTAATTTAGGAAAGTTTCTATTTTTAGTAAGTTTCTATTTTTAGTAAGTTAGTAGGTTAGCTTAGTTTACTGCTTTTTGCTATGAAAAACAAAAGAAAAAAGAGAGAAAATTAGAAAAATACAAAAAAAAAAAGAGAATATCACAAAAAAAAAAAGGAGTTAAGTCTTAGATACATAGGTTCAAAGTGACGAAAATTAGCACCGTCGTTACAGACTCTAAGTATTTAGGCTTTCACACATAATGCAACTAAATCCTAAGTGTTATACTTTATTTAGTTTGATGTGTTGGTAGGCATAATACATATAGGGAATCTCAAGGCTAATAAAATATTCTAGAAAAAAGTCAAGCGTGTCACTAACCTAGATGTACGACCAATCGGTCTTAATTTTTATGTACAAGACATACAAACATTGAGTCTAAATGAGGTATGCAAACTTTCTGGGGATGTATGGCAACATCAAATACATCTGAAAATGGAAAGAATAGAAATATCATGAAAAACTGAGAGTCGAAAACATGCAACTCTGTTGTACGTAAGTACAGACCTGTTGTCTCTGTTCAGATTCGGGTTAGCAGACATGTCGCTTTGTTGTACGTCAGTACAGACCTGTCACCGCTATCTGCTAACTTTAAAAAATAAACCTTAAGTCGAACTAAGACACTTTGTTGTATGAAAATACAGACCTGTGTCCGATGTTTGTCTTTTAAAGAAAGTTTGCAAATACCAACAAGTTAGAATTTTTGTCTGTGTGCCTTGATCATTAAAGTATGTCTATGTCTGAGTCACGTAAGATAATTTCCTGATAAATAAAAAGGCCAAGGGATATTCCGAAATGTAAAATGTTTAACAGGGTAAAATACCAACAATCGGATAAATGGGTATGTCACGACAAACAATCAAAGGAATTCAAAAAATTCCTAAGTGTGAAAGTTTAAGTACTGAAAGTTAGTATCGGACATCGCTATCTGATTGAACCTCTCTTCGACTATACTCATCAAAATTATGTTGTTTAGTATTAAGCTTAGCTTGTAAATTTGTTTTTATAACTTAAGTCTAGATTAAAATTTTTTAGTCAAATTTTATTTTATTTTATTTTATTTTTACCTTAGCTTATTTTATTTTAGTTTAGTTTAATTTTTACTTAGGTAAAAGGTCAAAAGTTACTGAGGGTGCATTCGAAGTTGGATAAAATAAACATTGCGTGAAATATCTGTTGCTTAGGGTAAAAGAGTTGGCATAGTTTATCTGGTTACACAATACCGTAGAAAAAAATTGGAAAAGTTGAACTTATTTCAAAATTTTCAAAATTTTTCTAAGTGTTGGTAATTTCGAATCTAAGACAGACTCGAATGTGAAGTATTTCGAATCTGTCAGTAGACTCGAATCCACATAGACTCGAAGGTAGGTAGTATATATAGGTCAATAGTGAAGTCATTTATTACTTTACTGTTGTCGAATCTATATCCTCGAATCTGTCTGTGACGATCTCGAATCTGTTCTCGAGTCTACCGTATTGCTCCTAAACGACATTTTGTCGACTCTAAGGCTACTGTGTTCGATTCTACACTCATATCTAGGTATAATCAACCGGATTGTACAAGATTTTGGTAGTTTTATACACCATTTAAGGACAAATCGTCGATTTTTGAAGTTTTATTGGTCAAAATTGGGTTTTTGCTAAATAACTAAGTTTGGACCTATAAAAGATCAAATGAAAGACATAAATCAATGATTAGAACCTAGTTGAACTAATGTATGTGATTTACCAAGTTCAAAATGGTTAAAATCTTGGGTTTTTGTTGAAAATTCATATGTCGGCACTTCGAGTCTGTTCATGGACTTTCGAATCTGTTCATAGGTTTCTCGAATCTATCATTAGATTCGAGATGACAATGATATTCGAATCTGTCCATTAGACTCGAATAGGGACTCTTCGAATCTGTCCACTACATTCGAATATGGATACTTCGAATCTGTTCCCTTCGAATCTGTACTCTATTTAATTTCTTTAATTTAAATTTTATTAAACTTGTGGAAACTTAATTGTGTTAGATTTTGTATTTAATAAAGTACAAAATAAAACAAATTTGAATTTAAACAAGTTTATTGATTTTTAATGAGTCTAACAGTTTTATTTATTGTGCAGATATGGCAGTTCGTGCTTTTGTCCCTAAGCACAATATGGTGCTTCATCCGGATCATGACCTCCCTGAGGCGCAGGGATACAGGCAGATGCTTGAATTTCTTGTGGAATCTAGGATAGGATTTGCACTATCCCATAATGTTCAGCTCATATTACCGTATATTCGTCAATTCTATGACCATCTGCAGGTAGACTGCTCGGTCACACCGACAGTATTACGCCCTCGAATTGCGGGACAGCCGTTAGTTTTCTCGGCAGATATGTTACGACAAGTGCTGCAGTTGGGCACACAAGAAGAAGAAGCTGGTCCGATAGAGTTTCCTCTAAGTATAAGGCAAGCGGCCTTCCAGAGGATGGGATACAGTCTTGATGTGACCAAGGTGTCATATATGAAAAGTGGTTTAATTGGGCAATGGAGGTTTTTAGCCCATGTTTTTATGGTTTGCTTTGCTCCGAAGAAAGCTGGATTCGATTATATAGTTGCGAAAATTCAATCTGGGATAGTCGCTATGGTTTACAATCGACCATATAGCTTTTCGGAGATGTTCTTCTCTGAGTTTATGCACCAAATAACCGCTCCTGAAAATCAGCAGTTTCTGCTATATCCGAGATTTATAATGATGTTGATCAGGCACTTCTTGCCAAATTTGCCGCCATCAAATGACGTTCAGAACGTAGCTATTATGGATAAAAGGATATTCGCTGATTGTTCCTCCCATCGAGGAAGATTGGCTATTCCGGTCGAGCGACCGTTGTTTGGAGCTGTTTTAGACAGGCACTTTGTGGCACCAGATAATGCCAACTGGGCAGGTGAAGTAGAAGTTCAGCCTCGACAGCAACAACAACAACCGCAACAACAACAGCAACGTCCACTACAACAACAGCCTCGTGCTCGTCCCCGTGATCCAAGGCGAAGACAAAGAGCTACTGCGAGTCAGACTCAGGCGTCTAGGCCTTCTACGAGTCAGCAACCAGAAGTGCAGGAAGCCGGGCCGTCAAATGTCCCAAATGAAGCTGATCAATTGTGCCAAACGCTAAATGAAATTTGGGAGGCGGGTCCACATGCAAATGAAGATATAGCTGCTGCATTAGTGGGAGAATTACTTGAGCCTCCAGAAGGAGAAGAAAATGTGCTGAGGGATGTTGAGAATTATGAGCCAGAGCAGGCTGATGACGTTTTGTCATCTTCAGCAACTGAGTCAGAAGAGATGGAGGAGGTAGAAGCTGAAGCTCCAGAGTCAAGGTCTGCCGTTCCTGAAGTTCAGATTGGAACTTATGGTTCGCGACTGATTATTAATGAACGTGGTTCTAGGAGGCGATGGGACAGGGAATCGGAGGAGTCTGATTTCGAAGAAGACGAAGTTTCTCAACTTGTGACGAGGCGACGGGCCAAACGTCACAGGTTCATGCAAGGATCCTCGTCAGTCTCCGCAGAACAACCAGAAACTTCTCAATCTCAAAACCCTCAACCTCAAGAACAAGAACCTCAAACCACCATTCCACCACCACCACCTCGCGATGAACCATATATTCCATCGCCAATACTTCCTACTCCGTTACAGTCCATTCCATCAACCTCATCATCATACGCTGACAATCAAAGATTTTTGCGCTTAAAAGATAGAGTTGACTTCCAGGAAATCCAAATCTTTGGGCTAACAACAGCAATCGGTGAGCTTCAGAAGCATAACGCAGATGTCGATAAGGAGAATGCCGTTTTAAAGAAGATTGTGGAAAAGGTCCAGGAAGAAAACACAGAGTTAAAAACATTTGTTTGTGATCAGTCAGCCGAGATAAGGTCGATGCGCTCCCTGATTGAGCAGTTAATGAAAAATTTACAGGCTCAGGGGGAGACATCGTGCCGTGATCAGGAAGAAGTACAGAGGCCGAGAGGAGATGATGATGAAGACAACCAAGGCAATGATCCCAGCCCTAAAAGACAGAATGAGCCAGTAGATTTTTCTGCTGCTCAGACTGCTCAATCTGAGGGGGAGCCTAGTACAGGGTGAGAAGTAGGAGGAGCAGGAGGAGAAGCTGGTTCTTCAAGGACTTTAGATAGCGACATGATCGATGCGCTAAAAGATATTGAAGAAGAGCTGATGGAATTTGATTTTGAAGATGATATTGAAGAATTAGAAGAAGGTGAGTTCATTCCAGATGACGTCGCTGACTGGAGATCGGATGATGAAGTGCTAGATGATGAAGATGATCACGTTAATGAAGTAATAATCAATTCACAACCAATCACAGAACTGTATGAAAGCCAAGATCATAATGTGATTGATATTGATTACATCAAGGTAGCCTCAGCTGAAGATAAAGACCTTGAAGAGGCTGAGAAAGAGCCATCTAGAGCTGATCTGATAAATCTTTGGTTCAAGAAGGAAGAAAAGAAAGATCAGCTGAAGATGAAGAAGAAAATGAGAAATCCAAGTGCTGGAAACTTCTCAGGAGGGATTATTAGCTGGTTCTTTGACAGAGAACTGCAGCTGTTTATTTTGAAGAGAAGAGATGGCCTTCAATACTTGAGGCGGACACTGAAAGCTTTTAATTCATTGCCCAAGATTGAAGTTAAAGAGTTAGCCTGGAAGGAGCTGATCAATATTGGAGATGATCCCTACGCGAACGTTATTGAAAGAATTATAAGGAAAGAAGGGCGATCAGGCAAATTTGAGAGGCTTAAGCCGAGATCAGGCAAAAGGGTCGAGGATGGATCAAGGATAGATCCTCATACTGGAAGACCTTGGGCCAGAATGGTGTATAAGCCAGTCAAATGTCTGAAGAAAGTTCCTATGTAACCAATGCCACAGAATGTTTTGAGCAACATGAAGTGGTGGTACCTAGAGATTGACACTGCTGAAGCTATCATGGAAGATCAAGACGAGCAGGTCATTTTGAAAGTATATGATCCTCTGCATTTGATAAACCTATCAAAGGACGACCTGAAGAAACTTCACGATCAGCCTATCTTCTTCACTGAACCATGGAGATCTGAAGCCAGGAAGTTCCAAAAGGTAGTTAAAGTTTGTATAGATGCGGGATTATTTGCAGGTAGTAATATATATAGCTCTAGTACTTAAATTTGATGTCATGTAAATAATTAGAAGCTATCGTCAAGGGGGAGTCTGTTGGTACACCCTGTGTGACGATAGCAGTCTAATCGATTTGCATTATGATTTAGGTAATATTCTGAGTTATCCAGTATTTTGATATATATGTTTAATATATGTTTGTCTGTTATTGATTGTGTGTTTGAACTTGATGTAACATATTACAAGAAGTTCAAACATAAAGGTCAAAGATTATGTCAAGCATAAGTTAAAACATAAGTTTCATCACTTAAGTGTTTAAGTGTATTGGCTAGATTCGAATAGGTTAAGGAAGGCATTCGAATCTGTGTGTTAGATTCGAATGTATCCTTAGATTCGAATTGGCTAGATTCGAATCTGTCAGATGGACAGATTCGAATGGGCCTTATGCCAGATTCGAGGTTGGCCCACAACAGACTCGAATCAGGGTCTATAATTAGGGATAGACTCGAATCATTAGTAGACCTTTGGCAGAATTCGTGAGGAATTAAGCAATAGGCGATCTCGAGTTTATCAGCTAGGTGAGTCCCGTTTCGGAGAGAATTAGTACGTAGGATCGTTCGTGTGTCGTTCGTTCAGCGTCTAATAGTCTCCGTGTTCCGTTGGTTGAGAGTTGTCCGTCTAACCGTCAACGAGGATTCCGCACTCGTTCACGGATCCGCGTCTAGATAGATCTTGCAGTCGTAGACCTTACAAAAAATCTCATCTTTCCCCTTCTCTCTCTCTTCAACCTACGACTTCTTCTTCTTCTTCACCAAGAATTTATTAATTCTTGCAATAAATTCTGAATTTAAGCCATGGAAGTAACAAACAAACATCAAATATCCAGAATCTACAAGATTTCAAGGTAAAATCTACTTAAAAACTACAAATTTTGAGGGTTAGTGTTCGGTTTTGAGAAAAACCGAAATTAAGATTTATAGCATGAATGTTGTTGCATGTTAAATATTCTTATGGATTAGTGTAAATCGAGTATTAGAGAATTAATATATTAAATTTCAGCCTCTGATTCGAACTATATGTATGATTTTCGAAATTTACTATGTGTTTTAAGTGTGTGTGTTAGATGGAATGTTGAAAATAGTCAGAATGAGGCTGATTTGGTATGTTGTATGTTATGTTTTATGTTAATAAATGTAAAAAGAGTACATTTTTAGCTTATAGAAAGATATTTTCAATCACAAATATGCATAAATGACAAAAAACGAAATCAGGGAAAAATTTCAAACTGTTGGATCCGAATTCGGATGGGACCATCTCGGATGCCAAATTTCGGATGGGTGCAGATCCGAATTTTGGATGACCGAAATTCGAATGATCAGAAATTCAGATGTGGGATTATATGATCCGAAATTCTGGCCAATAAGCAAGCCTTTTGGATTTCTTTTGTGTGACACATTAAATTTATATATTATAATGTCAATACACATTTATAATTAAGAATATGAAATACTTATATGTGAATTTTGGGCATAAAGTGCAGTTGAAAATATTATGAGTTATCAGAATCAAGTCAATAAAATTCAAAGTTTGATAATGATTCAACTTAAAGTAATATGATATGATAAGTTATGAAAGCTAAAAAGTTAATGTTCTTGCAATGATAAATTCTGGACAGGTTCATATAATTCTGAACAAAGTAATAAAGTTTAAAGTACTGAAAGTGGGTCAGAGTCTGTAAAGCCAAGCTAAAGTCCAGAAAGTCAAAGATTAAATCCTGAGATAACTCAGGTGGTGGAGAAATCTGCTTGATAAAGTCAACAACTCAGTCTAAATATAGCACAAACTGTGAGTTATATATATTCAGTGTTACATGCTTGATTCTGGTTGAGACATATTGTTGTTGATAGTTTACTTTGGCATTCATTTATGCTCAGTTGGATTGTGACATGTGCTCACCATGGTTCGGTGATGCCCTGTGGATCATGATGGCTATTTGACTTATCATTCTGCATACATTGTACTTACAGTTCTATTCAGTTATTGTCAAGTTATATCACGCTTGTTACCCACTTTCCGCTTGTTGTGCATGTAATCTGATAAATCAATGTTCCCACTAAGCATTGCTTATAGTTGTTGTTTAACCTTTTTACAGGAAAAAATAAGGGGAAAGCACCTGCCGGACCTAGTTCTTAGGTCTTTCAAGATCAGTTGAAGTTTTTCATAGACCACTACTCAAACGACCCTTTTTGGTACAGATTGACAGATGATACTTGTGGTGGTTTGGGTAAACTTGCTTTGATCATATCATGATATGTATTAGATTAGTCTTGTACCCTTTATTAGTTTAATTTGAAAACTGTAACTCGTACTAAATTTTTTTTAAACTTATCCTAAATGTTTGTACTGTAATTCATAATTTCGCAACCTAATTACTGTATCTTAGTTATGATTGATATCGTATTGCAATTTGTGGGACCTAGACGCCGAGGACTGCCCCGTAAGGGGTGGTCTTCACAATTCCTAATTTTTGTTTGGAAATAATAAACCATAAAATTTTGTTTGGAAAAACTAAAAAGTAAATTTTAACAAATAAAAACATATTTGAATAAAGAAATCAACAAGTAATTCAAATTTCAATCATAAAATGCATTCAAGTGAGTTCACTGGAAAGAGGTTTGTCAGAGACGAAAGGTTAGTCAGAAGAATGCAACCGGTTCATCAGGTTGCAAGTTAATTAAAAAAAACTCATCTTGATTAGTTTAGTCAGTTGTGAGTTTTTTGTGTAATGAAAAGTGATCGAAGGTTTTAATCACAAAAATGGTTCAACTTAACGGTTTTTTGCACATATATCCCAATATTATATAAGTAGCAACTTATAAATTTGTTTTTAAAAATTATCCTACAATATTAATGAAATAAAATTTATAAACTTATAACATGTTATACGTAGGTTTATAGACTAGGAAACAATTAAAAAGGTAAAACCATGTGTAAGCCTCCATCGTCTAACGCCCTTTGCTTTTTGTAAATCAGATTCTTGTCTATTCGATTTAATTTTAGTTTGAGAAGGAATATTTTAGATTTTCCTTTAGAAAGGGTTTTATAAAGATCCCGATTTTGATTTTAAAATCTCATGATTTTGTGATTATGATTAGTAAAAACATATCGGTCCCTACTAAAATGTCTCCGGGTATAAATCTTAGTAAAGATCTTAAGATTTATCATATTATGTAAGATCTGGATTCGATTTTATTTTACTTTAACTTAAACAGAAAAGTAATTAAAAAAAACTATTAATGAATTAAAATATGTTAAATAAAAAAGTAAATAAATGAGTTAATCATTGAATTTTTTTCATTAGAGTAAATTCCATAAGACTTCGATTTCAATATTTTGAAATACAAATCTTTAGTAATATAATTGAGTTATCACAATTAAGTTGTATTCAATTATCGTTATAATGTTTGAATTTTAAGATTTTATTAATTTTACGTAAATTAATATTTAATTTAAATTATAACATCTATAAAATAAAGATAATATTATTTTAGTAGAATTTTTTAATCCTGATAGGATCTTACAATGTCGATCTTGTAAAGATAAAAACGATTACCAATAAAGTCTCAACCTTGATAATTCTAGGTTTTACTAGACTTTTTTCAAGTTACTCACATGATACCAATGATAATGAATAGAAAACGATTATTTCCTCGATTAAAGGTGTTACTTAACCTCTATCGATGAAAATCAACATACGCACAACAACAGTGTTTTCATATTTCTAGAATTAAATCAGAAATTCTGGTACATCAAACACGATAACCCGAGTTGTTTGTTGAAGAATCTTTTTTCCCAAGATTGTTTGCTATTGGAGTCAGAGAAGGATATCTGTTTCAAGAATAGATGGATATTGGCGAATCATGAATGGCATGGTAGTTGAAACTGGGGTGCTAATTGTAACACCCCTCCCGATCCCAGAAATGCCACGTCAACCCGATATCATAAGTGGCAATAACGCAAAGAATCTATAACACACATGTCATAGGATAATGCAGATTATGGCTAATTTAAAACTTTATTCACAAAGGTTAAACATGTTTCAGTACATTCGCAACTCAATTAAACTAAACATAACAACACTGGCAATCAGATACACAATTGATACAATATCCCAAAACAACTGTCACAAACAGTTCTAAACAAAACACGGAACTATTACAGGTCTTCAAATCAATCTCGAACATATCTCGGCGGCGGTTGAGATCCCTTCTGATTCCCTGATCATGTTAGACTCGAAGACATGAGCTATAAAGCCCGTGAGCACACGAGGGTTTAACACTGCACATAAGCACATAAAACATAGCATACACAATCCATGTCCATGTCCCTGTCCCGGTTACCCTGCACACATCTCAGGTATAAAGGCACAAGTATGAGATCTGAATGCACACACAATCCCGGTGGGGACCCTTCCCCGGCCACCGCACACAACAATGGTCAGTAATACCCTGTACCACGGAAGCTACCCGACTATAGGCCCTTTCGTATATATACGCCCCAAGGACTGTTAGGGACAGTCAACCCGCGCAATTCCCCTTCGCGGCTTATCGTCCGTACGGAACTCATCACGAACCCCCGGAATCGATCTCAAATCTCATACATAACACATAAGGGATAGGATATACCTGAGGTTCACGTCCCTGTCTCACATATACAACACGCACATATAATAGCTACACGGCTACACACACAAAAGATGGTGCGCGTTTAGGAAAGAACTCGAGTACTCACCTGACTGATTTCCCAAACTCTGAACTCCCTGATCAAATCCGGCCCGCTGTCCGCTAGTCCATGTAATCACACGGATATCCCAATGGTTAAGCACAATCCCGAATAGCACCTATCACATAATCACAATAATCCAAGCCCGACTCAAACCCGACAACCCCACGGAACCGAAACCCGACTCAAAGTAACCCCAACGAGACCCCGAACACATACAAGACCCATCCCGAACAATCCCGAAGAAACCCGACACTAATTCGACCCAAACCCCTTTCATAAAACCCAATTCAGATTTTCCCTGCAGGCTCTTGGTCGCGCCGCGGGCCCCCTGGTGGTCGCGCCGCGACACCGCGAAACCCCCATTTCTGACCTGTGATTTCAGCTCTGCCCAGGAGCATCAAACCCCTTTTCTACTCGAATTCAACCATGAAAACCCTTACAATTCATACATAACTCCACTATAACAATCTAACAACCAATTCCCCCAACTTGGGTAGCACATATCTCAATCTCTCTAAGAAAAAGTAAGGATTCATACCTCAAGTCCAAGAACAATCCACACAAAGAAGAAGATGATGATAAATCCCTGATTTCACACCCAAGATGAAGCTCAAACTTGGTTTCTTGCTGCTGGAGATGCTCCAAACACACATGAAAACACACACACTTAGGGTTCTCAAGAGTGGATAAGGAATAAAGGAGATAGACACGTATATACGTTTCTTGTCCGTAATAGCCTCGGGCTGCTCCACATATTGCAACTAATCGTCGACTGTAATATTGGATAGGGGCACGTACTGATCATCTTTCGCGAGACACTTTCGGAGATGACTCACGTGAAAAGTATCGTGCACACCGGCTAACTCTGGAGGCAATCGCAGTCGATAAGCCTGATCCCGGACCCTTTCAACGATCTCAAATGGCCCGATATACCGCGGACTCAACTTCACACGATGTCTGAACCGGATGACCCCTTTCCACGGTGACACCTTAAGCAAGACTTGATCCCCAACACTGAATTCCAGCTCTTTTAAACGGCGATCAGCATAGCTCTTCTGACGGCTCTGGGCGACCCTCATATGCTCCCGAATCACAGCCACCTTGTCGCTAGTCTCCTGTAACAGCTCCGGCCCGCTAATAGGTCGTTCACCGACCTCGCCCCAACACACAGGGGTTAGGCACTTGCGCCCATATAGTGCCTCAAATGGAGGCATCTTGATCGTGGCGTGATAGCTATTATTATACGCGAACTCGACCAACGGCAAATGCACGTCCCAGTTACCACTGAAGTCGATAGTACACGCCCGAACCATATCCTCGAGGGTCTGATTGGTGCGCTCGGTCTGCCCGTCAGTCTGCGGTCTGTATGCCGTACTCAGCTGAACCCTGGTGCCCAATTTTCGCTGGAAACTCTGCCAGAACCGAGACGTAAACTGTGTGTCCCTGTCCGAAGTAATCGACATCAGAATCCCATGCCGTGATACCACCTCATTAATATACAGTCTTGCTAGCTGATCCATTGTGATAGTGCCCCGGACGGCTAAGAAGTGCGCACTCTTCGTTAGTCGATCCACTATCACCCAGATCATATCATTCCCGTGGACCGTGCATGGAAGTCTCATAATGAAATCCATCGTCATGTGGTACCACTTCCACTCGGGGATCTCTAACGGTTGGAGATGACCGTGTGGCTTCTGGTGCTCGGCTTTGACCCTTAGACATGTCAAACACTGTTCACCGTACCGGCCCACATCCCTTTTCATTCCCGGCCACCAGTAGAAATCACAGAGATCACCGTACATCTTAGTACTCCTTGGATGCACGGATAGCCTCGATCGGTTCGACTCATCAAGAATCAACTACCGCAAATTCCCAACCCTCGGGACCCAGACCCTATCATGGAACACATACAACCCACGATCATCCCTGATTAACGACTCAAGCAGCCCTATCAGACGCTCCCGTTTCACATTATCGCCCCGCAGGCCCTCCTGCTGCGCTAATCTTAGACTGTCCGTCAATGTCGAGGTAATCTCAAGCCTCGAAGCCCTGGAAATCACAGTTTGGCCGCATGCCCTACGGCTCAGCGCGTCAACTACCACATTAGCCCGACCCGTGTGCTACTGAATCTCACAATTGTAGTCCTTCAACAACTCAAGACTACGCCGCTGCCTCATGTTCAGATCCTTCTGGCTGAACAGATACTGAAGACTCTTATGGTCGGTATACACAATAAACCGAGACCCGTACAGATAATGGCGCCAAATCTTTAGTGCGAACACGATGGCGTCTAACTCTAAATCATGCACGGTATGGTTTTCCTCATAAGTCTTTAGCTGGCGCGAAGCATATGCGATCACCTTCCCTCGTTGCATCAAAACGCAACCCAAACCCGACCCTGAAGCATCACAATAGACCACGAAATCATCGGTACCCTCCGGTAAGGCCAACACTGGAGCCTGACACAACCGGGTCTTCAATTCCCTGAACGCACGCTCCTGCTCCTCGGACCACTCGAGCGGAACGGACTGCCGAGTCAATCTCGTCAACGGCAAGGCAATTCTCGAAAAGTCCTGGATAAAGCGCCTATAATACCCGGCAAGACCCAGAAAACTGCGAATCTCTGGCACTGGCTTCGGAGGCTCCCAACTCATCACTACCTCAATCTTGGCCGGATCCACTTTAATTCCCTCGGCACTGACCACATGTCCCAAAAACTGTACCTCACGCAGCCAAAACTCACATTTGGAGAACTTCGCGTACAATTTCTCCCTGCGCAGCACAGTCAAAACCTCTTGGAGGTGCTGCTCGTGGTCTCCAGCGCTCCTCGAGTAAATCAGGATGTCATCGATGAACACGATCACGAATCTATCCAACATAGCTCTACACACCCTGTTCATCAAATCCATGAAAGCGGCGGGTGCGTTAGTCAAACCGAATGGCATCACAAGAAACTCGTAGTGCCCATAACGAGTACGGAATGCTGTCTTCGACACATCCTCATCCCTGACCCTCAACTGATGATACCCAGACCGCAAGTCGATCTTGGAGAAGAAACTCGATCTCAGGAGCTGATCAAACAGATCATCGATACGTGGAAGCGGATAACGGTTCTTCACCGTCACTTTGTTCAACTCCCGGTAGTCGATACACATCCTCATGCTATCGTCCTTCTTTTTCACGAATAACACTGGCGCACCCCACGGTGACGAGCTCGAACGGATGAATCCACGATCTAGAAGCTCCTGCAACTGAGACATCAACTCTCGCATCTCTGTCGGTGCCAGCCTATAAGGAGTCTTAGCAATCGGCACCGCCCTGGGAACAAGATCTATACGGAACTCCACTTGACGATCTGGCGGTAACCCAGGCAACTCCTCTGGGAATACCTCAGGGAACTCACGAATCACCGGAATATCCTCTAAGGTCTTCTTTTCCTTCCTCGCGTCAACTACATAAGCTAGGAAGGTCTCGCACCCCTTAGACACATACCGATGAGCCCTAACCATAGACACAATCCCAATATCTCCTTTGCGACGCTCCCCGTACACGATAATACTCTCACTGTCAGAAATGGGTATACGAATGATCTTCTTAGCACACAGAATATCAGCCCGCCTGACAGTCAACCAGTCCATACCCACAATCACATTGAAGCTACTGATCTCAGTCGGCAGCAAATCGATCATAAACCGATGGGAATCTATCTCTAAAACACAGTCCCGATATCCGACTCACTAACATAGAACTCCCATTGACCCTCTCAACAACCAAAGGAACAGACAAAGGGGAAGGAGACACACTAAAGTACGCACAAAAGACAACAGACACATAGGAGCGATCGGCCCCGGAATCAAACAATATACGAGCTCGAAGTCCGTTAAGAATGTACGTACATGAAACAACATTTGTGGCATCCCGTGCCTCCTCTGCGGTCGCCTGAAATACAGGTCCTTGGCCCCTCGGAACAGAATCACGGCGGCTGGACGACGACGGCTCTGCCCTGGCCCCACTCGAGCTAGCCCCCTGAACTGCCGGTCCCGGCTCCGGACAGTCTCTAACACGATGTCCCGGCCTCCCACAGCGAAAACATACCGGCTCGAGAACTGTACAAATAGACGCGGCGTGGCCCCGCTGACCGCATTTATAACATCGCGGTAGGTCCGACAAACACTACCCAGAATGGCGCCAATTTCACTTCGGGCACTCCCGATCCCCATACGAACTCTCAACACGGCTGTCGGACGCTTGGGACCCCTGTCCCATACTACTCTGGCTCTGAGCCCCAGATCCCTGACTCTGGCCTTGTCGTCTCGATCTACGGTCTCGTCCCCGGTCCCTATCACGCCTCTGTCCCGAACCCTGCCCTGAAAACTGCCATTGATCCGGACGCTGATCACTAGGGGCGTCCCAGGAGGATCTCCATACACTCGATGGCTGCACAGATGTCCCGGTGCGCTGTCTTTGAGAAGAAGGCTGCTCCCTCTGCTTAAGTATCTCCTGCTCCCTCATGCGGGCCATCTATAAAGCTCTGGCGAACGTAGGGGTATCATGCAGCCCCACAAACTCACGGATATCAGATCGAAGGCCCTCAATAAATGCATCTGCCTTACGAACCTCTGTGTCGACATGCTGGGCGCAAACTGCGAATACTCGTTAAACCGATCAACATACTGCTGCACAGTCATATTACCCTGCTGTAGATGCAAGAAGCGGCGCTCCATTTCCCGTCTCTCATCCCGAGGAATGTACTGGAGCTCAAATACTACCCTGAATTGCTCCCAAGTCATAACATATGCGGCGGACTGGGTCATCGAAGACTCTATCCCTCTGACTGGGTCATCGAAGACTCTATCCCCGTAACTGATAAGCGGCATAACCAACCATATCCCTCGGATTAACATGGGCTACCCGAAATGCAGCCTCAATCTCGCGCTCCCAAGCGATGGCCGCCCCCGGCTCACCGTCTCCCCGGAACTGCGGTGGAGCCCCTGTCATGAAGTCCTTAAAGGACCCGCCCCTCTGAGAAGATGAAGAAGCTTCACCCCCTGATTCGGTCTCAGTTTGCCGAACAACTGGCCCCACATTCTGACCCTGTTCCCTCTCTTGCTCTTTCTTCTGTCTATAAAACTAGGTCAATACCTCGAGTAGCTCTGATTTGCGAATATACTCATCACTGGGCGGCTTACCCGCACACGATCCCTCACCCTGGTCTGCCATACTGATCTGCACAAAATAAAACGATTAAGCATAAAGGACAAATCACTCAGCGTTGTACACTAAGCCAGGTCGGTTAATCCACTAATATAATCGCAACACGATCCCCCATGGACCGGAATAAGGTCTAAGTTAAGCATCCCCTAATGATACTTAAGCTTCAAACCGCAAGCTCTGATACCATGCTGTAACACCCCTCCCGATCCCAGAAATACCACGTCAATCCGATATCATAAGTGGCAATAACGCAAAGAATCTATAACACACATGTCATAGGATAATGCAGATTATGGCTAATTTAAAACTTTATTCACAAAGGTTAAACATGTTTCAGTACATTCGCAACTCAATTAAACTAAACATAACAACACTGGGAATCAGATACACAACTGATACAATATCCCAAAACAACTGTCACAAACAGTTCTAAACAAAACACGGAACTATTACAGGTCTTCAAATCAATCTCGAACCTATCTCGGCGGCGGCTGAGATCCCTTCTGATTCCCTGAACATGTTAGACTCGAAGGCATGAGCTATAAAGCCCGTGAGCACACGAGGGTTTAATACTACCCATAAGCACATAAGACATAGCATACACAATCCATGTCCCTGTCCCGGTTACCCAACATACATCTCAGGTATAAAGGCACAAGTATGAGATCTGAATGCACACACAATCCCGGTGGGGACCCTTCCCCGGCCGACACACCGCACACAACAATGGTCAGTAATACCCTGTAGCACGGAAGCTACCCGACTACAGGCCCTGCCGTATATATACGCCCCAAGAACTGTTAAAGACAGTCAACCCGCGCGATTCCCCTTCGCGGCTTATCGTCCGTATGGAACTCATCACGGACCCCCGGAATTGATCTCATATCTCATACATAACACATAAAGGATAGGAACGAAGGCTCTTGGTCGCGCCGTGTAACATCCCAAATTTCAAATATATGTAATTTACGATTTTAAGACTTAATTATTGTACTTTTGGATGATCATATTAATTTAAGTTACTTATAATCATATTATCAGTTAAATGAGAAAATACAAAGTTGAGGGGTGTGTTATGCAAATAGGTCAAAAAGGAGAATAAAAGAAAGGAAACTTTTCATTTTCAAAATATTCACTCTCTCACTACTCTCTCTCTCTAGCCGAACTCTCTCTTCTTTCTCTACTTCTCGGATTTTAACAAGAACACTCAAGAATCATCAAAATTTCGAGTGCAAAATCTGGAAACAAGTGATCTGAAAGGAACTATTACTACTACAACGAACATTTTGAGGTAAGATTCATCCAATCTTGTAAATTATGGAGTTTTTGGTTCGATTTTTATAGAAACCGAATCATAAGACTTTGATTCCAGATGTTAATGCATGTAGTATATTATGGTTGCAATCTTTAAATCGAGCATATATGTTATAGTATACAAAATTTCAGAATCAGATTCAAAGTCTAAGTGTAATTTCAGAAATCATGTGTGTGTTTTAGTGTGTGTTCTTCAAAGACTTGTAGAAAATGGACACAAATGGATTGTTTTGGTACATAAATGTTATGATATAAGTTAAAACAGTGTTACTAAGTTCATATTTGCAATATTAGACTCAAAACATGCAAAAATGGTCAAAAACATAATTCTGGAAAATATTGGAAAATTTCTAAGTATGAACTCGGATGATGATCCATCCGAATTCGGATCACCTTAGTTTCGGACCTCTCCCCACTTCGGACTAAACCACTTCGGACCATTACCCAATTTCGGATCCTTCCCCAATTCGGATCCCCAACTCAATCCGGACCTAGCCCATTTCGGACCATACCAATCCGGATCACCCATTTCGGATCCACCCCAATTCGGACCAAAGACTCAGTTTCGGACCACTTATATTTCGGACCATCCGAATTCGGATATGGTCCGAAATCAGAACCCAGTTACATTTAAAATTACAGAATACAATTTTTAAGCAATTACTAACACAAATTCAATATTACACTTACTTTACAGATCATTGTGGTGTTATCAAAACACACATTGATTCAGAGACAAGTCACACAATACCAATCACAGTGAGTAACAGATTGTCATTCGAACATTTATTGTTTTTGCATTCATGTTTATACATTCAATGACATGTTCACATTGTTCATATACATCATTTTGCACTCGTCCATGATTTGTTGTTATGATGCACACTCGTACTTGACATGTAATACACATGTAGCCAGCGTTCAATTGAAAGTGCATTTATTTACATCATGCTTGCACTGCATGATCATTACTTCACAATCTGATGCGACCTGGACTGGGGCTGACAGCAGGCCACTGTCGGGGACTGATCATCCTACTCGTTATCCCGTCAGGTTCGGCACATCCCCGATCAGCATATTGAACTGCCAACCCATGCTAGCACTGCATGGTTTACACATACATTGAGGCTTACACTACCTGTTTTCACATTCATGGGGCTTACACTGCCCATGGTTAAGCATTGCTTGTAAAGAAATATTTGTTGTTTGTATAATCTGTTATCTCACTAAGGTTTAGCTTACAGTTGACTCACCATGTTTTCAGGCAAAGGCAAAAGTGTAGCTGGACCTTTTACTTAAGCAATTCACTTCAATATCCCGGAGACTTTAGAAGCTATTGGTACTTGAATGTAATAGCTTTGGGCTGGATTTGTTACTTTTAAACAATTATGATGTTGTAATAGTTAGACTTAATCACTGTAGACATATACTTTCATTGCTTTAGTGTGGATTTGCTTCATTCTGATTTAAGTATTCAATTTCAATTATTATGATATTCGTTGGGTTATTTGTTGATCCTGGTGGTTTCCAATTATAATATCAAAGTAAGAGTGTGTCACAGGTTTTGGTATCAGAGCATTAGTTTGAGGTTTCAAGTGTCCGCGAGGACTTGGACTCAAACTTAGGTTATGATATTAGAATGGACTCCTAAGTAATGATCCGAACTAAGATAGGATTGACATGCACACGGGGACAAATCAAGGGTAACTGTAAACACTTAGGACTTACCAATAAATGTTCTAAATATAAGTTGTTATATTTCAGAACATGTCAGGAGACGATATGACTCCTCAACAAATGTTCCAGATGATGCAAGCTCTCATGGAACAAAACAATGAACTGCAATCCAAACGAATGGCTGAGCAGGCTCAGTCATTTGCAGACCAATTAAGGGCTAGAGATGAGGCCGAAGCGAAACGTAAGGCTGACAAACGAAAGAACAAGGAACAACAGCAAGACGATCAAGAGGAAAGACAAGACACTGGGTCTTCTAACCGATCAAGGGGCTGTAGGTTTAAAGACTTCAAAAGTAACGGAGTTGTTACTTTTGATGGAACCGGAGATGCCGTGACTGCATTGGAATGGATTACCACCACAGAAAGAACTTTCAGAATCAGCGACTGCGCTGACAAAGACATGGTCCGCTTTGCAACCGCTATGTTTGCAAGGGACGCTGTTATGTGGTGGGATGCAATGACACATGTGTTGACGATGGAGGTAGTGTCACACATGTCTTGGAGTGAATTCAAGGAAGTATTCTCTCAGCAATACTGTCCTACTGATGAGAAGCGCCGTCTAGAGGCGAAATTTCTGAACCTGACTCAAGGAACGAAAACGGTTACACAATATGCCGTTGAGTTCACCCGACTAAGTTTGTTTGCACCACATCAAGTTGACACGGAGGAAAGGAAGATAGCCCGGTTTGAGGCCGGATTAGACTATGAGATTCGCCGAACCATGAGTGGGGTTCGGTATACAACGTTTGCTGGTTTACTGGAGGCTGCTCGGAATGTGGAGCATATCGTCTTGTTATCTGGGTATGTTATCGGATCAGCCGCCGCAGCACCGACTCAACCGTCGCCCCCAAAAAGGCAGCGGGAGTCTGGATCTTCCCGATTCTCTCCTCAATCCCATCAACAATCTTCATCACCCAAGAAGGGAAGGGCCTTCTCGGCCAGTTCTGAAATGAGAGACTGCAGACGATGCAGAAAAGCGCACTCTGGGGAGTGCAATACTCAGGATATGTACTGCTTCTGCTGTGGGCAGAAAGGCCATCACTGGGAGCATTGTCCTCGAAAAGATGATGCATGCTACAACTGTCACAGACTTGGCCATTTCTCAAGGGACTGCCCGAAGCCCCCACGAGATCAGAATGCTCAACAATCAACAGCAAGATCTTCTGTAGCTTCCACGGCTCGCAGAGATCAATCTCAAAGGGCTCCAACAAGGGCGTTCCAAATCACAGCTGAAGAAGCAAAGGATGACCCAGAGGTGGTCACTGGTACGTTCTATGTTAACTCAATTCCTGCACGTATTTTGTTTGATTCCGGAGCCAACCGTTCGTTTGTCTCCACTTCATTTTCTCGTCAATTCAATATGCCTACTTCCAAACTGCAATTTGTACTTGATATAGAGACTGCTAGCAACATGTTAGTTAAAGCAGACAAGGTATATAGGAATTGCACTTTACTTGTAGAAGATGTAGTGTTCAACATAGATCTAATTCCCATGGAGTTCGGGGAATTTGATATCATAGTAGGCATGGACTGGTTGGTTCATAACGAGGCCCAGATTGTATGTAAGAAAAGAATGATCAAGATTACCACTCCCGAGGGCCGAGACATATGCATTTATGGTGACAGACACAAAGGCGACTTATGCCTTATTTCAATCGCAAAAGCCCGAAAGCACGTTGCCAAGGGTTGTTCTGCATACTTAGCCTACGCTGTCGATGCAAAGGCTGAAATTCAATCTTCTTCTGCCGTTCCCGTTGTTTCCGAGTTTCCAGATGTCTTTCCAGAAGATATCTCGGGATTGCCACCTGATCGCCAAGTGGAATTCCGCATTGATCTCGTTCCCGGAGCTGCTCCAATAGCAAAGGCTCCTTATCGTTTAGCCCCTGCTGAGATGCAGGAAATGATGAAGCAGTTACAGGAGCTACTTGACAAAGGCTTTATCCGCCCAAGTTCATCTCCTTGGGGCGCTCCTGTTCTGTTCGTCAAGAAGAAGGATGGCACATTACGTATGTGCATCGACTACAGAGAACTCAATAAAGTCACAATCAAAAACAAATACCCATTGCCCCGGATTGATGATCTCTTCGACCAGTTACAAGGCGCAAGCTACTTCTCGAAGATTGATCTTCGATCGGGTTATCATCAACTCAAAGTACACCCGGATGATATTCCAAAGACGGCTTTCAGAACTCATTACGGACACTACGAGTTTCTGGTAATGCCATTTGGTCTCACAAATGCGCCGGCTGCTTTCATGGATCTCATGAATCGAGTCTGCCGGCCAATGCTCGACAAATCGGTTATAGTGTTCATCGATGACATTCTCATATATTCAAAGACCAAAGAGGATCATGCAGCACATCTGCGAGAATTACTAGAGTTGCTACGCAAAGAGCGACTTTATGCCAAATTCTCTAAGTGTGAATTCTGGTTGAGGCAGGTACGTCTCAACATCCCAAACGATTCCTTGATCCTTATACTTACTTATGAACTCTTTATTAACTAGTACCTACTCAATATTCAATTCAGATCCAATTCTTGGGGCACGTGATATCTGGTGCTGGGATTGTTGTTGATCCTGCAAAGATCGAAGCTATCCAGAACTGGGAATCACCCCGCAACGCCTCAGAAATTCGTAGCTTTCTGGGATTGGCTGGTTACTACCGCCGATTCATCAAAGACTTCTCCAAAATCGCCGTTCCACTTACAAAGCTAACTCGCAAGAACGTAACCTTCTTTTGGAAAGAAGAACAGCAAGTGGCTTTTGACAAACTGAAGAATTTGCTAAGTGAAGCACCAGTGTTAGCCCTGCCTGAAGGGAACGAAGACTTTGTAGTTTACACAGATGCATCAGGCATGGGTTTGGGTGCTGTTCTGATGCAAAGAGGAAATGTCATAGCATATGCTTCTAGACAACTCAAACCACATGAGAAGGATTACTCTACTCATGATCTAGAGCTAACTGCTGTGACTTTCGCTCTCAAACTATGGAGACACTACTTGTATGGAACCAAGTGTTAGCTCTTCACCGACCACAAGAGTTTGAAGTACATATTCAGTCAGAAGGACTTGAATATGAGGCAAAGAAGGTCAATGGAGCTGATCAAAGACTATGACTGCGAAATTCTCTATCATCCTGGGAAGGCCAACGTAGTGGCCGATGCCCTAAGCCGAAAAGTGTACTGCAAGGCATATTGCTATGCCTTGACTTCCACAATATTGACATCCACTATCATAGACGATGTAAGGGCTGCTCAGCTGCAGGCCTTAAAGGAGGAGAATGTAAAAGACGAAAATGTCAGGATTCAGTTGCCATTAATGCAAGACGATGGAACTGGACTAAAAGGTGTTTACGGTAGAGTTTGGGTTCCTAAGTTCGGGAACATGAGAGAAGTAATTCTTGAAGAAGCTCACCAAACTAAGTTCTCAATTCACCCTGGAAGCACAAAGATGTACAACGACTTGAAAGCCGATTTTTGGTGGCCAGGGTTGAAAAGAGATGTTGGTCAATTCGTGGAAAAGTGCAGAACTTGTCGTTTAGTCAAAGCAGAGCACCAGCAACCCTATGGTAGTATGCAACCTCTTCCTATCCCGGAATGGAAGTGGGATCATATTACTATGGACTTCATAACAAAGTTGCCCAAAACACGTCGTCAACATGATGCCATTTGGGTCATCGTTGACCGTCTGAAAAAATCTGCTCACTTCATTCCCATCCGAGAAACATATTCACTAGACCGCCTTGCCCAGATCTACTTGAATGAAATCGTCATTAGGCATGGTGTGCCTAAGTCAATTGTCTCCGACCGAGATAGTAGATTCACTTCCAACTTCTGGGCTGCTTTACAAAACGGTCTTGGTACTCGTATCGCAATGAGTACTGCCTATAGACCCCAATCTGATGGTCAAAGTGAAAGAACGATCTTAACTCTAGAAGACATGCTCAGAGCGTATGTCATGGATTTAGGTGGTAACTGGGACGATCACCTCTCATTGGTTGAATTCTCCTACAACAACAGTTACCATTCCACTATCAAGATGGCACCGTTCGAGTTCTTGTACGGTAGAAAGTGTAGAACTCCAACCTGTTGGAGGGAAACAGGAGAAACTCCAATTGCTGGACCTGCCTTATTGCAAGAAACAAACGAAAAGATTCAACTCATTCGGCAGTACATGAAAACGGCGCAAGATCGGCAAAAGAACTATCACGATCGCCGACACAAAGCGATAGAGTTTCAGAAGGACGATTGGGTCTACTTAAAAGTTTCTCCAATGAAAGGTGTTACCAGATTTGTAAAGCGAGGAAAGTTATCACCTCGGTTCATAGGACCTTTCAAGATAATAGAAAGAGTTGGGAATCAGTCCTATCACTTGGACTTGCCGGAAGAATTGTCAAGTGTTCACCCGGTCTTTCACGTTGGTTACTTAAGGAAGAGTCTGGTGCCCGAGAGGGAACCATGGACTGATCATTCAGAGATAAAGGTTGACGAACGTCTAAGGTTCGTTGACGAGCCGGAGTGTATTCTAGAAACAAAAGTCAAAAAGTTACGGAACAAAGAGATCAGGATGGTGCTGGTCAAGTGGAAGCATCATCGGGGAGCTAATCATACTTGGGAATCGGAAGAAGACATGAAGAACAAGTACCCAAGTTTGTTTAGCGCAGCATGACTTCGCGGACGAAGTATAGGCGTGGTGGAGCCCATGCTGTAACATCCCAAATTTCAAATATATGTAATTTACGATTTTAAGACTTAATTATTGTACTTTTGGATGATTATATTAATTTAAGTTACTTATAATCATATTATCAGTTAAATGAGAAAATACAAAGTTGAGGGGTGTGTTATGCAAATAGGTCAAAAAGGAGAATAAAAGAAAGGAAACCTTTCATTTTCAAAATATTCACTCTCTCACTACTCTCTCTCTCTAGCCGAACTCTCTCTTCTTTCTCTACTTCTCGGATTTTAACAAGAACACTCAAGAATCATCAAAATTTCGAGTGCAAAATCTGGAAACAAGTGATCTGAAAGGAACTATTACTACTACAACGAACATTTTGAGGTAAGATTCATCCAATCTTGTAAATTATGGAGGTTTTGGTTCGGTTTTTATAGAAACCGAATCATAAGATTTTGATTCAAGATGTTAATGCATGTAGTATATTATGGTTGCAATCTTTAAATCGAGCATATATGTTATAGTATACAAAATTTCAGAATCAGATTCAAAGTCTAAGTGTAATTTCAGAAATCATGTGTGTGTTTTAGTGTGTGTTCTTCAAAGACTTGTAGAAAATGGACACAAATGGATTGTTTTGGTACATAAATGTTATGATATAAGTTAAAACAGTGTGACTAAGTTCATATTTGCAATATTAGACTCAAAACATGCAAAAATGGTCAAAAACATAATTCTGGAAAATATTGGAAAATTTCTAAGTATGAACTCGGATGATGATCCATCCGAATTCGGATCACCTTAGTTTCGGACCTCTCCCCACTTCGGACTAAACCACTTCGGACCATTACCCAATTTCGGATCCTTCCCCAATTCGGATCCCCAACTCAATCCGGACCTAGCCCATTTCGGACCATACCAATCCGGATCACCCATTTCGGATCCACCCCAATTCGGACCAAAGACTCAGTTTCGGACCACTTATATTTCGGACCATCCGAATTCGGATATGGTCCGAAATCAGAACCCAGTTACATTTAAAATTACAGAATACAATTTTTAAGCAATTACTAACACAAATTCAATATTACACTTACTTTACAGATCATTGTGGTGTTATCAAAACACACATTGATTCAGAGACAAGTCACACAATACCAATCACAGTGATTAACAGATTGTCATTCGAACATTTATTGTTTTTGCATTCATGTTTATACATTCAATGGCATGTTCACATTGTTCATATACATCATTTGGCACTCGTACATGATTTGTTGTTATGATGCACACTCGTACTTGACATGTAATACACATGTAGCCAGCGTTCAATTGAAAGTGCATTTATTTACATCATGCTTGCACTGCATGATCATTACTTCACAATCTGATGCGACCTGGACTGGGGCTGACAGCAGGCCACTGTCGGGGACTGATCATCCCACTCGTTATCCCGTCAGGTTCGGCACATCCCCGATCAGCATATTGAACTGCCAACCCATGCTAGCACTGCATGGTTTACACATACATTGAGGCTTACACTGCCTGTTTTCACATTCATGGGGCTTACACTGCCCATGGTTAAGCATTGCTTGTAAAGAAATATTTGTTGTTTGTATAATCTGTTATCTCACTAAGCTTTAGCTTACAGTTGACTCACCATGTTTTCAGGCAAAGGCAAAAGTGTAGCTGGACCTTCTACTTAAGCAATTCACTTCAATATCCCGGAGACTTTAGAAGCTATTGGTACTTGAATGTAATAGCTTTGGGCTGGGATTTGGTACTTTTAAACAATTATGATGTTGTAATAGTTAGACTTAATCACTGTAGACATATACTTTCATTGCTTTAGTGTGGATTTGCTTCATTCTGATTTAAGTATTCAATTTCAATTATTATGATATTCGTTGGGTTATTTGTTGGTGGTCGCGTCGCGACACCGCGAAACCCCAATTTCTGACCTGCGATTTCAGCTCTGCCCAGGAGCATCAAACCCCTTTTCTACTCGAATTCAACCATGAAAACCCTTACAATTCATACATAACTCCACTATAACAAGCTAACAACCAATTCCCCCAACTTGGGTAGCACATATCTCAATCTCTCTAAGCAAAAGTAAGGATTCATACCTCAAGTCCAAGAACAATCCACACAAAGAAGAAGATGATGATAAATCCCTGATTTCACACCCAAGATGAAGCTCAAACTTGGTTTCTTGCTGCTGGAGATGCTCCAAACACACATGAACACACACACTTAGGGTTCTCAAGAGTGGATAAGGAAGAAAGGAGATAGACACGTATATACGTTTCTATTTTAGTCGGTCTCGAACCCATTAACCCGAACCCGATATCACATTTTCAATATTTATACCCATTTACCCTTTTAATCCCGTGATCCCAAAAACATAATCCATCCGCTAAAATTATAACCCGGTGACACGCAAGCCCAATCCCGACACCTATCAATCCACGAAACGGGATATAATTGAACCAACCCAATATTAATAAGATAATTATCCACTAAAATAATTACACGTACCAGGTCCAAAAGACGGATGTTACACTAATATTAGAGGGAGGGCTGCAGATGAGCTCCGTGCTTTGGAACTTTGGCTTTCAGAACAAAAATTTGCAAAAACTGGTGGGGATGTTGTTAAATGGAATGGTTATTGGAACGACATGTTTTTGGTTAAATTTATGTATGATCTCTTTCATTCGAGTTCCTCTGGGGTGGATTGTCTGAATACTTCAAAGGTTATGTGTTGCCAAATGCTTTGCCAACTAGAGTCAATTTGTCCAAACGTGGTGTTGCACTTGATTCCCTTTTTTGTGTTATGTGTGATCAATATCAGGAGGATATTGATCACTCATTTCTAAATTGTCCACTGGTCACCTCTTTCTGGAGGAAATTGGGGGATGGTGGAATATCCTGTTTGTTGGATTCTGTTTCCTTCTTTGCATCAAAGGTTTTTTTCTCGGGTTATTTGTTGAAGTGGAACAGGATCTTCAAGGGAGTTGTTCAGTGGCTTTTGGGTTATTTGGCATTGGAGAAACAAGTTGTTGCATGCCAATATTGAAGACTATGAGAAGGTTAAGACCGATTATCTCTTTCCTGTCGTTCAACGTCTTTCTGGGCTATGGATTGGACATAAACTAAGCAATGTAGAGTTGGATTGGGAGAAATGTGTTCTAATCCTTACGAGGCTTTGGTTGTGGGTAGATTTTTTTTCTTGGTGTCGCGATGGTTTTGTTGGGTATGGTTATAGTTTAAAGTGTTTTATGTTGTTTTGTTTTTGTCTCTGCCTCAGAGGCTCTTGTTTTGTTGACAATTTGTCTTTTTTCGTTTCTTCAATGAAATTGCCTTTCAAAAAAAAATTATAATGCATCATTGATTATGTAATGCAGACAAATTTGTTGTTTCAACTATAGATTTTTTATAAAAAAAGTTCTATTTTGTCTAGTTTTTTCAATTAAGTCAATTAACAACTTTTTTTTGTCTCGTGAATCTCACAACCAATTAAAACTCATTAAAATATTGTTGTTTAATTAATTTTTGACATTAGCATATTGTAATAAATGATTAAAAGTTATACATGACATTTATGTTAAACAAAATAACTTGTTAGAATTCGTATGTCACATTTATGTAAACTTAGACACAAATCCCTGAAAAGCACCATTTGAGTGTGACATTTATGTTAGAAACCATCATTTAATAATTATATACTAGTTTATTACCCGCGTATATTACGCGTGTATATTTAATATGTATATATAATATAATAAATTAAAAAGTAAATGTATAAATATTATTTTTTTTAAATAAAAAGTATATAAAAATGATATTATTATTTATTATGACCTATTAATTTTATATTTTTCTAAATATATATATGAACAGTAATTATTTTCTTATATTTTTTTAAACTGATATTATTTATAATTATATTATAATTAATAAGTTAGTAGAGTATTATATTTTGTTTGATTTGATTTGAATTTAAAAGTAGATTATATTAGATTTGGTTTTTGGATAGATATAATTTAAATTTCTTTATTATTTTTAAAATCTATAAATGTCACGTGTCGATTCATGGGGATGGCACGTGGCTTCACCATAATTGAGTGTAGTACTCTTTTATTAGTATTTATTAGTTTATTACCCGCATATTACACGTTTATATTTAATATATATAAAATATAATAAATTAAAAGGTAAAGGTATAAATATTATTTTTTTAAAACAAAAAGTATATTAAAAAGATATTATTATTTATTATGACATATTAACTTTATATATTTTCTCTCTCTCTCTCTCTCTCTCTCTCTCTCTCTCTCTCTCTATATATATATATATATATATATATATATATATATATATATATATATATATATATATATATTAATTATTTTCTTATATTTTTTTAAACTGGTATTATTTATAATTATATTATAATTAATAAGTTATTTTGTTTGATTTAATTTGAATTTAAAAGTAGACTATATTAGATTTGGATAGACATAATTTAAATCTCTTTATTATTTTTAAACTCTATATATGTCACGTGTCGATTCATGGAGATAACACGTGGCTTCACCAGAATTGAATGTAGTATTCTTTTGGTAGTATTTATTATATAGATATTTACTGTCGACGGAATAGGTAGAAAGTTTTTTGACGTGGCATAACTCTATACCATCATACCAACTTACTTTTTTGATCTCAACCATTTAAGATAACAGTACTTATTTTTTTCATAATTTTTGAAATTTTAGTTATATTGGATGTAATTATTTACGAATTATTTTTCTAAATATTTTACTCTATATTATAACGTCAGTTTTAGTTAATATTTAAATATTTTATTTTTTATGTTTTCATACTAAAAAAAGTTTGTATCACTGGTCTTGTAAATAGTTATATTTTTATTAGGTTTGTTTATTTCAAATTATTGAACATAATTCTTTGATTAATTTATTAACCAGTAATTATTTAACAATGCCTCATTTTAATTTTGACGAATAAACATGTTCCCTTTATTAATTCATTAGTATTACATAAGCATAAACGTATCTATACTATATAAAATAAGAAAACCATTTGGAGTTTCTGGACCATTGGATGGAAAGAAATCAATGGTCCAGATTAATGACAACTCATAATTATTTATGAAATGTCTCTTATACCCTTAATTAAAATCAATAATTATACTCATGTCATTTTTTTAATTCATTTTCCATATTTACTACCTTAACTTAATTACATTAAATTTTATTTTTATTTTTTTCATTAATAAATTAATAAAAACTAAATGAAACATTCTTTTGCAAACAAATATTATGGTTTTAAATGATATAATAAAATAACATTTGTTTTCATGTAATATCATTTTGCAGCAGTTAGTTGATAAAAAAATAGAATTTATATGTTTAAAATAGATGTTTATGCAGAATTAACTCGTCTTATTTATAGATTGCATCATGAATAACTCATTTGATATTTGAATTTATAATAAATTACATTTACTTGATAAACTAATATCGTCATATGTACTATTTAGAAAGACTTTGCTCACGATAAAATTTAATGTATTTTAGTAATAGTAAATAATAATAATAATCTGTATCTATATCTATCTATTCTATTAAAATAGTAACGCATTTATTTTATGTTATACTATGAAAATTATATAATAAAAGTAATGCACATTTAACATATAATTAACGAAAAACAAATGATTGGATTAGTCTAATAATAATGATAATAATCTATAACTATATCTATCTATTCTATTAAAATAGTAACTACATGCCACTTGACGATTAAATAGACTGTCATTTGGATTAAAACATGTTTTTAGCATTTATGTTTTTTTATTACTATAAATAATAAAGTTTCTATAAATCATATTAAACATAAAATATTAACAAACTATATATATTTTTTCGTTTTGATATTTCATATGTTTTCATTTATGAATTTGTATAAATTTTAAATTTAAATATTACATTATCTATATTATTTATATATCTAATTTAAAAATATTTTAACATCAATTATTATACTTATCTATATATCTAATTAAGAATATATATTATTTGTTATAGGTTTCTTAATATATATTAAAATTAAATATAGATTATATAAACAATATTAAATATGTAAAAAAGTAAATATAATACAATATTAATAAAATCAAATTTTATAACGTTTTATTTTATTGTTATAAAATACATATAAAATTTACGTAGTATGTAAAATTTGAAATTTCAAACTATATCAATTATGTGCGTGTGTATAAATTTTGAAATAAAAAACTTAAAAGTCATGTATATATAAAAGGATTAATAAATAATATATACTATAGATAACTGTAGTTTTCTTGTATTTTTTAATAAAAGTATATATTTATATGGTTTAATTTTAATTTTACATATATAGATATGTTTATACAAAAAACCATCAAGTTGGATCATATTTGTGATAAAAACGTCAACCATTTTTCATTACACAAAAATCATCCAACCACTAAAATCTCAAAAAAGAGGATATTATCGGTTACATTAGGTCGAAACTCACCGGCAACCGTCGACAAGTCACAAGTGACACTAGAAGTTCACCGAATAAGTTGTAGTCCATTGGAGGTTTTTTGTACGATAAAAAATGGTTATGTGGTTTTTAATCATAAAAATAGTCCAACTTGAAAGTTTTTGTGTGAATTTTTTTATATTTTATGTAATCAATCTATAAATAGAAATAAAAGAGTAAATATACTTGATTCTCGTGAGGCCATGTGTCACCACCATGAATTGACACGTGTTATTTATATATTTAATAACCAACAAATAATTTTTTAAATTATATCTATCCAAATCTTATAGTATCTAATTTAAATTCAAATCAAATCCAATAAAATCTAATAACCTAATAACTTATTAACTATAATATAATAAAAGTTTAAAAGAATATAGAAAAACAATTGTTTTTTATACATATTTAAAAATATAAAAAATTTACAAGTATTAATAAATAATAATATAATTCTTATATACTTTTGTTATAAAAAATAATATTTTTATTTTTAACTTTTAGTTTTAAAAATTACCGCGAAATACACGAGTAATAAACTAGTTCATATCTTTAAAATCAAGTGAGGGTTTTATTTAAAAGTATTCAAGAAAAATAATAATTTTATAAAATTTATTTTTTATATGTATCAAAATAAACCACTAAAACATAATTATTGGGCATTGCTATGTATACACCCCCATCTCCTTAATTTTTACTAATTACACACACCCTTACTCACATGATTTTTGTTAATGACACGAGACCAATGATTAAAAGTTAATCTCCTCTTACATTAAGAAGAGGTGTGTGATTAGCAATTGAGCGGATGTGGATATAGAATTACCCTAATTTGAAGCATGCTATCAAATCTGGTATTAACATATAGTTTTATATATTATTTTTTACAATATCAATTCAATCATAATATATGTATGTTTAATGTAAGATATTATATTTTAATTATGTTATTTTTTTACAAATAAGATTAATATGCTTAAACTATATTGTAGTGTTCATTTTAGTACATATTTTATAGACTGTAAGTATATAATTTTAAAACGGTCAACCCAAGCAACACATGAGTATTATATCAGTTTTTAGTTGGTTGGTGGTTTTATGAGAGAAAAAAAATTATTAAGAGCCATAATCTTTTAAGTAAGATCCCTTGAAACTTTTATTTAAAATCTTAGAATGGAAAACACATAATATAAAAAGAATTGTATGATATTTTACAAGTTTTGAAGCCAAAATTGAACTTCAATATAGGAAGAATTTCATATATGTCCCTCTAAAACTGCATAATATCATATATACCCAAGCCAAAAAAAGAATTTCATATATATTCTTCTAAAACCTCATAATATCATATTTACCCAATTTAAAATTTTAATATCATATATACCCTTTAAAACTTTTAAATATATCAAATATATCCAAATTATTTATTTATTCCTTTTTATTACTTTAAAACTCATAATAAATATTCATTAATAGAGAAATGACCAATCTACCCTTTTTATTTCTTAAAGTTCATAATATCATATTTACCCAATTAAAAACTTTAATATCATATATACCCTTTTAAACTTTTAAACATATCAAATATATCCAAATTATTTATTTATGATCTTTTATTACATTAAAACTCATGATAAACATTCTAGATATTAACGTGGTGTTAAATTCAGTGGGTAGATGGAAACGTAGCGTCAACAAAGAGGGCAAGAGATGTGGAGGGAAGCCATTTTGTGATACAATCAAAATGGTAGATGTGATCACAAGGAGCTTACTTACCATCACTACTTGTACACGATGACTAAAAAACCTTCCATGCATACAGTACAAACACCCGATACATCCACAATGGTAAACATAACTGAAACGTGGTTATGTGCTTCTTCTAGTGAAGGGGGGTTGGGTAAATATATACTAATCTGTTAACAAATTGGTGCTTTCTTTCTGCGGATAGCAACTGATGTAGCTGCACGAGGGTTGGATATTCCAGATGTAGAAGTAGTTATAAGTTACAGTTTCCCATTGACCACTAAAGATTATGTTCACAGAATTGGAAGATCTGGACGTGCTGGCAAGAAGGGCGTTGCACATATTATTGGTTTTCTGGTAATATTGTTGTCATGAACCTATTCATGGAAAATGATACGATGTAATCATCTTTTATAAATATATTTTCAGTTTAGAATTATTGGGATATATTTAAGAAAATTGATATTTGTATATGGCTAAATATGATATTATAAAGATTAGTGTATAGGAAAAATATAAAAAAAAATGTTTATTATGAGTTTTAAAGTAATAAAATATCATAAATAAATAATTTGGATATATTTGATATATTTAAAAGTTTAAAAGGGTATATATGATATTAAAGTTTTTAACTGGGTAAATATGATATTATGAACTTTAAGAAATAAAAAGGGTAGATTGGTCCTTTCTTTATTAATGAATATTTATTATGAGTTTTAAAGTAATAAAAAAGAACAAATAAATAATTTGGATATATTTGATATATTTAAAAGTTTTAAAGGGTATATATGATATTAAAGTTTTAAATTGGGTAAATATGATATTATGAAAGTTTAGAAGGATATATATGAAATTCTTTTTTGGCTTGAGTATATATGATATTATGCAGTTTTAGAGGGACATATATGAAATTCTCCCTTAAATATAAGTGCTAAAGAGAAAAATTTTATTTTCAGCAACCAACTTTGCGTTTGATTATCAAGTATATATCAACTATAGAATCCCTAGATGAGCATTTGGATCAAGAAAACCGGTCTGGACCCAAAAAACCTCAAAAACTGGCCCAGAACAAAACGTTATCAATGAAATTGGTCCGGTTTCGGTTTCTTTAAAAGCACTGTTTTCGATTTTGGTTTTCCGGGTTCGGCCCACCGGTTTTCGGTTTTTAACCCGGCCCAAACCAGAACTTAAACTTTATGTAATCAATTTTAACATTTATGTTATATTGTTATTTTTTGTATTCCATAAATAAACAAAATTTCTAAATATTATTTCTAAATCATGTAAAGTATATGTAATATCTATTGAACTCTTTCGTAAATATATAATCATGTAAAAGTCTTTTTAACGATGTAAATATTTTTTTTTTTGTTATAATCAGGGGCGACTCCAGGATATTTTGTTATCGGTGTCACTTTTTTTAGAGTTAATTTAATTTATATTGTCAAAACATTTTCTAATATGGATCGGGTCAGTGAAACGGGCTGCCAACACAAAATTAACAAATACCAAGTTTTTTAAAAAAACGGGTTGCCACATAGATAAAACCGGGTGTAATATAAAAACGGGTAGCCACGTCATTAAAAAATTGTCCACATAGGCATCGAAACCGGAAGCAACCGGTTAACAGGTACGCCAACTACCAAATTGGAACAATTTTGAAACTTTGACTACCAAATGTGCACAAAAAAAAGTTCACTACATAAATGTGTACAAAGTCGAAAGTTCAAAGCTATTTGATGTCATTTTCCCTAATTAAAATAGTACATCGTACAATACTATTTCTCAACCGTCGCAGTTGCGACTGACAAAACACATATTAGCTTCAATAATTGATAAACCAAATGATACGAAAGATGTTTCCTAGTTTCCACCATTAATTTAGCAAGCTCGCGGACTCCATTCAAATTAGAAAATATTGGATCGTCATTCACATTCTCAATATAGTATTCAAGTTGACGCACAAGATTAACATTCTCATCATTATTAAAATTATTCGGATACATCTCCGGCAACCTTAATAACTTTGATGCATCAAAGTCCCAAAAAGACGGTTAGAGGGGTTTCAACATATTTAAGTACCTCCATAACCAATGAGAAGAGATGATATCATTAAGGGTTTTTTCAACCAATTGGATCGGTGTCTTCAACAAGGTTTGGACTAGTTTTTTTTCACGTTTTTTTAATCTTTTGGGCTGGTTATTGAATCTTGTCTCTTATAATTTTTATTTTTATTGGGTTTTTGTTTTTTCTTTTAAGTTTTTAGGATTAAACTCGGTAATATTTTAATAAGTTTGGGTAACGAAATCAACAAATATATATTAGATATTTAGATAATACTTTCATAAATTTTTCATAGGTGTCACTAAAAAACTCCTAGGTGTCACTCGAATTTTTGATACATACGTAACTCAATATTTTAAAATTTTATCGGTGTTGAATGACACCCCTGTTATAATACTACATCCGCCCCTGGTTATAATACTATGAGATAAAATCAAGAGAACTTAATATAAATAAGATATGTTTGATCTTTTGTTTTGTTCAAAGAAAATGTGATAAACTTGATAATTTCACAAAGAGAATGAATTCAAGAAGAAAGATAAACAAAACATTAAAAAATCTATAAAACTTGTATCGGTTCCAACCGGTCCGAGAACCGAAAAACCGGACCAGACCAAACCCGTATTACAAGCATTGGACCGGTTTTCGTTTTCTTATTTCCCTAATTTTGTTTTCGGTTTTCTAGTCTGGGCCGGTTTGGTCTAAATGTTCATCACTAAGAATACCGATACAACCATTTAGGAGGCATTTGGTTCGCAGTTTTTTTTTTTTTTTTTTTTTTTTTTTTTTTTGCATTCTGTCAAAGGATTTACATTTAGCAGCAATTTTATTTGTCAGGATTCTGTCAAAAATTTGCATGATCATTTAAGGAAAATTTGTTAATCTGAACAATGCAAGTTAACTGATATTTAAAAGTTTAGGGTGGAGGCTGAGTTTTTAAATAACAAAGAAAGAAGATATTAAAAATTCTAAGATTTCAAATCATTACTAAAATCTACGAACCAAACATATGATTTAAAATAAAAATCCTAGTAAATACAAGAAAATTCATGAACAAAACGCCTCAGTATTTAGCACGATAAACTTGATTTTTTGAGAACATGGAAAAATTGTACAGATTCAATTGCCACGTAGATAAGTAGATTGTTTTATTTATTACCGGAAAAAAACATTACCAACTACTATATATATATATATATATATATATATATATATATATATATATATATATATATATATATATATATATATATATATATATATATATATATATATATATATATATATATATATATATATATATATAGAGGTTCAAATGAGAACTTTTATGCATCGGGGCACCTCGGGGCACTTTTGTGCATCAGATAATTTAACAAGGGTGCACAAAGGACATTTTGGGAAAATTAAATATATGAAATTAATTAATTTTTAAATATCATTAAAAGATAATTAGGAGTTACATTTTGAATTAAAATCTCATATTAACTACATTCCTCATTTTCCTCCCCATTTCTCTCTCTCTCTCTCTCCTCTCTCTCTCTCTCTCATTTTCTCTCTAATTGTGTTCTTTATAAATTTCATAGTGATGATGATTTGAAGACGATGATTAACGATGAACAACGATGATGATGAACATGAACAAGAGATGCAACCGATGATAAATATGAAAAACACTATGCATAGATGGATGAAGAACGATGAATAATGGTGATGCATAGATGGAAGATGAACAATGACGATGCATAGATGGATGATGAACGATGAACAACAAAAAATGATGATGAATGATAAACAATGACGATGCATAGATGAATGATGAACAAGTTGAACACAATGCATAGATAAATGAAGAATATGAACGACGAACACGATGCACAAATGAATTTGTGTATTTTTTTTTGTTAAATGCGTCTTTTTTGAACACGATGCATAGACAAACACGATTAACGATGATATGCATCGATCTCCATCATCTTTTTTGAATTTGTGTACTTTTTGTTGAGTTTGGAAATGTATCAATTGAATTTATTGAACATTTATTATTTGATTAATTGTTGAAATATTAAATTTATGTAAGTGCATGAAATCACACATCACATAAATGCACGTTCGCATATATTCAAATTTATGTAAGTGTACGTTCACATCATTTTTGAGAGTTTGGAGATGTGAATGTATGTAAAATTTACATATAAAAAAAGTTTTTTAAAATATGATACCTTCTGGTGCGCTGCCATAATAAGTGGTACTCTTTCGAACCATATTATATATATATATATATATATATATATATATATATATATATATATATATATATATATATATTATTTAATTTTTAATATCATTATAAAGTAAACAAATGATTACAAACATTAAAGTTTTTATTATAAAATAATCACATATTTGTAAAAATAAAAATTCAGGAAAAACTGTATAAAGAAAGTATTGTACTCTCTACCTTTTGTTTTAAATCTTTGCGTTTATTTTGAAAAAAAAAACATCTTTTCATGTTTTTTTCGTTTTCGTCCTTTCATTTTATTTTTTTCATATAAATTATCAAGTGAAATCTTTTCTTTTGAGTTAGTGAAAGTTAGACATTAGAACCTGATTTTTTAGTTTTTAAAAACTCGTTTACTAATTATAACCGGGTTCTAAACTTCTAATCTCCAACTAATACTAAACCAAAAGTCAAAAATTAACTTGAGAACTTTTATAAAAATAAAAAAAACATGAAGGATGAAAACACAAAAGACGTGTTAGTTTTTTCATAATAAACCCTAAATGTTTTGAAGTTACAAACTACAAAACTTTTTCACATTAAAAAAAATATATACTAATAATCAAATCAAATACTATAAACTAAAAAGTATATTGCTCTTTCTGTCTTTATGATGATTTAGACAGCTTTTAACATATAATATGTATAAAGCAATATAAAAAGGAAAGGATTAAAGTGGGAAGAAAAAATAGGTGCAAAAAGACAAGGAATGCTAGTTAATACATGTTTACTAACTATTCTTTTTCTCACTTTTGCCCATGCAAACCAAAATCTTTTACATTTTGACCCCACAAGTTATTGCAATAATACCAAAAGGCATCACCTAAAAAGCTAAATAAAGGCAAAATTAGATCACAACCTAACCTATGTTTACATTGGTGGGTTACCACAAAATTTGGCACTAACTTTTTCTATTTCAACCATTTTAATAATTTATCACCAAAAAAGTAAACATAAATGATTTTATTCTTACCATGTGGAATTTATTTACTATATAACTATTTAGATCATATATGTTTAAGATGTGTTTGGCATAAGGAATTATTGATTTATTTTTTATGTAAATAATTGTTATGAATAATACTAAAATTAGTAAATTATATATATGTGTGGTGTAATTATCCACATTATGAAAAGAATCTAAAAACCAAAATAAAATTACTTTTTAAAACTTTTCAATAATTAAATTAACATTATAAATTTATATATAAATATTTTAAAGCTTTCAGTTTTGTAAGACTTCAAAAACACAGATAGGTGTGTATACATACATATACATTTTATATATATATATATATATATATATATATATATATATATATATATATATATATATATATATATATATATATATATATATGGAATGGTTCTTTTAAGAAAACCATGAATATTGTAAGAACTTAAGAACCTTTTATAGCCTTTGGATAAATAAAATCAATGGTGATATATTGGATGACAATTTTGTAATTATTTTGAACTCTGATAGTGTGGAATTTTGAAAAAGTGTGAAAATAGTATTTTTGGAAGAAAAAAATCTGATTTTTCTCTTTCTCTCTCTTACTTTTTTTCATTTTCATTTTATTTTTTTTCATGAGAATTGATTTTTATAGTAAAAAACGTTTTTTTATAAAAAATTATTTTTTTTTTCTATATAGAAAATTATTTAATTGCTAAAAAATTAACGTATTTTATATAAAAATATTATGTGTCTATATAGAATGTTTATATAGAATTTTTTTTTCTATATAGAATATGTTAACGAACATATTCTATGTATAATCTACGTAGAATTACATGCAATCTACGTAGAATGTCGTGTAAAATGTCAAGTATCATATATTCTATGTAGATTACATGATAAAATATGTCAAAAACACATTGAAACAAAAAAAAAGAAGATTTCATTTAGACATTTTATCAAACAATTGGTATGCAACTAAAATAAAATATATCAAAAAGACATTGAATAGTAATGTTAATCTACATAAAAAGATATAGAAATGTATAAGAAAACATAAAAATATATGAAATATATAAGAAACATAACATTCTACATAGATTATGTGTGATTTTTTACAAGTAGTCTTGTATAATATTCTATGTAGATTATCAAGTAATCTACGTAGATTATCATGTAATCTACATAGATTATCATGTAAAACATCTAATAACTATGACATTCATTATAAATATAATATCTTACAAATAATCTTCATTACAAAATATGGAAAATGAATCTGTCATATTCTATGTAGAGTATCGACAAACATATTCTATGTACAATCTACGTAGAATGTCATGCAATCTACGTAGAATGACATGCAATCTACGTAAAATGACATGCAATCTACGTAGAATGGCATGCAATCTACGTAGAATGTCGTGTATATGTCTAGTATCATATATTCTACGTAGATTACATGATAAAATATATCAAAAACACATTGAAACAAAAAAAGAAGATTTCATTTAGACATTTTATCAAACACTTGGTATGCAACTAATATAAAATATACCAAAAATACATTGAATAGTAATGTTAATCTACATAAAAAGATATAGAGTTGTATAAGAAACATAAAAATATATGAAATATATAAGACACATAACATTCTACATAGATTATGTGTGATTTTTTACAAATAGTCTTGTATTATATTTTATGTAGATTATCATGTAATCTACGTAGATTATCATGTAAAACATCTAATAAACATTCATTATAAATCTAATATCTTACAAATAATCTTCATTATAAAACATGGAAAACGAATCTGTCATATTCTATGTAGAGTATCGACGAACATATTCAATGTACAATCTACGTAGAATGACATGCAATCTACGTAGATACTCGTGTAGAATGTCAAGTATCATATATTATACGTAGATTACATGATAAAATATACAAAAAACACATTGAAACAAAAAAAAGAAGATTTCATTTAGACATTTTATCAAACACTTGGTATGCAACTTATATAAAATATGCAAAAAAAAAAAAAAAAAAAAACGCATTTAATAGTAATGTTAATCTACATAAAAAGATATAGAAATGTATAATGAACATAAAAATATATGAAATATATAAGAAACATAACATTCGACATAAATTATGAATAGTATTGTTAATCTACATAAAAAGATATAGAATTTATAACATTATATGTAGACACATAATATTTTTATATAGAATACGTTAATTTTTTAATAATTAAATAATATTCTATATAAATTTTTTTTTTTGTAAAAAACGTTTTTTTACTATTAAAATCAATTTTCATAGAAGAAAAAGAAAATGAGAATGAAAAAAAAAAAGTAAGAGAGAGAAATTGAAAAAGAGATGCATACAATAAAAAGGTGGAGAGAGAAAGATAATATTTTTTAATTTCAAAAATACCATTTTGATCCAAGGGCTCTAAATGGTTCTAAGTTCTTACAATCTTTGAGGTTCTTAGAATGTCATGCAATCTATGTACAATCTACGATGAACCCATCATATTCTATGTAGAGCATCGACGAACGTATTTTATGTACAATTTACGTAGAATGTCATGCAATCTACATAGAATGTCATGCAATCTACGTAGAATGAAATGCAATCTACGTAGAATGAAAAGCAATCTACGTAGAATGACATGCAATCTACGTAGAATGTCATGCAATCTACGTAGAATGTCGGATAGAATGTCAAGTATCATATATTCTACGTAGATTACATGATAAAATATACAAAAAACACATTGAAACAAAAAAAAGAAGATTTCATTTAGACATTTTATCAAACACTTGGAATGCAATTGATATAAAATATACAAAAAACACATTGAATAGTAATGTTAATCTACATAAAAAGCTATAGATTTGTATAAGAAACATAAAAATATATGAAATATATAAGAAACATAACATTCTACATAGATTATGTGTGATTTTTTACAAGTAGTCTTGTATTATATTCTATGTAGATTATCATGTAATCTACGTAGATTATCATGTAAAACATCTAATAACTATTACAATCATTATAAATCTAATATCTTACAAATAATCTTCATTATAAAACATATTCAAGTATCACAAATACATCAATACATAAAAGTATATTCAAGTAAATAAAACTTAGCCGTATATCCTCCGCAAATGAGTATGGTGGTTTAGCCTCTCATCGCACGTTCTACACCGGGAATGATTGGAGACATCATCATAGGCTTCAATGGCGTGAACGGTTGCACTCCACCTTCTTCGTACTCGATTCGTGAATCAACTACGGCAGAATTGGCCAACGTTTTCAATATTTCTGGGGCCCCATCGCTCCCTATTTATAGAGGACGAGTGAACTAGGGTTTTGGACTCAGAAAAGCGGCCTGAGGGTTTTTACGCCGCACAAGCGTAGCCCTACGCCCCCTGCGCCCGGGGTACGACCAACCTGCACTGGGGGTACGCTGGAACTGTTTTCTAGCTCCAAATCTCATTGTTTTGAGGGCGTAGGGTGGCACAGGTCTGCGCCCCCACCGGTTCGTTTCGCGCTGAATTTTCACAAGCTGCTTCCATTTGACTTCTTGACCCTGAAACACTATTATGGAGTAAAAGTACGGTAGTTACGAAGTACAAGTGCATAAATAAGCCTTAAATGATACCGAAAACACATAATAATATAATCCTATCAACATTCATGTTTAAAATATTTATGGACATAAAAAAAAGTCAACCAATCACACATCCTATAATTTGACTCACTATTCTAATGGATAAAATGATTGGATAGGTAAAATGTTAGATCGAATCGGTAAATGATCCCACGGGAACCCGATTAAAAGAGTCCGGACCAAGTAAAATGTAGGATCGGATCGATGATTGATCCTACGATTTTACGAACGATCCCACGATCCTACGTCCAATCTTATTATAAAACGATCCTACTCCAATCCTGCTCGAAATCACTTGGTAGGATCGTAGGGATCGACCGATCTTACTCGCGATCTTAACAACCATCTTTATAATATAAGTTCAATCGGTTCCTTTTCCGAAGATGTGCTTATCTCTTGAATCTACATGCAACCAAATAACATATAAATTGAATCAACATGTTATTTTGTGATTCAACAAAAAGGGTTGAATCAAAAACAAAATGATCATTTTCTTATTGGTTGGTTTGTAAAAAGTGATTGCTTGATTTATAAAACTAATTACTTGCGAAATTTGTGAAAAGAAAACTTAAGAAAACTGTTTGATTGAATTAAGTACGAGGATAACCATTCCCGGATTCCACACCTCGCTTTGCATTTAATTTATAAAAACGATATAAAGATTACATAGACATAATCTTTGTTATAATTATTATTAGAATCGTTACGTGATCTTGGGCATAGCGTGTGACACGTTTGATTACTCGTCTTAATTAAACAATTAACTCGGCACGAATAATAAAATGTCTACGAACTATCTTGCGAAACGCGACAAACAAATAATAATCATTCGTTTACAATCGAAATATAAATAATAAAAACCATGCAAACTTAAAGTAATCGTTCATAAAATAAACACATAGCGATGTGTATCCATCTTCGTAGCTTGACTCGTGTGCTCTTCGTACGTGTGTTCGCTCAAATAGGGTCCTTTTCCTTAGCTTCCTCCTCCAAAAAACAATGATTTTCTCTGAACTATGACTTTTTATTTATAGGAAAAGCTGGAAAAACCCTAAAAACGGCCGTCTATTATTTTAATGGGCTGGGCGCAGCCGTAGGCGCAGGCCTGCGCCCCCCCCCCCCTGCGCCTGTCTGTAAAATCCGTGTTTTTGTGAATTAATTTCTTCTGTCGAACCCGTGGTCTGGGCGCAGGGCTGCGCCCCTCTCTGCGCCTGGCTCTGAATTTTTTTCCTTTTTACGCCATTTTAGACCAGATTTTGTTTACCTGCACAATCACAGAATTTATTCAATAGTAGCACATTCTATGACACTTTCTTACTAAAAACAACTCTTTTGGGTTTAATAAATATGATAAATTATAACCCGATCAAACTTCCCCAACTTAATCCTTGATCGTCTCGAGCAAGCAACGAAAATCAGACTTTTAAATTATCGGGTTTATCAAGTGTGAAAGACATAATTAACTTATTTAAACAAACACTAGCCTTCATAAACGTAATAAAAGTCAAAGACATGAACATAATTTATTTCAGATTTATCATGATGTTTTTCGAGTGGTTGTTCAAAAATTCCTCACCACTATTATCCTTTTAGCTCAAGGTTATAGAATTGAATTCACGTGGGTCACTGGACCATCTTTTTTTCCTCGATGCATGAGTATAAATACTGGTTTTTCTTTTCTTTTCATTCTAATCTTTCTTCATGCAGTGTTTCTATTTTTTCGTTCAAGTTTAACATGGCTTTCTAGATGATCCATGTAGCAGGATTTGGGTCAGCCACTCCCAGACCAGTTGGTCTTAGGGGACTAGGCATGAGGGTACCCTTCAGACTTAATCTCCTGAATCAACTAGGCTACACTTGAATTGAGGCTCTATTCGTGTTCGCTCCCTCCCCCTTATTGCATGAATAAGTAGCGGCTATTGGAATCCTTGTTAATTACCTCTCGCTACAGCGTAATATATCTTACTTCAAATCCAGTTCACTTCCTTGGTTTTAGACATCTACGACTCTTTGTGTTATATTTAAGCTCATATAATTACGTCTTGTTGCTTGAAACCGACCTAACTAACATCATTATTTTTAAGTGGCAAGCTCAACTACAAAGATTTATAGGGTAACTTGATCGGATCTTTTTACGGCTCGCTTTTCACATAATCTTCTCAATAGAAACACATTTATTCAAAATAGCAATGCATGCAAAAACAAAACAATAAATGCAAAAACGATAAATCATAAAAACAATAATTCATTCTACTTAAAGAAAGGAACAGAAGAACCTGACTACTGCGGTGGTGGCGGCGGGCCGAAGATACCAGCAAAGAATTCCCCGAAGGGATTTCTGTCTTCTTGCATGAGAGGTGCAGGTGGGTACGTGTTTGCAGGGTGCACCACGCTATCTCCTCGTGTCGTGGTGGGGACTCGACCATAGGTTGGGAAGTATTGAGGAGTTCGATCCTCAACGTTCAGCCTTTCGAAATTCTGCCACTGATAGTCCTCGTATGGCTGATGTGGCAACCCGGCATTGTAGTTCATGTGATCTCTCACTGCATCGGTGTACGCCCAGTGCTGCTGGTTGTAAAAGGCGTTCTGAAATGCTGACGCGCGCACACCGGTGCCAACATGAACACCAAGCACGTACTTGTTATGGCCGAGGGCCAATTACACAACTGACTACAAATTGTTTAAAAGTTCAAGGACCATAGTGTTTTAGTGGAGATTGCACGGAATCATGGAATCAATATTCATCGGGAGACGTCAGATGGGATGTGCGGGTTGAGGCGATGTGTGAACTGTGGCGGCCGACAGCCCGTTCGAGCTCCTCTACCCTCGATTGGAGGCTAGCGAGCCAACGGGAGTGAGCTCCCACCGAGATTCCGTGAACATTGACATCGTGCTTTAGCTTATCAACCTCCATGAGGACTGCTCTGTTTGCTGCCAGTAGTCCTTCCACCGCATTCTTGATGGCGGTAAGTCGTGCTTCCAAGACATCGTTTTCCGACAAGTGTGCTTGTAATGAACCGCCCTTCTCAAACTTCACCTCACCTTTCTCAAACTTTACCTCACCTATCCTTGCTTTACCCTTATCTAAAGTTTGCTCATATCGATAAAAGGAGCGGCTTGCAGGGATGATTGAAACCGTACCGTGGGCGGGGTCCCTAATCAAAAAGGTGCTCGAAACTTGCTCAAATTGTAAGCCCGCCATGGTATGTCTTGTAAACCAAACATCATTTGGTCCTAATAGCCGTGGGCTCGCTCCTTCTGAGATGACTCCCATATTGATAAACAGTTCACTGAGCATACGTCCATAAGGTGTTTCCATTTGTGGTTTCATGAGGGTCGCTTCCCAAATAGTCTGCATCATGATATAAGCAAGGGAGATGGCCGGTTTACCCGTGATCAAAGCATGAATGAGTATGACCTCGCGGGTCTGAACAGCAGTTGTATTAGAGGATCTCGGCAGGATATTGAAGACAATAATCTTCCACAATACTTTGGCCCATGGGCGAAGATCATCCCGATAGTACTTGGAATAAACCCTAGCTTGTTCGATAGTAAGATTGAAGACCTCGGTCAGCTTCTTAGCCCATCCCTCCGAATGTCGCAACACCCCACTAGATAAATCTTGTTCCGTCCAAAATTCCCTTGCTACTGGGATGTCAGTATCAAAATCAAAGTAATCACATAATTCCTTCCTAGAGACTACAACCTCTTTCCCATTAACACGTCCCCGCAATTCAAAGTCATGTTCCACGGCCCCCTCTCTTCGAATCAGAGTGGTCATCCATTCATAGATCTCAGTTTCATGAACATACGGAGTCTCGATTTGCAAAGCCCCCGACCACCCAATGCGATCAAAACTCTCTATAATCCCAAAATGTTTAAAGTCCGATTCTTTCAGAGTCTTTTCTATATAAAAGTGCGTGGGTGGTTCGGAAACCGGTGGTGAGGGTGGGGGTGAAGGATACTCGATATTGATCGGGATAGGTGTGTGCACACGCATGCGTGGAGTGCGGGTGATACGTCGACGAGAGTTCCCTGCGAATTGTTGTGACATCTATGCACATATAGCAAAGAGAAACGGAATTTAGCACAATTAAATGCACACAATGGCTCACAAGCATGTCAATCTCGATGGAGTCCAAAGAACCCGGTGAGAAATACATAGATGTCAAGTGCAAGTATTCCACAAATGTGCAATTAATTTAATGCAATGACCATTCTCCATGAATTTGGTGCATGTGCATGAACGATGAGGGTAACGTAGCATGGCAAGATTTTGTTCATGTCGTGACGTGCATGATTATGAGCGACAAATGGGGCGATTAAAAGCATGAATCAAGAAATTGTAATGGAGTAACATGTTCATTCTAATTTTAGCATAGAGTAGTGCACCTATCTGGAAATTATCACATAACATGGAATTTCTAAAGACATCACAGTGTGAATTTTTCTAAAACCTATATTTAGAAATTAAGGATAAAAAACATGAAATGTGCATATTCTAGTAGTTTGCACGTAACTATGGACATAATACACCTCTGAACATGTTCGTCTTCAACATCTTGGAATTAGGGCATAAACTTAGTATGAACAAAAGTAGCAATTCTTGCTTGAATGGAGGGATAATAGCAGAAAATACACTTACATTGATGAGTTTGATGAAGGAGATGAGTGATCTAGACAAGAGTGCACGTTCGTTGAAGATTTGAGAGCAACAAGGGAGCCAAAATTCGGAGTTCTTGGAGAGAAAATGAAAGAAATGGGGTGAAAAAGAGTTAAAAACCGCTGGGATGCATCGGGGCGCAGGCGCAGGCGCACCCCTGCGCAAGCCGGTGCACTTGGGGCGCAGGCCTGCGCTGGCCGGTGCGCTGCTCTGCTGCCAGTCGATTTTTGTGTGTGTTGTTTGTAGTGTTTGGTCCCCCCAAAAACTAACGAATTGTCGTACAATGTACCAAATTTTATCCTCTATTCGTCCAAATTTTCGTCTTTCTTTGGCTCGGGATTTGCATCTTCTTGATGAATAAATTTTTCCCCAACTTAGTTGGTTGCGATATGTACCACCGTAATATAGGATGAACTATTATTTGACTAACTAATTTTAAAGAGCAACAAACTAAGGCGTAATAAAAATTTAATCTGCAAAAATTAAAAGCACACTTTCGTGGTGAAAACGATTGCACTTAGCATGTGCAACAAGCCTTTAAACCCCTCGGTAGCCCGAGTGGACGAGTTATAGTCTCGTGAGGGTTTCTCTGGAACACACCCACAAAGTTCACTGGATTGCCTTCCAGAAAGCGCTAAGTTTAATGTCTTCAGCCAGACATTTTGAACTCTTAAATATTTAGGTGATATCTTCCAAGACTATTGTCTCGGATGATATAATTTCATTATCAGCTCATTGTACAAATAATTTTAATCTGTGTCCGTTCACTTTAAACGGTTCACCGCCTTTTTGATCTATTATTTCAACCGCACCGTGAGGGTAGACGTTAGTTATTGTGTATGGGCCTGTCCACTTACTTTTTAGTTTGCCTGGGAAGAGCCGCAGGCGTGCGTTGAATAGCCAAACTTTGTCACCTTTATTGAACACCTTCCGTTTAATTATTCGATCGTGGAAAGCTTTTGTTTTTTCTTTGTAGATTTTAGAACTGTCATAAGCTTCCTTACGTATTTCTTCTAATTCGTTTAGTTGGTATTTCCGATTTATACCGGCGGCTGTGAAGTTAAGGTTTGCATTTTTAATGGCCCATAAGGCTCGATGCTCTAACTCAACCGGAAGATGACATAATTTCCCATAAACTAGCTTATAGGGAGACATACCAATAGGGGTTTTAAAATCAGTGCGATATGCCCAAAGTGCATCGTCTAATCGTGTTGACCAATCTTTCCTATCGGGTCGTACTGTATTTTCTAATATACGCTTGACCTCCCTGTTAGATACCTCTACCTGTCCACTAGTTTGTGGGTGATATGGGGTGGCTATCTTATGTGTTACTCCATAATGCTTAAGTAGTTTGCTAAAGTACATATTTTTGAAATGAGAACCCCCATCACTGATTATGGCTCTAGGGATTCCATGACGAGAAAATATATTACGTTTAACGAATTGGCAAACTACTTTGTGGTCATTAGTCCTGGTGGCTTCGGCTTCTACCCATTTAGAGACGTAATCAACTGCCACTAGGATATATTCGAAACCGTATGACTTAGGGAATGGTCCCATAAAGTCTATGCCCCACACATCGAAAATCTCTACTATAAGGATTGGTGTCATAGGCATTTGGTCTCTTTTTGAAATACCTCCTATTTGTTGGCATCGTAGGCATGACTTAACAAACTCGTAAGAGTCTTTAAAGATGGTCGGCCAAAAGAATCCACTTTGTAGGATTCGATGACCTGTCTTTTTAGCACTAAAATGGCCTCCGCATGCATACGAGTGACAGTGATTTAAAATATCATAATGCTCGTTGTTTGGAACACATCGCCGGATAATCTGATCTACTCCTATTTTGAATAAATCCGGCTCCTCCCAAATGTACTGTTTAGTTTGGGAGAAGAAATATTTTCTTTGATGTGAGTTCCAGTGGCCTGGGACTTTCCCTGTGACGAAATAGTTTACTAAGTTAGCAAACCAAGGCACTTTTGCAATGAACAATAATTGTTCATCTGGGAAATTGTCCCGAATGGAATCCAACATATCAGTGGTGATTGCTGGTAGTCTCGAGAGATGGTCTGCTACAACGTTTTCTGAGCCCTTTTTATCTCGGATCTCTAAGTCAAATTCTTGTAGTAACAGTATCCAGCGAATTAGCCGTGGTTTAGCATCTTTCTTAGCCAAGAGGTGTCGTAAGGCACTGTGATCGGAATACACAATTACCTTCGCCCCCCAGACATAAGATCTAAATTTATCTAGCGCATACACTACTGCAAGCAATTCTTTTTCAGTTGTTGTGTAATTAATTTGAGCTTCAGAGAATGTTTTACTTGCATAGTATATTACCACAGGCTTTTTGTCCACTCTTTGACCAAGGACGGCACCGACTGCGTGATCACTTGCATCGCACATGATCTCAAAGGGTTGAGACCAATCAGGTGATTGCAGAATTGGTGCCTCCGTGAGCTTCATTTTTAATGTATTGAATGCCTCTATACATTCTTTATCAAAGTTGAACGGTGTGTCTTTCAGGAGAAGGTTACATAGGGGTTTGGTTATGGCACTAAAATCTCTTATGAACCTCCTATAGAAACCTGCATGTCCTAGGAAAGAACGAATCCCCTTAATATTAGTCGGCGGTGGTAACGAGGAAATTATTTGTATTTTGGCTCGATCAACCTCCATTCCCCTTCAGATTCTATGTGTCCTAAGACTACTCCCTCTTTAACCATAAAATGACTTTTCTCCCAGCTTAGTACCAAATTGGTTTCAGTACATCACTTGAGAACTTTTTCTAAATGAGAGAGACACCCTTCGAATGACTTATCAAATATAGAAAAGTCGTCCATGAAGATTTCAAGGGACCCTCCGACCATGTCTGAAAATATAGCCATCATACATCGCTGGAATGTGGCCGGAGCGTTACATAATCCAAATGGCATTCTTCGGTAGGCGAATGTGCCATACGGACATGTAAATGTCGTTTTATCTTGATCCTCTGGGTGTATCGGGATTTGATTATACCCCGAATAGCCGTCTAAGAAATAGTAGAATTTCTGCCCTGCTAATTTCTCTTCTATTTGGTCGATGAATGGCAGAGGGAAATGATCTTTTGAGGTTGCGGCATTTAGCTTTCTGTAGTCGATACATACTCTCCACCCCGTTACAGGGCGAGTTGCAATCTTTTCTCCTTCAAGAGTATCGACAACTGTGATTCCAGACTTCTTTGGAACCGTCTGTGTGGGACTAACCCATTGACTATCTGATATCGGATAAATAATTCCAGCATCTAGCCATTTTAACACTTCCTTCTTCACTACCTCTCTAAGGTTAGGGTTTAGCCTTCTCTGAGCATCTCTGCTTGGCTTGGCTGTTGGATCAGTTATAATCCTATGCATACACAGCGTTGGGCTAATCCCCTTAAGATCTGCTATGGTCCAGCCTACCGCTTCCTTATATCTCGATAACACTTCTAACAAGGCCTTTTCTTGTGCAGCAGTAAGGTCTGTTGCGATGATTACAGGCAGTGTACTCTCAGGGCCAAGAAAAGCGTATTTGAGATGAGCTGGAAGTGGTTTCAACTCTAATTTGGGTGGTTGCTCTAAAGACGGTTTTGCTGATGGTGGAAGGTCAGTCGGAAGTTTCTCGATTTTATGTGTCCATGGTGGTTGAGTAGAATCCACTGACTGAACACGTTCGAGTTCGAACTCCTTAGCTTCAGTCATATTATCTAGCTTATGCTCATTATAGTACAGAAGCAGCTCCACTGGATCTTTACATGTTATTGTTGATAATTGTTGTTGTATTAATTCATCAACTAGGTCGATCATGTAGCACTCTGAATCCAATGGTGCATTAATAAAAGACATTAAGTCGGAGTTTGCGGTTTCCGAATGCTATGTTTAATGCACCTGTCCTGCAGTTGATTTGGGCGTTGATTGTAGCTAAGAAGGGACGTCCTAATATGATTGCCGGTTGGCTTTCTTTGTAAGCACTGTCTGAGTCCAACACTAAGAAATCTACTGGATAAAAGAAATCTTCGACCTTAACGATTACATCAGATAACATCCCTCGTGGTACTTTGGTAGACCTATCTGCTAATTGTAGGATGACATCTGTTGTCTGTAGGGTTCCTAGATCATGTTGGTCAAACAAATTACCAGGTAAAATGTTAACACTTGCCCCTAAGTCTAGAAGTGCTTTTTTAATTTGAATATCGCCAACAGTTACCGGGATCAAGGGTGATCCTGGATCTTTTAGTTTAGGCGGCAGTGAGCTAGTGATAACTGCACTGACTTGTTCAGTGAGGTTGATTTGCTTTGGAAGAGTTATTTTAAATTTCCGTTTATGAGTACAAAGATCTTTTAGGAATTTAGCGTAAGAAGGGACTTGTTGTATAGCTTTGATTAAGGGAATGTTAATTTTAACTTGATTAAAGATATCCCATAATTCTTCGTTTTTAGGTCCTTTCTTACCATAAGGAAATGAAGCTAGATTTTCTAAGGCCGTTGGGTAGGGAGCAATTTCAGTATTGGAATTCCCTTCTCCAACTTTAGTCTCTACTGGTTGCTTGGCTTCTACTTCCTTAAAGGTTACTTTCTTAATTTTTGTTTCTACCTTTGACTCCGATCTGGGTGGTTCTTCTTCATAAGCAATTTCTACCTCGTCGTCTGTCTCACTCTCCTTAGGCATTTCTATTTTATTATCTACTTCCTTTCCACTCCTAAGGGTAGTGACTTTGTTAACTTCGTTCACTTCGTTGACTTCATATTTCTTTTCTTTGCCATGGTGGTGCGATGGGTTAACTGTGGTGTTGCTTGGAAGCTTCCCTTCTTCTCGTTTAGTTAAGGACTCTGCAATTTGTCCCATCTGCCTTCCGAGCATCTCCATAGTTTTTGCTTGAACCATGGTTTGTTGCTTCATGAATTCCATAAACTCGGAAAACTCTTTCGAGTTCTCCGATACTGGTCGTGAATCATTTTCTTCTTTGGGGTCTTGGTGTTTATAATACCGATCATCCTTTGTAGTTGAGGTCGATCCATATTGGAAATCTCGGTTTTGTTGACGAGGTTGCTCATATCTTGGCTTCAGGGGAGCATCATTATCTTGATTATCCCTCCAACTAAAGTTCGGGTGTTTTCTCCATCCTGGATTGTAGGTTTCCGAGTAGGGATTCTCCCGTTCTCTTCGTTGCCGAAACCCAAAAGCTTCGTTCACATACTCTTCGTGCGTAAAGGTACGTGGGCAATTCTCGGTTGGATGAGAAGGGTCTCCACAAGTGACACAGCAGACCTGTGCCACTGTAGCCTTTCCCATTCCTTTCATCAACAGGTCCATCTTTTTGCTTAGTTCGGATATGTCAGATTTAACTTCCTTCTTCCATGCGTTGTCTATGCCCATAACTTGGACACCAACACTATTATCCGAACTCGCTTGGACTTTTAAACCTTTGCTTAACTGGGTTAATAAATCCCAAGCTTCGTCATCTTCCTTAGCTAAAAAGGTTCCGCCTGAAGCAGCGGTGATCATATTCCTACAATCTTGACTAACCCCATCGAAAAAGGTTTTAATTAGCATCCATTTAGGAATTTCATGGTGAGGGCATGTTCTTAGTAATTCATTTAACCTATTAAAGGCTTCGTGGAATTGTTCCCCTATTTTCTGTTTAAATCCAGTAATTTCTTTACGTTTTCCTGTAGTTTTGCTAATTGGGTAATATTCGGTTAGAAATTCTTTTTTCATCTCATCCCAGTTAGTTATACTATCAGTGGGAAGTGACACGAACCAGTTTTTCGCTCGTTCTTTCAAGGAGAAAGGAAAGAGTCTGAGTTTTAAAGCGTCTACGGTCATTCCCCTAACGTGATTGGCCTTACATATGGCAGTGAATTCAGCTAAGTGCTCATACGGTTCTTCGCTTGGTGCTCCGCGAAAAACTGGTAATATGCTAAATAGCTGTGGCCTAATTTCAGGTTCATTCTCGTTAATTGGGTAGAGAATGGGTGATGGATCAGGGATATCACCCGGCCTATAATGGGATTCTACTGTTCTACGGTCTCCCATTGGTCTTTGGTTTTGTTGGACGTTAACAAGAACGTTATCAAAGTTATCGTCCGCTGAATTAATTATTTCTTCTTCCACGTTTACTTTAGGAGCAATATTTTTAGTTTCGTTCGCTTGAGTTGTGGCTCGCCTATTAGATCTAGCAGTTTTTTCGATTTCTGGATCAAACTTCAAGGGTGAAATTCTACCAGAATATCATGTGTGCATAAACCTATGAGGGCTAGATGAAGAATTTGAACTAGAAACTTTCTTTTTAGTGAGAATCGATGCATGCGCCACGATTCCCTTTTTCTTAATAAAACTAAGGCAATAATTAAAGCTTAAACTAATTTAATAGAATAATAGCAAAATAAATAACTTTAAACTAAATTAAGTAAGCAAATAAAAGCAAATAAGCAAATAAATTGAGATTAACTAAATTAACTAAATTACTCTAGAAAAAATTAAGTAACTAAACTAAGCTAATTACTAAAATACGTGATTTAAGCGCAACCGCTCCCCGGCAACGGCGCCGAAATTTGATGCGAGTGTCGTTAACCCGTCAAAAATACCACTAAATACCTTAGAAGCTAGGGTAAGTAGGGATCGTATCCACAGAGAGCGAGAGGTTAATTACACGTATTTGAGCGACTAGCGTTGTAAAATAATTAATTTTAAGAGATTGATTGGTTTGTAAAAAGTGATTGCTTGATTTATAAAACTAATTACTTGCGAAATTTGTGAAAAGAAAAACTTAATGAACGTGTTTGATTGAATAAAGTACGAGGATAACCATTCCCGGATTCCACACTTAGCTTTGTATTTAATTTATAAAAACGATATAAAGATTACATAGACATAATCTTTGTTATAATTATTATTAGAATCGTTACGTGATCTTGGGCATAGCGCGTGACACGTTTGATTACTCGTCTTAATTAAACAATTAACTCGGCACGAATAATAAAATGTCTAACAAAACATATCTTGGCGAAAACGCACAAACAAATAATAATCAGTCGTTTACCATCGAAATACAAATAATAAAAACCATAGCAAACTTTAAAGTAATCAGGTCATAAATAAACACTTAGGCGATGTTGCTTCCTCCGAGAATGATTATGATGAGACGAGCCCACTCGTTGGTGGCAATTCTCAAGAGTTTGTGTATCCATCTTCTACTTGACTTGTAGTGCTCTTCGTACGTGGTGTGCCGCATCAAATGGGATGCCTTTTCCTAGCTCCCCTTTCCTCATCCAAAAAACGAGCTGATATTATCTCTGAACTATGACATTTTAATTTATAGAAAAGCTGGAAAAACCCTAAAAACGGCCGTTTATTATTTTAAGGGGCTAGGCGCAGGCGCAGGCGCAGGCCTGCGCGCCCCCTGCGCCTGTATGTAAAATCCGTGTTTTTGTGAATTAATTTCTTCTGTCGAACCCGTGGTCTGGGCGCAGGGCTGCACCCCTCTCTGCGTCTGGCTCTGAATTTTTGTCCTTTTTACGCCATTTTAGACCGGATTTTGTTTACCTGCACAAGCACAGAATTTATTCAATAGTAGCACATTCTATGACACTTTCTTACTAAAAACAACTCATTTGGGTTTAATAAATATGATAAATTATAACCCGATCATTAAATATCTTTTTGTTCAATCACTTGTTATTTCAACATATATGTTCTTTGATTTAATATTCCTTACAAATATTTTATATATATATATATATATATATATATATATATATATATATATATATATATATATATATATATATATATATATATATCTATTACTATATTATAAAGAGCCAATAACAGTTACCTTCTCCCTTTACCGTTTTGTTGAAATTTCAGAACACATCCAATCAAAACTCAACAGATGTCTCTTCCCTCCCCACGTTCTCTTCTTCTCCATGTATTCTCCGTTCCCGCTTCTTCTCCATGGATTCACGGTTCCTGCTACGTCTGCCTTCGCCTCATCCTATTCCGTTCGGCTTCATCAACATTGCGACATAATCTGCTCCGCTCTCCTCTCTCTCAAATACTTGTTGCTCGCTCTAATCCTCTCAGACCGGTAAGTTTCAGAATTGCGTATTCTTCATTTGGGTGATTCATCTGGGTTTTTTCCTTTACAATTAACAATAACAATTTGTTGAATTTATTTGATTTCTTCAATACAATTGTTTTAGTCAATTTTGTCTTTCATTTCTAAGATGCACATCAACCGTTCGCTGAAATGCTTATCATGATTTCCTTCTTGCCTCGCCTTCTAATACTCCCTGAATCTGTTTTCAAACTGATTTTGTGTGCTGTTGTCTGATTAACGTGTCTGATTAAGGTCGTCATCATAAGTTCTTACTTCATCTTCAGATGATTCAAAACAAAAAATAAATCAATATCCAAAGCCTTTGGCATTTGAAAGTTGATTATTATGATTTACTTCAAAGGGAAAAAAGGTTTATTTCTGTATATGTTGGCTAATGCAGAGCAGTGTATAAGCATGGATTCTTGGTTTTAACGTTGTTATTTCAGTTCCTAACTTAGTTATCACACTTTAGCAGTAATCCGGAATTCATTGTTATTAAATATGCTCATCTGATTCTTCAATTTCCATGCTGTCGCCACTCTGTTATGTCTTCTAATTTGGTTTGAATTTATTTGACTTCTTCAATACAATTGTTTTAGTCAATTTTGTCTTTCATTTCGAAGATGCACATCAACCGTTCGCTGAAATGCTTATAATGATTTCCTTCTTGCCTCGCCTTCTAATAGTCCCTGAATCTGTTTTTCAAACTGATTTTGTGTGCTGCTGTCTGATAACGTGTCTGATTAAGGTCCTCATCATAAGTTCTTACTTCATCTTCAGCTGATTCAAAACAAAAAATAAATCAATATCCAAGGCCCTTGGCATTTGAAAGTTGATTATTATGGTTTACTTAAAAGGGGAAAAAGGTTTATTTCTGTATGTTGGCTAATGCAGAGCAGTGTATAAGCATGGATTCTTGGTTTTAACATTGTTATTTCAATTGCTAAATTATTTATCACACTTTAGCAATAATCCGGATTTCATTGTTATTAAATATGCTCATCTGATTCTTGAATTTCCATGCTCTCGCCACTATGTTATGTCTTCTAATTTGGTTTGAATTCAACAGGTTCACGGTACACTTCAAACCAACAACGGATATCCACTTCACAAGTAAGTGTCTTTCACCTTTAATGCATTCTATGTAATCTATGTTGTGATTTTTTAGTACATGACATTGTAATTTCAATTGCTAAATTATTTATCATAGTTTGGCAATAATCCGGAATTCATTGTTATTAAATATGCTCATCTGATTCTTCAATTTCCATGCTGTCGCCACTCTGTTATGTCTTCTAATTTGGTTTCAATTCAACAGGTTCACGCTACACTTCAAACCAACAACGGATATCCACTTCACAAGTAAGTGTCTTTCACCTTTAATGCATTTTATGTAATCTATGTTGCGATTCCTTAGTACATGACATGTACTTTTAATTTTCTTGGTTTGATTGAACCTAAAACATCATATTGGAAATATTAAGGAATCACCGTAATAGCATAAAAACATGATGATGATGGTTCCATTCTATAGTTGCTTGCTGTTTATGTTTGTTTTGCTTGTTTTATGTATTGTGGTACTTTATTTGGTTTAACGAAATAAGCACCTTATGTTTGACCGTTGTGTAACTGAGAGAAGTCGAGCACATGCTAGACTTGTCTGTTCCAACTACATCAGAAAATTTAGCGAATCTAAGACTCACCGGTTTGTTCATCTTATGCTGCTGAGTTTGACACATACTTTAGAAGAGTCCATTTGAGAAACAGGCACATTGGACAGAGGTGAATTCTCTACTCTTGTGTGGTCAATAGAAGAAACATGCTCAGTATTTTTGACCAACTTGGGGGAAGAACTTTGAAATATACGTACTCTCACTAACATCTGAGTTGCATCTATGGCCTACAATACCATCAACAGTAGTTCTTTTTAGCATTTGTGACAAGTAAATGTTTCGATAAACTTACATGAATTGGCACTCAATCACCAGCCACCACACAGTGACAATACAAAGAAACAAAGATAACGACACATACAAAACCAGGAAACATGTACCACTCATATATTAAATCTTTTACTGGAATAGCTAGATATACAAGACCCGAAGCCACCTTATACCTGACACTCCTTATATGTGTCCCTAGATAAACGAACTAACAATTATAAGAAGCATTCAACACCAATAAGAATTCCATCAAATCTGATTGAGGTGACTGGAAACGAAACTTGATCAAAGGAGTGCACTCCTTAAGACATGAATAACATCCTCCCAGGAAAACAAACGACGCCAAAACATTCCTGAAAGTCAACTCATTTCAATATCTCATCCCAATCCACAAAACGATCTTCGTCATTAACATCTCCTAAAGAACTCCGGTAAGCATTTCTTATGACTTTTGGAGCTGTGCACTCATGGTACATTGGCGACAACAAAACCTAGATTGAAACAAGAACCACTTTTGGAAAACACTAGGACCAGAACCAAAAAACTTTTTCCGCTACACACAATTAATGTTCAACCACGGATCCTTAGGACACACATGAACACCATGGCCACGTTATGCGCATGTTGTCATATGTTGACCCAAGATTCTACACGTAAATCATATTCATCATACTAATATCCTTGTAGAACTTAACCCCATTTAACTTAACTGGGACTTTCGGGTCATATAAGACCCTGCTGATGTCTGTCTAATTCAACCTTTCTTAATCCTATGACTATCATAACATATCATTTCTAATTCTGCGTTTTTTGTTTCTTATCGACACCAATATCGTTTAAAAATATTTACAAGGCCCTATAAAGAGCCTCATGTAACTTAACTGGGACTTTCGGGTCATATAAGGTCCTATTAAGAGCCTCATTAACAACTCCATCACAACACCTTTAATCACATAAACACGAACCCCAAAAAAAAAACAATCAACAAATGCAAAAGACAACCAAACCCTATGCATCATCCTATACTCCAAACCATTAAATATCAGAATAAATTGAAGCTTCTGCATGTCAAGCCCTTTTTAAAAGTTCAGGAATGACATTGATGAAATCAGAAATATAATCAACCCGTCCTTGTCCATATTCAAGAAAGAGAGTGAATCAGGATATTGCAATTATTTGTTTGGACTGCAGTATTAGCTCTGGACTGCAGCCCAAACAATCACTTAAAGCTCGCGTTTATGGCTTGGCCTTTCACCAAAAATCCCTCCACCCCTAGGCTATATCTTTTCTCCTTAGGCCAACATATTTAGTCCCTTAATAGTGTGTTAATTATATGCCATATGGTTGTTATAGAACCACCAAAGATGGCCCGTTACAGCGACAACAGATACCATTTTTAAATAGGTAGATATACAATACCCGAACCCACCTTATAACTGACACTCCTTATATGTGTCCCTACATAAACGAACTAACAATTATAAGAAGCATTCAACACCAATAAGAATTCCATCAAAGCTGCTTGAGGTGACTGGAAACGAAACTTGCTCAAAGGAGTGCACTCCTTAAGACATGAATAGCATCCTCCCAGGAAAACAAACGACGCCAAACCATTCCTGAAAGTCAACTCATTTCAATATCTCATCCCAATCCACAAAATGATCTTCGTCATTAACATCTCCTAAACAACTCCGGTCAGCATTTCTTATGACTTTTGGAGCTGTGCACTCATGGTACATTGGAGACAACAAAACCTAGATTGAAACAAGAACCAGTTTTGAAAAACACTAGGAACAGAACCAAAAAACTTTTTCCGATACACACAATTAATGTTCAACCACATATCCTTACGACACACATGAACACCATGGCCACGTTATGCGCATGTTGTCATATGTTGACCCAAGATTCTACACGTAAATCATATTCATCATACTAATATCCTTGTAGAACTTAACCCCATTTAACTTAACTGGGACTTTCGGTTTATATAAGACCCTGCTGGTGTGTGTCTAATTCAACCTTTCTTAATCCTATGACTATCATAAGATATCATTTCTAATTCTGCGTCTTTCGTTTCTTATCGACACCAACATCGTTTAAAAATATTTACAACGCCCTATAAAGAGCCTCATGTAACTTAACTGGGACTTTTAAAACTTCAAACCATTAAATATCAGAATACATTGATTTCACACAAGGTTGGATCGTGTGTCTCCACATTAAACTTCATAAATTGCAAAAGCCATGTAATATGATCATTTTAGCAGTCTCAATATGTAAGTTCGGTTTATTGTATATGTAGGGCAACCACCTGAATCTGCTGAATGTTAAAACTCCTCATCACTGATAGGTATGATGAGGTGTGGATATTCCTTTCACATGTGCATGCATATGTGTTATAACTTTGGTTAGCTATTTAATGGTTTATTTTGGCCTATTTTTTGAATCTTAATTTTCTTTCTTTAGGATAATTCTTGTTCTCTTCCAGTATCATTTTGTTGATAAGCAGTATCCTACCAAGTATTATGGCCGCCAACATCATTCCAAAGGTATTTTCAGTATATATGAAGTTGTACTGTTGTAAAGACGTTATTACATTCGATGTCTCTTTCTAAATGTCTGTACCCAGGAGGAACCAAATCCATATGATTTGTCCGATCAAAAAACAAATGAGGAAATTCATCCATATGCTTTGGCAGATGAAATAATAAAAGAGGTGATGTATTTTACCCTAATTATATTCAGAGTTTAAATTTTAATATGAACGACTTTTGAGTGGTAAATTCAACAGGTTGACTTGTTTGAAAAGCAAGGAAAACGTGGCCTCAATTTGTGCAGATGGAGGTGGGAAGAAGTGGTCGATCTAGATGACCCGCCTAATTTTCCACTGCCAAGTAAACTAATTGAACTACTTGCAAAACCAACAAAACGAATAAGATCAGAGGTACCCATTTACTTTCAGAAACCATTCGTAATCCAATGTATAACTAACCGATTTCATATGCACATCACGTCACTTGCCTTTGATGGAAAATTGTTTCCGAAGTTTTCTATATGTAAAGTATGACCATGAATATGCTCTGACATTTTATTTTCTGTGTACCTCATCAGAGTAATGCCATGCTGAATTCAGTTGGCTTGAAATCGAAAGTAGTGATTGACGTTGACGATGCTAACGATTTGTCCAGCCAGGTAAAACAACCATACATTTTCCTTTGCCCATTCTATCAAAGGCACGTCACTTGCCTTTGATAGAAAATTGTTTCCAAAGTTTTTTATATGTAAAGTATGACCATGAATATGCTCTGACATTTTATTTTCTGTGTACCTCATCAGAGTAATGGCATGCTGAATTCAGTTGGCTTGAAATCGAAAGTAGTGATTGACGTTGACGATGTTAACGACTGGTCCAGCCAGGTAAAACAACCATACATTTTCCTTTGCCCATTGTACATTCCGTTCCTGCACACCAACTTTATTTGTAGGCTTCCCCCTTTTGTTTTTTGCAAATACTTTACTTGGTTCGACTGCTAAATTCATATTGGATATTTTACTACACTGCTTCGTGATGGACTGCTTCACATGTAAAAACACCTCTGACTTAAACATCTTTCACAACAACATATTAAATCATGGTTATTTTTAATTGAAGAACATTTTCTTGTGTTTCATGTTTTATGGTGATATTTTACATTGTTTGTGACACAATTCGGTTCCGTTGTTATCACATTAGAGTAACAGCAGCCTACATTCAGCTACTATGAAAGGGAAAGCAGCGCTTGACATTGACGGCTTTTCCACGAAGGTAAAACAATGCTAACTTTGTCTTTGCTCCTTCGGTTCCTGCATTATACCTTTATTCTATACGCTTTCTCATTTTTTTTTTCTACATACTTCACTTGCTTTGACTACTATAAATACATATTGAAAATGTTTCTGCACTATTTCATGATAGACTTGTCATAACATCACAGATGGTGTCATCTTTGAAAACAATATATTGAATGGGGGTTATTTATAGTTGTAGAACATTCTTTTATGTTTCATCTTTTATAATGATTTTTTACATTCTAAGGATGTATATTTCATTCACAGCAC
>JAANYP010004223.1:64671-96897 GCA_020465985.1 Centrapalus pauciflorus
CTTAGCTTCAATGAATAAAAATAATTATTGGATACCAAACGGTCGATAAACAATATTAATTGAATTTTAGTTTATTTATTTCTCGAGTAAATTACTCTAACTTCATTCACATGTCTATGAAAATATGACAATAATGATTAGTCTATGCAAGTGATAATCGAAGTTTTTTTCATGTTGAAAATAAGTAAACACTGAAACAGGAATGTGCAGTCATTTTAAGTCTGTGTGTTTGTGTCTTCTGTGCTCCAACACTTGTAATCTCTTGGTGTGTAGTTACAAATCAATAGCAGCCTTCAACCTTATTATTTGCACATATAAGCTAGAAAAAAGTAAGTGTTTCTGCTCAATTAGACTCCTACACTGAATTTAAATAACAACATCTTTAATTAGAGTGCACAGTAACAGCAGCAGCCTTCATCATTTTTATATAAAAGCAACTGTTGTGCGTTTCAGCGTACTGACTCCGAGATTCACTAAAGCTTGGAGTTGGTGTGCCTGTGAAACACTCACAGCAGCCTAAGAAACATATAAAAGGATAAAAACTTTTGTGTGTATGTGCATATGGCGTCTCACACTCTAAGTCTTCAATTGATGCTGTGAAGGTTACTGAGTATCAGCAACCAGCATCAACAAATTAGTCCAACTATAAAAGTCCCTGACTTGTTCATTTCTTGAGCATGTGAAGTATACAAGTCCAATGGACTTCAAGACTTTGCATAGACGTGAGTCCCGGACTGCCTGATCAATGATCAGCAGCAATAAAATAGGATTACTAGCCCCTTAATTGAATTATAACAGCAGGATAGAAACAGCCCCTAATCCGAAACAAAATTTTCATTGTATGCAAATCTTTTTTGCAAATATTTGACCATTATCTGGTGTGCTATATGCTTGCATGTACTCTTAGTCTCCACTACTCAAAAATATATTGAACGTATTTTCCGTTTTAATTACAATTTTTGTATTATAAATATACTTGCAAACACCCTTTTTGCTCCTTTCGTCATTGATAAATACCGAAATTCTCACCTGGTCTGTGCTGAGAATCCGCCTCTAGCTTCTTCAATTCCATCGTTTTCTTTGCATAAAATTCAACGCGACGTCGGACTTTGATACCTTTATATCTTGTGTTCAATTTTAAGCATGTTTACTTTGTTATTGTCTTTTATTTGTGTATTTCGATCATCCCGCACTACATGTACTCCTTTTCTTCTTCTTTTATTGCACCATTGTAGCACTATGTCACAAGCAGAAAGTTCGAACACTGCTGCGAGTACCATTATGTCGCAAACTGAGAGTTCAACCACTACTGAGGGTAACAAGTGAGTCTCTTATTCATCATGTGTTCTTATACTAAAGCTGTATATTTCAAGTTGTATGTTTTGCCTACTTTACGACCCATTTTCATTCGTCATTTGTAGCTTTCCACCCCCTGGACGGCCATGCATGACTCGAAAAATTGATCGTTTGGCTTCCTTAAGCCCGTATCAACAATACTGGACAGTCAAGGTTCTTGTCAAATCAAAAAGAAATATGCGAACTTACAAAAATGCAAGGGGAGAGGGTTGCTTTTTTTCGGTGGAATTAATGGATGAGTTTGTGAGTGTCTAGATTTCCCTTCTATATGTTTTCACTTTTTTTCCCAATCAAGTCTATTATTATGCTTACCATTCTTCGGATTCGACATTGCAGGGTACTGAAATCCAAGCAACAATGTTTAACGACACTGCTAACAAATTCTATGACACATTTCAATTGGGAAAGGTCTATTTCATATCCAAAGGAACCTTAAAACATGCTAATAAGCAGTATGCGACTGTCGATAATGCATACGGGATGACGTTGAATGAAAGATCTGAGGTGGAGGAAGCAACCGATGAAAACATGCCTTTGCCCAAAACATTATTCAATTTTGTTCGAATCAATCAACTGGAAGCCTATGTCGCTCAAAAGAAGCTTGTTGGTAATATTATTTATAAACATGTACTTGTGATTTAATTTGTTAAATTTCAGACTTGTTGCTTGCAGATGTTGTAGCCGTTGTGCAACATGTATCACCAACAACTTGCATTAGAAGGAAGGCGGATGGTGAGATCGTACCAAAGCGGGATATAACAATTGCTGATGATTCGTATGCTACTTTAGTTAATTGAATTTATTCCTTTTTTTGGGTAAATCCTATGTTTAGACACCCATTTATTTTCATTCAGGGAGAAGACTGTTGAAGTGTCGTTATGGAATGACCACGCAACTGTTTTGGGCGAAAAACTATCGACTATGATTTCTACAAACCCAGTAGTTGCATTCAAATCATTGCGGGTGGCAGAATATCGAGGTACCACGTTTTATATTTATCTTTTTGTTGCATTAATACCACATAGCATGACACAACTGCTTCTTTTGGACTGTCACTGGTCACGTAACCTTGGTCATGTTAAATGCCATAACTTGATCGAGGTAGTTGACCCAACAATGGATCTATAATATGTTGTATATAGGCAATATGCGTTATGTAAACAGGTCAATTACAACCCATATCAGAATTTCACATGACATCAAAAAAATTATAAGTAGTAACTGCAAATCGTATAAGAATTTATTTCCTTACAAACAAATAACCTTGCACATTCCGGGCTGAATTGTAAATGACAATTTATCTTTTCCCCTCCACATGTGTTGCAACTCACCTAATTTCTTTTCTCCATTGTAATATGGACAGGGTCGTAACCACATATGTAGGTTTTATTAACTTATTTGCTTATTCCTGTGTTTCTCTATAGGTGTGTATTTGTCAACCTTGTCTCAGACAGTTGTAGATATAAACCCAGACTTAGCTCAAACTGATCGGCTACGATTATGGTAACATGATTCCTGTCTTTACATGAACTTCACTTTTGTACAATACCTTGATGCTGAATGCACGACATATACATGTATCTCATATGTGTACATCTTTCAAAGGTATGAAAGTGATGGTAAGGCATCACCAATGACTAGCATCAGTTGTACTAAAAGCCCTTTGATCAAGACTGATTCTGAATGCATGAAATATGAACGTGTCACACTTTCCGAAATCACTAGCGACCCATCATTGGGATCAGACAAGGTATAACATTTATTAAACCAATATGCATAGAGCTTAAAGACAAATACTCTCCTTTACTAAATTTACATATTTTACTCGGCCATGTGCTTGCTTTATTAGCCATCCTTATATATATATATATATATATATATATATATATATATATATATATATATATATATATATATATATATATATATATATATATATATATATATATATATATATATATATATATATATATATATATATATATGTATATATATATATCTATTACTATATATATATAAATACCTTTGTCGCATCTTACTACTTTACGATATACCTCCTCATGTATATTTTGAACTAATTTTGTTAATTCTGTTGTTAGCCTGTATCGTTTACCATACGAGCATGTATGACCCATATTAACATGGACCAAACACTATCATATCGGGCATGCAAGACCTGCATGAAGAAACTTAGCAATGATACCGACTCTGGTTATTGGTGTTCGAAGTGCCAGATGAAACGAGATGAGTTCGACCAGCGGTTTGATATCAATACCATCTCATTGTTTTTTCTTGTACGTATGTCACTTTAACATTTGTTTAATTTGACATCTTTTGTATATGTTGATTTCCAGGTATATTTTGTTTGTAAAATTTGCTGATGTTAGTGGGTACGCCTGGATAACCGTATTCAATGAGGCGGCTGAAAAGTTGTTGGGTTGCTCGGCTAATGAGCTTGACAATATGAGATCAGAGGTACTGTGTCAACTAATTATTTTCTATTGCTTATATGTAGTATTGATCCATTCTTATGAAACTTCAACTGCGCATCTCAACCTTTGCAAATTCTTTTGTCATTTAATCTGTTTTCTAGGGAGACGGTGCTAAATTTCATTCTCAGTTGAAACGAGCCACATGGGTGCCATATTGTTTGACAGTTAGTGTTGCACCACATGAGTTCAACAACACAAAACGACAAAGGATTACCATCAAAGACATTGCACGTGTTGAATATGAAGCCGAAGCAAAACTGTTGTTGGAAGAGATACGTGCAAAAAATGGATGACTTTCGCAGTCTTCCGTTGAAATTAATAACTATAGTTAATGGTCTATGTGATAGTTGTTTCAAACCTCTTTAAGTTTGCGTCTACTTAACTTGCAGCCACTATTACTTACTTAATATGTATGTGTGTTTGTATTTGCTCACCTTTCTTGCTTCCTGTAATACATTGCCAGCTATGAATGTTTTATATTGTTTTATTTTGAGCTCTTGAGCATTCAAGTACCATGTCATCTTATGCATTATCGACTGCTACTTTGCATTGATTTATGTTTCATTAGTAGTACTTTGTGTGGGTCTCATTTATGGATTTTATAAAAAACAACCAAACATCTTAATTGTAATTTTTATCGGTCCTGCTTTTGAGATTAATTAGTTGGCGAAAATATTGAACTTACTATTTTCAAATGTTTTTAAAAACACAAGTGATTTTTAATTCAATCTTTTGTCTTCAACATTTACGAAATGAACTTGTTAATTGGTTTTTGTTATTTTTATTGGCTAAAAATTTGTGTGGGATACACATAATTCTTAAGACCGCAGTACATTCCTATGATAACGACATGCAGTCCCTCCAAAAATCCATTTAAGCCAACTTCGATCGCGTAACATAATCTTTAAGCATACTAGAATTGAATTTAACTTTTTAATTCTGATGAAACTATATTATAATATAAAATGACACTAATGTTCCTCTCAAATTTTGAATACAAATAGGTTTCATGGAAGTACACAATATCAGTACATCACTTTTACATTTTTTTTTATTAAAGTATACTAAACATGCATTAACATAAGTTTTTTTGAATACCAATACGACATTTTTTTATAACTTTTAATAATTTCACTAACGTTTGAATACAAAGTATATTTGATTACGATGTTCTTTTGTAGTTAATAAAATAATTATTGGATAGTAATATGGACAATAAAAATATTAATTGAATTTTAGTTTATTTATTTGTCGAGTAAATTTTTCTAACTTCATTCACATGTCTATGAAAATATGACAATAATGATTAGTCTATGCAAGTGATAATCGAAGTTTTTTTCATGTTGAAAATAAGTAAACAATGAAACAGGAATGTGCAGTCATTTTAAGTTTGTGTGTTTGTGTCTTCTGTGCTCCAACATTTGTAATCTCTTGGTGTGTAGTTACAAATCAATAGCAGCCTTCAACCTTATTATTTGCACATATAAGCTAGAAAAAAGTAAGTGTTTCTGCTCAATTAGACTCCTACATTGAACTTAAATAACAACATCTTTAATTACAGGGCACAGTAATAGCAGCAGCCTTCATCATTTTTATGTTTTTAGTTAATAATATTTGAAGTTTTTGGTACGTTTTAGTTTATTTAATAAACTTTGAAGTGTTTAACTATCTTTCACTAACTTTTTAGTAACAAAAAATGTTTGGATGACTTTTTAGTTAAAAAAAAAGTGTTTCATGAAATTTAAAAAGGATATATTAGCAACCGGTCCAAATTGGTTTGACTGGTTTTCCCAACCCGAAATGGTTACAAACCGGCCCCAACCGGTTGGCTTACGTTTCAGTTTTTCCCTCCTCCAAACCGGTTTCAACCGTAACCGGTTATTGGCCCAAACCGGTTGTTGACTTTTGATCCAAACCGGGTCGTTTTGCAAACCGAAACTCAATACATGTTATCCCCACCTCTAATCTGCATACTTTATTTATGATGTCTTTAACAAAAGATATGACTTTATTAACCATTACTATTTTTCTGACCATACAAAACGATTTTTATTTTGTTTTTAAGTTTTATGTTTTTAGTTAATAAAATTTGAAGTTATTTGTACGTTTTAGTTTATTTAATAAACTTTGAAGTGTTTATGTATGTTTGAATAAGTTTTTCGTAACAACAAATGTTTTAAAACTCTTTTTAGTTTAAAAAAAAGACTTTTATGAAATTTAAAAAACAAATATTAAAAATCGGTCCAAACTGGTTTGACTGGTTTTCTCACCCCGAACTGGTCACACGTACCCAACCGTTTGGATTAGGTTTGAGTTTTTCCGTCCTCCAAACCGGTTTCAACCCTAACCGGTTTTTTTCCCAAACCGGTTCTTGACTTCTGATTCAAACCGGGTAGGTTTGCAAACCCAAACTCAATACATGTTTTCTCCACCTCTAATCTGCATACTTTATTTATGATGTCTTGAACAAAAGATATGACTTTCCTAACCATTATTTCTCTGACCATACAAAACAATTTTTATTTTATATGTGTATATGACCTATCTTACTTTTATGTTTCTCTTACACAATCACTCCTTACATCTTTTGATTTTTAAATTTTACTTATGTTTTTTTTTATCGGATTTTACATTTTCCTTTTGCAACGGCAATACGATATTACTGATATTTTTTTCTTAAATATTTCATTTTCATCATATTTATTCCCTTTTGAAAAATATAATAATAATATTATTATTATAATTCTTTTCTTTAATATTTCAGTTTTTAACATATTTATACTCCATTTATAAACTACACCTTCCACCTTCCCCTCACCTCTTATAACCTCCACTCCAACGTTTTACAAACTCTCATGCTACAACTGGTTTTAAAAACTCTCACAATCCTCTCTTCTATTTCTGATGATTCTACCGACGTTTTATGATTTGCTCTGCTTCAACTCTCAGGTAAAATACAACCCTCGTGTATAAATTTTTCCAGAACAGAAGCTTCCAGTTCAATGTATTTACAGGTACGTGCATTATATATTTACCTTCTCCTTTTGAATACCACGTACTTCTTACTGTTATGGATTCTGTTTTGATTTCCATTGCGACAGAAGATACCCCTCTTATGATCCGATTCACTTCTGATTTGATTTTCCTTGCGACGTAACACGCTTTCTGGTATGTTTCTAATTTTCCGATTCCCTTTTCTTCTATTCTTCTTTTGTGTGATGTCTCTGGGTTTTCTTCATAATACGTGTTAGTGATTGATGTGGGTTTTTTCCTTAACAAATAACAATAACAATATGTTCAATTTATTTGATTTCTTCAATACAATTGTTTTAGTCAATTTTGTCTTTCATTTCTAACATGCACATCAACCGTTCGCTGAAATGCTTATAATGATCTCCTTCTTGCCTCGCCTTCTAATAGTCCCTGAATCTGTTTTTCTAACTGATTTTGTGTGCTGCTGTCTGATTATCGTGTCTGATTAAGGTCCTCATCATAACTTCTTACTTCATCTTCAGCTGATTCAAAGCAAAAAATAAATCAGTATCCAACGCATTTGGCACTCAAAACTTGATTATTATGGTTTACTTAAAAGGGAAAAAAGGTTTATTTCTGTATGTTGGCTAATGCAGAGCAGTGTATAAGCATGGATTGTTGGTATTAACATTGTTATTTCAATTTGCTAAATTATTTATCACACTTTGGCAATAATCCGGAATTCATTGTTATTAAATATGCTCATATGATTCTTCAATTTCCATGCTGTCGCCACTCTGTTATGTCTTCTAATTTGGTTTGAATTCAACAGCTTCACGCTACACTTCAAACCAACAACGGATATCCACTTCACAAGTAAGTGTCTTTAACCTTTGATGCATTTTATGTAATCTATGTTGCGATTCCTTAGTACATGACATGTACTTTTAATTTTCTTGGTTTGATTGAATCTAAAACATCATATTGGAAATATTAATGAATCACCGTAATAGCATAAAAACATGATGATGATGGTTCCATTCTATACCTGCTTGCTGTTTATGTTTGTTTTGCTTGTTTTACGTATTGTGGTACTTTATTTGGTTTAACGAAATAAGCACCTTATGTTTCACCGTTCTGTAACTGAGAGAAGTCGAGCACATGCTAGACTTGTCTGTTCCAACTACATCAGAAAATTTAGCCAATCTAACAGTCTCTGGTTTGTTCATCTTACGCTTGCTGCTGAGTTTGGCACATACTTTAGAAGAGTCCATTTCAGAAACAGGCACATGGACAGAGGTGAATTGTGTACTATTCTGTGGTCAATAGAAAAAACATGTTCAGTATTTTTGACCAACTTGGGGGAAAAAGTTTGAAATATACGTATTCTCACTAACATCCGAGTTGCATCTACAATACCATCAACAGTAGTTCTTTTTACCATTTGTGACAACTAAATGTTACGATAAACTTACATGAACTGGCACTCAATCACCAGTCACCACACAGTGACAATACAAAGAAAAAAAGATAACGGCACATACAAAACCAGAAAACGTGTACCAATCATATATTAAATCTTTTACTGGAATAGCTACATATACAATACCCGAACCCAGCTTATAACTGACACTTCTTCCCCTCACCTCTTATAACCTCCACTCCTACCTTCGTACATGCTACAACTGGTTTTACAAACTCTCACAATCCTCTCTTCTATTATTGATGATTCTACCAACGTTTTATGATTTGCTCTGCTTCAACTCTCAGGTAAAATACAACCCTCGTGTATAAAGTTTTCCAGAACAGAAGCTTCCAGTTGATTGTTTTTTCAGGTACGTGCATTACATATTTACCTTCTCCTTTTAAATACCACGTTCCTCTTATTCTTGATGGATTATGTTTTCATTTCCATTGCGACAGAAGATACCCCTCCTTTTAAATACCCATACGTATTTCCAATGTACATCGATTACTTATTATACACACGAAAACTTTTCGGTAGTGGTTGTCTAACTCTTAAGCTACCATTTCCCATATACTAAACTAATTGAGATACAAATTTTATTTAGTTACGATCCCACCTATATGCATGAGCAGAAAGTTTAATGCTTGTTGCTTCTTGGTGATTAGTGTAAGGATCAATGGATGCTATAGTGTACTCTCATATTTATCTTTTTGGTTTCAAATATATTTCCCTAAATTGAAAATGTGTTGTTTAAACTTTTTTGGTGATTGTTCCTTTTTCAAAACAATATGCTCGTAAGTATTTGAACTGCTTTATCCCTATTGTCTATGCTGGTTTTTTTTCTTCAAATTTTCAAGTCTATAATCAGGCTTTGTCTGATTTAGAGCTGGTGCACGCGACAAATCAATTATTTGTGTCAATTAGGCAAGAGAAATATAAGACAACCGTAATTCTGCTCTTTTTTTTTAGATATATAGTGTCTTAAATATTGAAGCCATAGCTACTAAATTATCACGGAAATTTTGTCAAAGTGAAATTTTCAGTCTGTTATGTAACAGTCGATGGTCCAGGAGGAGGTTGATGCCCGATTTTGTAAGACCTGATCGTTGACTTTAGGTTGGTCTCAAACTCTAAATTATCTTTCACTAATTTTTTAGTAACAAAAAATGTTTGGATGACTTTTTAGTTAAAAAAAAAGTGTTTCATGAAATTTAAAAAGGATATATTAGCAACCGGTCCAAATTGGTTTGACTGGTTTTCCCAACCCGAAATGGTTACAAACCGGCCCCAACCGGTTGGCTTACGTTTCAGTTTTTCCCTCCTCCAAACCGGTTTCAACCGTAACCGGTTATTGGCCCAAACCGGTTGTTGACTTTTGATCCAAACCGGGTCGTTTTGCAAACCGAAACTCAATACATGTTTTCCCCACCTCTAATCTGCATACTTTATTTATGATGTCTTTAACAAAAGATATGACTTTATTAACCATTACTATTTTTCTGACCATACAAAACGATTTTTATTTTGTTTTTAAGTTTTATGTTTTTAGTTAATAAAATTTGAAGTTATTTGTACGTTTTAGTTTATTTAATAAACTTTGAAGTGTTTATGTATGTTTGAATAAGTTTTTCGTAACAACAAATGTTTTAAAACTCTTTTTAGTTTAAAAAAAAGACTTTTATGAAATTTAAAAAACAAATCTATTACTATATTATAAAGAGCCAATAACAGTTACCTTCTCCCTTTACCGTTTTGTTGAAATTTCAGAACACATCCAATCAAAACTCAACAGATGTCTCTTCCCTCCCCACGTTCTCTTCTTCTCCATGTATTCTCCGTTCCCGCTTCTTCTCCATGGATTCACGGTTCCTGCTACGTCTGCCTTCGCCTCATCCTATTCCGTTCGGCTTCATCAACATTGCGACATAATCTGCTCCGCTCTCCTCTCTCTCAAATACTTGTTGCTCGCTCTAATCCTCTCAGACCGGTAAGTTTCAGAATTGCGTATTCTTCATTTGGGTGATTCATCTGGGTTTTTTCCTTTACAATTAACAATAACAATTTGTTGAATTTATTTGATTTCTTCAATACAATTGTTTTAGTCAATTTTGTCTTTCATTTCTAAGATGCACATCAACCGTTCGCTGAAATGCTTATCATGATTTCCTTCTTGCCTCGCCTTCTAATACTCCCTGAATCTGTTTTCAAACTGATTTTGTGTGCTGTTGTCTGATTAACGTGTCTGATTAAGGTCGTCATCATAAGTTCTTACTTCATCTTCAGATGATTCAAAACAAAAAATAAATCAATATCCAAAGCCTTTGGCATTTGAAAGTTGATTATTATGATTTACTTCAAAGGTAAAAAAGGTTTATTTCTGTATATGTTGGCTAATGCAGAGCAGTGTATAAGCATGGATTCTTGGTTTTAACGTTGTTATTTCAGTTCCTAACTTAGTTATCACACTTTAGCAGTAATCCGGAATTCATTGTTATTAAATATGCTCATCTGATTCTTCAATTTCCATGCTGTCGCCACTCTGTTATGTCTTCTAATTTGGTTTGAATTTATTTGACTTCTTCAATACAATTGTTTTAGTCAATTTTGTCTTTCATTTCTAAGATGCACATCAACCGTTCGCTGAAATGCTTATAATGATTTCCTTCTTGCCTCGCCTTCTAATAGTCCCTGAATCTGTTTTTCAAACTGATTTTGTGTGCTGCTGTCTGATAACGTGTCTGATTAAGGTCCTCATCATAAGTTCTTACTTCATCTTCAGCTGATTCAAAACAAAAAATAAATCAATATCCAAGGCCCTTGGCATTTGAAAGTTGATTATTATGGTTTACTTAAAAGGGGAAAAAGGTTTATTTCTGTATGTTGGCTAATGCAGAGCAGTGTATAAGCATGGATTCTTGGTTTTAACATTGTTATTTCAATTGCTAAATTATTTATCACACTTTAGCAATAATCCGGATTTCATTGTTATTAAATATGCTCATCTGATTCTTGAATTTCCATGCTCTCGCCACTATGTTATGTCTTCTAATTTGGTTTGAATTCAACAGGTTCACGGTACACTTCAAACCAACAACGGATATCCACTTCACAAGTAAGTGTCTTTCACCTTTAATGCATTCTATGTAATCTATGTTGTGATTTTTTAGTACATGACATTGTAATTTCAATTGCTAAATTATTTATCATAGTTTGGCAATAATCCGGAATTCATTGTTATTAAATATGCTCATCTGATTCTTCAATTTCCATGCTGTCGCCACTCTGTTATGTCTTCTAATTTGGTTTCAATTCAACAGGTTCACGCTACACTTCAAACCAACAACGGATATCCACTTCACAAGTAAGTGTCTTTCACCTTTAATGCATTTTATGTAATCTATGTTGCGATTCCTTAGTACATGACATGTACTTTTAATTTTCTTGGTTTGATTGAACCTAAAACATCATATTGGAAATATTAAGGAATCACCGTAATAGCATAAAAACATGATGATGATGGTTCCATTCTATAGTTGCTTGCTGTTTATGTTTGTTTTGCTTGTTTTATGTATTGTGGTACTTTATTTGGTTTAACGAAATAAGCACCTTATGTTTGACCGTTGTGTAACTGAGAGAAGTCGAGCACATGCTAGACTTGTCTGTTCCAACTACATCAGAAAATTTAGCGAATCTAAGACTCACCGGTTTGTTCATCTTATGCTGCTGAGTTTGACACATACTTTAGAAGAGTCCATTTGAGAAACAGGCACATTGGACAGAGGTGAATTCTCTACTCTTGTGTGGTCAATAGAAGAAACATGCTCAGTATTTTTGACCAACTTGGGGGAAGAACTTTGAAATATACGTACTCTCACTAACATCTGAGTTGCATCTATGGCCTACAATACCATCAACAGTAGTTCTTTTTAGCATTTGTGACAAGTAAATGTTTCGATAAACTTACATGAATTGGCACTCAATCACCAGCCACCACACAGTGACAATACAAAGAAACAAAGATAACGACACATACAAAACCAGAAAACATGTACCACTCATATATTAAATCTTTTACTGGAATAGCTAGATATACAAGACCCGAAGCCACCTTATACCTGACACTCCTTATATGTGTCCCTAGATAAACGAACTAACAATTATAAGAAGCATTCAACACCAATAAGAATTCCATCAAATCTGATTGAGGTGACTGGAAACGAAACTTGATCAAAGGAGTGCACTCCTTAAGACATGAATAACATCCTCCCAGGAAAACAAACGACGCCAAAACATTCCTTAAAGTCAACTCATTTCAATATCTCATCCCAATCCACAAAACGATCTTCGTCATTAACATCTCCTAAAGAACTCCGGTAAGCATTTCTTATGACTTTTGGAGCTGTGCACTCATGGTACATTGGCGACAACAAAACCTAGATTGAAACAAGAACCACTTTTGGAAAACACTAGGACCAGAACCAAAAAACTTTTTCCGCTACACACAATTAATGTTCAACCACGGATCCTTAGGACACACATGAACACCATGGCCACGTTATGCGCATGTTGTCATATGTTGACCCAAGATTCTACACGTAAATCATATTCATCATACTAATATCCTTGTAGAACTTAACCCCATTTAACTTAACTGGGACTTTCGGGTCATATAAGACCCTGCTGATGTCTGTCTAATTCAACCTTTCTTAATCCTATGACTATCATAACATATCATTTCTAATTCTGCGTTTTTTGTTTCTTATCGACACCAATATCGTTTAAAAATATTTACAAGGCCCTATAAAGAGCCTCATGTAACTTAACTGGGACTTTCGGGTCATATAAGGTCCTATAAAGAGCCTCATTAACAACTCCATCACAACACCTTTAATCACATAAACACGAACCCCAAAAAAAAAAACAATCAACAAATGCAAAAGACAACCAAACCCTATGCATCATCCTATACTCCAAACCATTAAATATCAGAATAAATTGAAGCTTCTGCATGTCAAGCCCTTTTTAAAAGTTCAGGAATGACATTGATGAAATCAGAAATATAATCAACCCGTCCTTGTCCATATTCAAGAAAGAGAGTGAATCAGGATATTGCAATTATTTGTTTGGACTGCAGTATTAGCTCTGGACTGCAGCCCAAACAATCACTTAAAGCTCGCGTTTATGGCTTGGCCTTTCACCAAAAATCCCTCCACCCCTAGGCTATATCTTTTCTCCTTAGGCCAACATATTTAGTCCCTTAATAGTGTGTTAATTATATGCCATATGGTTGTTATAGAACCACCAAAGATGGCCCGTTACAGCGACAACAGATACCATTTTTAAATAGGTAGATATACAATACCCGAACCCACCTTATAACTGACACTCCTTATATGTGTCCCTACATAAACGAACTAACAATTATAAGAAGCATTCAACACCAATAAGAATTCCATCAAAGCTGCTTGAGGTGACTGGAAACGAAACTTGCTCAAAGGAGTGCACTCCTTAAGACATGAATAGCATCCTCCCAGGAAAACAAACGACGCCAAACCATTCCTGAAAGTCAACTCATTTCAATATCTCATCCCAATCCACAAAATGATCTTCGTCATTAACATCTCCTAAACAACTCCGGTCAGCATTTCTTATGACTTTTGGAGCTGTGCACTCATGGTACATTGGAGACAACAAAACCTAGATTGAAACAAGAACCAGTTTTGAAAAACACTAGGAACAGAACCAAAAAACTTTTTCCGATACACACAATTAATGTTCAACCACATATCCTTACGACACACATGAACACCATGGCCACGTTATGCGCATGTTGTCATATGTTGACCCAAGATTCTACACGTAAATCATATTCATCATACTAATATCCTTGTAGAACTTAACCCCATTTAACTTAACTGGGACTTTCGGTTTATATAAGACCCTGCTGGTGTGTGTCTAATTCAACCTTTCTTAATCCTATGACTATCATAAGATATCATTTCTAATTCTGCGTCTTTCGTTTCTTATCGACACCAATATCGTTTAAAAATATTTACAACGCCCTATAAAGAGCCTCATGTAACTTAACTGGGACTTTTAAAACTTCAAACCATTAAATATCAGAATACATTGATTTCACACAAGGTTGGATCGTGTGTCTCCACATTAAACTTCATAAATTGCAAAAGCCATGTAATATGATCATTTTAGCAGTCTCAATATGTAAGTTCGGTTTATTGTATATGTAGGGCAACCACCTGAATCTGCTGAATGTTAAAACTCCTCATCACTGATAGGTATGATGAGGTGTGGATATTCCTTTCACATGTGCATGCATATGTGTTATAACTTTGGTTAGCTATTTAATGGTTTATTTTGGCCTATTTTTTGAATCTTAATTTTCTTTCTTTAGGATAATTCTTGTTCTCTTCCAGTATCATTTTGTTGATAAGCAGTATCCTACCAAGTATTATGGCCGCCAACATCATTCCAAAGGTATTTTCAGTATATATGAAGTTGTACTGTTGTAAAGACGTTATTACATTCGATGTCTCTTTCTAAATGTCTGTACCCAGGAGGAACCAAATCCATATGATTTGTCCGATCAAAAAACAAATGAGGAAATTCATCCATATGCTTTGGCAGATGAAATAATAAAAGAGGTGATGTATTTTACCCTAATTATATTCAGAGTTTAAATTTTAATATGAACGACTTTTGAGTGGTAAATTCAACAGGTTGACTTGTTTGAAAAGCAAGGAAAACGTGGCCTCAATTTGTGCAGATGGAGGTGGGAAGAAGTGGTCGATCTAGATGACCCGCCTAATTTTCCACTGCCAAGTGAACTAATTGAACTACTTGCAAAACCAACAAAACGAATAAGATCAGAGGTACCCATTTACTTTCAGAAACCATTCGTAATCCAATGTATAACTAACCGATTTCATATGCACATCACGTCACTTGCCTTTGATGGAAAATTGTTTCCGAAGTTTTCTATATGTAAAGTATGACCATGAATATGCTCTGACATTTTATTTTCTGTGTACCTCATCAGAGTAATGCCATGCTGAATTCAGTTGGCTTGAAATCGAAAGTAGTGATTGACGTTGACGATGCTAACGACTTGTCCAGCCAGGTAAAACAACCATACATTTTCCTTTGCCCATTCTATCAAAGGCACGTCACTTGCCTTTGATAGAAAATTGTTTCCAAAGTTTTTTATATGTAAAGTATGACCATGAATATGCTCTGACATTTTATTTTCTGTGTACCTCATCAGAGTAATGGCATGCTGAATTCAGTTGGCTTGAAATCGAAAGTAGTGATTGACGTTGACGATGTTAACGACTGGTCCAGCCAGGTAAAACAACCATACATTTTCCTTTGCCCATTCTACATTCCGTTCCTGCACACCAACTTTATTTGTAGGCTTCCCCCTTTTGTTTTTTTGCAAATACTTTACTTGGTTCGACTGCTAAATTCATTTTGGATATTTTACTACACTGCTTCGTGATGGACTGCTTCACATGTAAAAACACCTCTGACTTAAACATCTTTCACAACAACATATTAAATCATGGTTATTTTTAATTGAAGAACATTTTCTTGTGTTTCATGTTTTATGGTGATATTTTACGTTGTTTGTGACACAATTCGGTTCCGTTGTTATCACATTAGAGTAACAGCAGCCTACATTCAGCTACTATGAAAGGGAAAGCAGCGCTTGACATTGACGGCTTTTCCACGAAGGTAAAACAATGCTAACTTTGTCTTTGCTCCTTCGGTTCCTGCATTATACCTTTATTCTATACGCTTTCTCATTTTTTCTTTCTACATACTTCACTTGCTTTGACTACTATAAATACATATTGAAAATGTTTCTGCACTATTTCATGATAGACTTGTCATAACATCACAGATGGTGTCATCTTTGAAAACAATATATTGAATGGGGGTTATTTATAGTTGTAGAACATTCTTTTATGTTTCATCTTTTATAATGATTTTTTACATTCTAAGGATGTATATTTCATTCACAGCACCTATACTGCGGTATGAATCAACAAAGCCCCAAAGTTCACTTTGCAGCCTCCACCCACGCTAGCAAAACCAATTATCGGTTAAAGGACGAACCCGATATAGTGGCCTCTGATGACCTAAATTTATGGTAAAACATTCCATCTGTGTACATATTTTGTTTATCCACTCATACTCTTCCTTCTACCTCACACCAATTCATTTTACAGGTCTGGTTCGGCACCGTAGGCAACCATTAGGTGCAGTACACGCTGATGTTGGTTTTCTTTTTAAATTTGTGCGTTTCATCATTCCTTTTCCTTACTATATTTGTCGAACCTTATCGTGATGGTGTCATCTACCATTAATAATGCACTTTTATCGTAATTATCTACCGACACATAATGTCAGTTTGTCATCCATACTTTTTGTTTGTATGTGTTTTGTGTGCTTCTACACTAACGTGTTCCTTTCAGTAAAATTCATTTTCTGCTAATGTGTTTTGTCTCTTTTCATTACCATTCGCATTTTTTGGCTTAATGGAACTAACCATTCTTTTCCCTACATGTCATCATGTGTTGCTTAGCCGATGTCCATATTGATTTAATGTCATTATAGGTTGTGTTGTATCTTATGACTCTTAAATAATTGCATACCCAATTTGAGATTTGATCGATCATTTACATTAATCCATTGCCAATGAACCAAACTATCTGCCTTCATTCATCTTTCAACATGGATGTCTCGGTTATCACGTTTTTCAACCGACACACATAACTCGGTCAAGCCGAATCAACAAATCACTTGAAACAAAAATTTTCATCGTATGCTACCATTGGGATTAAACGGTCTTGTACCAGGACTTCCACAGACATGTACTGCAATACTAGGAAAATACATAAAAATAGTGAAACCATATCCATGTTGGAATGTTTGTTTGTCATTTTTGAAACAAAATTTTTTTTTTGATAAGATTCCATCTTTTTTATCTCATATTTAATAAAAAATATAAATAATCGGGTATTATACATGATGACCTCTACCATCATTCATCTTCAGACAAAATTAATTTTAAAACCTAAATCATCAAGGTATATTCTATGATAACTAATTTTTATATATTTAGTGAACATTAAAATTTAATTATTTATTTATATTGTATGTCATATTATGTATCATATATTGTTTGTTTTATTAAGGACCTTCATACCACCTATGTGTGATAACTAAATTTTTATATATTTAGTGAACATTAAACTTATTTAATTATTTATTTATATACTGTTTATGTTGTATTATGTATCATATATTGTTTGTTTTATTATTCAGGACCTTCATACCACCTATACGTGTTTGAATAAAATATTTATTGTAACTTTTAATTTTTACTTGTGTTATTTAATTGTATTTTGAACGTTACATTCCTTTTAAATATGATGCATAAAATTTATTATTGTATGAATATTTTACCTTTGAAAAATGTTTCGTATAAGCACTCAACATATATAAAGTTATATGAACTAAATCTTACTAAATTATAGACTTTTTACTGTTTAAGATGTTGCAACTTTGAGATGTCTTAAGCACCTGACAAAATATTGGTTCAAAATATTATTGTAAATATGTTATTAAAATTTTATTTTTAAAAATATTCATTGCTTTTTATATAAATAAATCTGATTACACTTTTCTGTGTTTAACCTTCACCTGTTCTGCTTACGTGTTTAACCTTCACCTGTTCTTCTTACGTGTTTCAGTTTCACCTCCCACTCTCCTCAGCAGTTTTTCTCTCAAAGGAACCGCTGCTGCTCTCCTCTCTTCTATTTACGATGGTGTGCATAACTATTGCATGGAATTCTTTCCTCCTACTCTCAAGTAAAGGGGGAGCCCTGCCTACATAATTTTTGAGAGAGCAGAAGGTAAGTCCATTACGTTTTCACTTCTCATCTTCTGGCACAGTTGTTTTCCTTAACAACATCTTCAATTTATTTGATTTCTTTGACACAATTGTTGCATTTTAGTCAATTATCTCTTTCATTTCTACATTGCACCTCAACCGTTCGATGAAATGTTTATACTGATTTCCTTTCTGATTCACCTTCTAATGCCTCCCGATTCTTATTTAATTAGTCTCTGTATATGAATTGCAATGTTCTTAGGGAATTACCTTCAATGAATAATCGATGTTTTTTTCATGTTGCAAATAAGTAAACACTGAAACAGGAATGTGCAGTCACTTTAAGTCTGTGTGTTTGTGCCTTCTGTGCTCCAACATTTGTAATCTCTTGGTGTGTAGTTGCAAATCAATAGCAGCCTTCAACCTTATTATTTGCACATATAAGCTGGAATAAACTAAGTGTTTCTGCTCAATTAGACTCCTACACTGAAATTAAATAACATCTTGAATTAGAGTGCACAGTGACAGCAGCAGCCTTCATCATTTTTATATAAAAGCAACTGTGGTGCGTTTCAGCGTACTGACTCCGAGATTCACTAAATCTTGGAGTTGGTGTGCTTGTGAAACACTCGCAGCAGCCTAAGAAACATATAAAAGAAATAAAAGTGTTGTGTGTATGTGCATATGGCGTCGCAGACTCTAAGTCTTCAATTCATGCTGTGAAGGTTACTGAGTATCAGCAACCAGCATCAACAAATTAGTCCAACTATAAAAGTCCCTGACTTGTTCATTTCTTGAGTATGTGAAGTATACAAGTCCAATGGACTTCAAGACTTTGCATAGACGTGAGTCCCGGACTGCCTGATCAATGATCAGCAGCAATAAAATAGGATCAGTAGCCCCTTAATTGAATTATAGCAGCAGGATAGCAACAGCCCCTAATCTGAGACAAAATTTTCATTGTATGCAAATCTTTTTTGCAAATATTTGACCATTATATGGTCTGCTATATGCTTGCATGTACTCTTAGTCTCCACTACTCAAAAATACATATCACATAAATCAAATGGACTTCACATGGTGGCAGTGGCTCGGGTTCGATGAAAGATATATGCATTATGCATTATGGTGTGTTAATTATATGCATTATGGCTATTATAAAACCGCTTATCGATGAAATGTTTATAATGATTTCCTTTCTGATTCACCTTCTAATGTCTCCCGATTCTTATTTAATTAGTCTCTGTATATGAATTGCAATGTTGTTACGGACTTAGCTTCAATGAATAAAAATAATTATTGGATACCAAACGGTCGATAAACAATATTAATTGAATTTTAGTTTATTTATTTCTCGAGTAAATTACTCTAACTTCATTCACATGTCTATGAAAATATGACAATAATGATTAGTCTATGCAAGTGATAATCGAAGTTTTTTTCATGTTGAAAATAAGTAAACACTGAAACAGGAATGTGCAGTCATTTTAAGTCTGTGTGTTTGTGTCTTCTGTGCTCCAACACTTGTAATCTCTTGGTGTGTAGTTACAAATCAATAGCAGCCTTCAACCTTATTATTTGCACATATAAGCTAGAAAAAAGTAAGTGTTTCTGCTCAATTAGACTCCTACACTGAATTTAAATAACAACATCTTTAATTAGAGTGCACATTAACAGCAGCAGCCTTCATCATTTTTATATAAAAGCAACTGTTGTACGTTTCAGCGTACTGACTCCGAGATTCACTAAAGCTTGGAGTTGGTGTGCCTGTGAAACACTCACAGCAGCCTAAGAAACATATAAAAGGATAAAAACTTTTGTGTGTATGTGCATATGGCGTCTCACACTCTAAGTCTTCAATTGATGCTGTGAAGGTTACTGAGTATCAGCAACCAGCATCAACAAATTAGTCCAACTATAAAAGTCCCTGACTTGTTCATTTCTTGAGCATGTGAAGTATACAAGTCCAATGGACTTCAAGACTTTGCATAGACGTGAGTCCCGGACTGCCTGATCAATGATCAGCAGCAATAAAATAGGATTACTAGCCCCTTAATTGAATTATAACAGCAGGATAGAAACAGCCCCTAATCCGAAACAAAATTTTCATTGTATGCAAATCTTTTTTGCAAATATTTGACCATTATCTGGTGTGCTATATGCTTGCATGTACTCTTAGTCTCCACTACTCAAAAATATATTGAACGTATTTTCCATTTTAATTACAATTTTTGTATTATAAATATACTTGCAAACACCCTTTTTGCTCCTTTTGTCATTGATAAATACCGAAATTCTCACCTGGTCTGTGCTGAGAATCCGCCTCTAGCTTCTTCAATTCCATCGTTTTCTTTGCATAAAATTCAACGCGACGTCGGACTTTGATACCTTTATATCTTGTGTTCAATTTTAAGCATGTTTACTTTGTTATTGTCTTTTATTTGTGTATTTCGATCATCCCGCACTACATGTACTCCTTTTCTTCTTCTTTTATTGCACCATTGTAGCACTATGTCACAAGCAGAAAGTTCGAACACTGCTGCGAGTACCATTATGTCGCAAACTGAGAGTTCAACCACTACTGAGGGTAACAAGTGAGTCTCTTATTCATCATGTGTTCTTATACTAAAGCTGTATATTTCAAGTTGTATGTTTTGGCTACTTTACGACCCATTTTCATTCGTCATTTGTAGCTTTCCACCCCCTGGACGGCCATGCATGACTCGAAAAATTGATCGTTTGGCTTCCTTAAGCCCGTATCAACAATACTGGACAGTCAAGGTTCTTGTCAAATCAAAAAGAAATATGCGAACTTACAAAAATGCAAGGGGAGAGGGTTGCTTTTTTTCGGTGGAATTAATGGATGAGTTTGTGAGTGTCTAGATTTCCCTTCTATATGTTTTCACTTTTTTTCCCAATCAAGTCTATTATGATGCTTACCATTCTTCGGATTCGACATTGCAGGGTACTGAAATCCAAGCAACAATGTTTAACGACACTGCTAACAAATTCTATGACACATTTCAATTGGGAAAGGTCTATTTCATATCCAAAGGAACCTTAAAACATGCTAATAAGCAGTATGCGACTGTCGATAATGCATACGAGATGACGTTGAATGAAAGATCTGAGGTGGAGGAAGCAACCGATGAAAACATGCCTTTGCCCAAAACATTATTCAATTTTGTTCGAATCAATCAACTGGAAGCCTATGTCGCTCAAAAGAAGCTTGTTGGTAATATTATTTATAAACATGTACTTGTGATTTAATTTGTTAAATTTCAGACTTGTTGCTTGCAGATGTTGTAGCCGTTGTGCAACATGTATCACCAACAACTTGCATTAGAAGGAAGGCGGATGGTGAGATCGTACCAAAGCGGGATATAACAATTGCTGATGATTCGTATGCTACTTTAGTTAATTGAATTTATTCCTTTTTTTGGGTAAATCCTATGTTTAGACACCCATTTATTTTCATTCAGGGAGAAGACTGTTGAAGTGTCGTTATGGAATGACCACGCAACTGTTTTGGGCGAAAAACTATCGACTATGATTTCTACAAACCCAGTAGTTGCATTCAAATCATTGCGGGTGGCAGAATATCGAGGTACCACGTTTTATATTTATCTTTTTGTTGCACTAATACCACATAGCATGACACAACTGCTTCTTTTGGACTGTCACTGGTCACGTAACCTTGGTCATGTTAAATGCCATAACTTGATCGAGGTAGTTGACCCAACAATGGATCTATAACATGTTGTATATAGGCAATATGCGTTATGTAAACAGGTCAATTACAACCCATATCAGAATTTCACATGACAGCAAAAAAATTATAAGTAGTAACTGCAAATCGTATAAGAATTTATTTCCTTACAAACAAATAACCTTGCACATTCCGGGCTGAATTGTAAATGACAATTTATCTTTTCCCCTCCACATGTGTTGCAACTCACCTAATTTCTTTTCTCCATTGTAATATGGACAGGGTCGTAACCACATATGTAGGTTTTATTAACTTATTTGCTTATTCCTGTGTTTCTCTATAGGTGTGTATTTGTCAACCTTGTCTCAGACAGTTGTAGATATAAACCCAGACTTAGCTCAAACTGATCGGCTACGATTATGGTAACATGATTCCTGTCTTTACATGAACTTCACTTTTGTACAATACCTTGATGCTGAATGCACGACATATACATGTATCTCATATGTGTACATCTTTCAAAGGTATGAAAGTGATGGTAAGGCATCACCAATGACTAGCATCAGTTGTACTAAAAGCCCTTTGATCAAGACTGATTCTGAATGCATGAAATATGAACGTGTCACACTTTCCGAAATCACTAGCGACCCATCATTGGGATCAGACAAGGTATAACATTTATTAAACCAATATGCATAGAGCTTAAAGACAAATACTCTCCTTTACTAAATTTACATATTTTACTCGGCCATGTGCTTGCTTTATTAGCCATCCTTATATATATATATATATATATATATATATATATATATATATATATATATATATATATATATATATATATATATATATATATATATATATATATATATATATATATATATATATATATATATATATATATGTATATATATATATCTATTACTATATATATATAAATACCTTTGTCGCATCTTACTACTTTACGATATACCTCCTCATGTATATTTTGAACTAATTTTGTTAATTCTGTTGTTAGCCTGTATCGTTTACCATACGAGCATGTATGACCCATATTAACATGGACCAAACACTATCATATCGGGCATGCAAGACCTGCATGAAGAAACTTAGCAATGATACCGACTCTGGTTATTGGTGTTCGAAGTGCCAGATGAAACGAGATGAGTTCGACCAGCGGTTTGATATCAATACCATCTCATTGTTTTTTCTTGTACGTATGTCACTTTAACATTTGTTTAATTTGACATCTTTTGTATATGTTGATTTCCAGGTATATTTTGTTTGTAAAATTTGCTGATGTTAGTGGGTACGCCTGGATAACCGTATTCAATGAGGCGGCTGAAAAGTTGTTGGGTTGCTCGGCTAATGAGCTTGACAATATGAGATCAGAGGTACTGTGTCAACTAATTATTTTCTATTGCTTATATGTAGTATTGATCCATTCTTATGAAACTTCAACTGCGCATCTCAACCTTTGCAAATTCTTTTGTCATTTAATCTGTTTTCTAGGGAGACGGTGCTAAATTTCATTCTCAGTTGAAACGAGCCACATGGGTGCCATATTGTTTGACAGTTAGTGTTGCACCACATGAGTTCAACAACACAAAACGACAAAGGATTACCATCAAAGACATTGCACGTGTTGAATATGAAGCCGAAGCAAAACTGTTGTTGGAAGAGATACGTGCAAAAAATGGATGACTTTCGCAGCCTTCCGTTGAAATTAATAACTATAGTTAATGGTCTATGTGATAGTTGTTTCAAACCTCTTTAAGTTTGTGTCTACTTAACTTGCAGCCACTATTACTTACTTAATATGTATGTGTGTTTGTATTTGCTCACCTTTCTTGCTTCCTGTAATACATTGCCAGCTATGAATGTTTTATATTGTTTTATTTTGAGCTCTTGAGCATTCAAGTACCATGTCATCTTATGCATTATCGACTGCTACTTTGCATTGATTTATGTTTCATTAGTAGTACTTTGTGTGGGTCTCATTTATGGATTTTATAAAAAACAACCAAACATCTTAATTGTAATTTTTATCGGTCCTGCTTTTGAGATTAATTAGTTGGCGAAAATATTGAACTTACTATTTTCAAATGTTTTTAAAAACACAAGTGATTTTTAATTCAATCTTTTGTCTTCAACATTTACGAAATGAACTTGTTAATTGGTTTTTGTTATTGCTTATTATCCAGTCTCTTACTGCAATATTTGGAAATATTTCTTATTATGCTAAACTTTTAGATTAATGTCTTGCGGCAAATAAAAATACCAGTCGCCGCAACGCGCGGGTATCAAAACTAGTATATATATATATATATACTAATAAAGCATTTAGATGCTTACAAGTTACACTGCTCAAGGTACAATCATCTAATGCCAAATCTTGAATTTTAAGACTTACAAGTTAGTGATGCACGTGAACAACTCTTTAATGCAACAAAAGTTTAAAAAATTCGGACCCTCTCTTTTTTAATTCAAAACTGATTTTCACTTTTAACATATTTTGAATTCTTGAGAACCGCATCTTGGCATTGGAAAGACAACACAGACTTTTTTGTGTTCCCCACGCTTCATTTTCACCTCCAAAGCGACTCCATCAACGCCTCATCTTCCTTCTCCCCAAGAACAAGATCCCAGCAGGTGGTTCACCACCGATCAGTCGATCACCTTCGCCACCGAACACTTCCCCACCTCAGCAATAGATCCCAGCAGGTGGTTCACCGCCGATCACCTTCGCCACCGAACAATTTCAGGTTGGTTTCTTGTTTTCTTTTTGATTTATGTTTCAGATCTATGTTATTTCTCTTCATAAACAGGCATGCTATTTCTTTTTTATAAATAGGTATTTTTTTATTTTCTTTTTGAAGTATGTTTTGATTTTGGTTTTTGTTTCAGATTTATCTGATTTCTACTTTTGAGTGCATTAGGCTTCTGAAATCTTGTTGCAAATCGATGATGAATGTTTCTTCTCTCTCAAGGTAATGTTTCTTCACTCAAAAGTACTCAAACCCTAACAACGCTGCTTCTATCCCTCAACTGATAGTCATCTTCTACAATATCTTGAACCCTAATAAAATTAAATGAATTTGATAATTTCGTTTTTCTCCAAATTCAGATTTGCTGCTCTAAAAGTCCATCTCTCTGCCTCTGCTGATCCAAACTCTAAACTGGTACGTTCTTGATTAAATTGAAAAGTATATGTAATAAGAACTTTTGCCTTTACTAAATCGTAGACATCTCTCTCGCTTCTTGATCCAGTGGTCTTCAATCTCATGACCTTTTCTGTTTGTATTCTAAAGGAAAAAAATTTAATGGAAACCATTATCGATCGTTTTGTGATGTTCTTTTTAAATTCAGGTTCTGTTTCCTTATTATTTGTTGAATTCATGAAGTTTAGGATTGCTACTGGACGGGGTTCTTTAATTCTTCATTAATAGTTTGTGTAATTTTATTTAGGTTGATAGTGACGGTAAACGGTTGAAGAGTTTGGCGCTTGAAAATGAAAACGCGAAATCTAAACTGTAAGCTGAAAGAAGTCATGTGATAAATCATCTGAACCACCTAAACAAGATTACATCCATGTTCGAGCACGAAGAGGTCAAGTCACCGATGGACATAGCTAAGCTGAAAGGGTAATTTGCTTTTAACCTTCTTAACTGTCAATCGTATCTACATTGAAGTCTTTAGTATTTCGAGCTAATCCTATGGAACTTTCAGTTCTTTACTTGTATGCATCTATGTTTGAGTGCAAGCTGCTTTAATGACATGATAGAAGTTATATTGTAGTATTTTTTTTAACCTTGCTAATTGTGTGAGTCATAATCTCTTTCTTTATTAGAGCTTGGCTTGGAGGATATATTTTTTTACTCCTTTGGTCTCATAGAAATTGATTTCCTTCATGATAATGGTCAAAAACTTGAATACTATGCTCACGTAGATTCTGTTTTTTCATCTTGAGTTCTTACTCTTTACTACTTTGCCTCACTCCAGTGGGAAAGCTTTTAACATGCATTTAACAAATATCATGTAGTTGTGTTATATGTTGAAATAAAAAACCCCAGTATGACAGTATCATGATATCTTATACATTTAGATATTTGATTAATGTTAAAAACATTTGGTTATTTCAGGCTAAAGTCAGAGCAGAAGTCGGTTGATTGTTATAAGTGGGTCTGCAGATATCGTCTTTTGGGATCTGACTGAAATTTTTGAAATTTTCATGCGGAAAGAGTTTCAACTACTCATGTAAGCTGATTTCTTCTTTTTCTCTTGTAATTGGTTAAAGTAGTGTACTAAATTGTTCCTTTTTATGTTCTTGAAAATCATTGAGTCAACTTGTTGGTGGAAATAAATTTGCTGGTAGGACATTGTTTTGGCTTAGAGAGACTTGAAAAGATAATAGGAATGACTATGAGAATAGGTAATTAGTTTTTTTCTAATCTATTTCTTTGGTATTAATTTTATATGTTTAATTTGGTTTGGAATTTTTTCCGGTCTTGTTTATATCTTCGTTCTTTTTTTGGATTCGTCACTTCCAGGCCCTGATGAATTGTCTTTTGCCCAAGAACCTTGTGTTTTAAAGAAGGTGGATGGACAAATTGTCAATTTGGATCTTTCGTTGGATTTGATTCTTATATGCTTATTTGGGTTGTTTTAAGTATCATGACATATACCTTGAATCTTTAATAATACGTATTTTCTGAGCAGCAGTTCTTTGTGCTCTATTATGAATTTGTGATCTTATAGCTTTTTATGATTGTAGGCATCTAACCATGAGTGAAATATATTATAGTTGTTCTACATGTGATATTTAGGATATTTATATAATCTGTGTTTAAATATAAAGATGGATTAATTGAACTGTTTAGTTTGATTGAGAAGGATTTGATCTTGACTTTTTGTTTAGTCACTGTATCAATGCATATTGGGTTTTATTCTCAGTGTTGGGATTTTGTGGATGCATAATATCAGTTTTACTACTTAATTTAAAGGTTGGTGGGGCTGATGAAATAGTGAATTTTCTACTGTTTTAGGGTTTGATTTAACTGCTAATAAGGTTTGTTTTTGTTCTCTCAATGTTACATTTTTTGGGGTTTGATGCTTTTGCTGCTCATGTTACATTTCTTAGGGGGTTTTGGTCTATTTACAATGGTCTCCAAATTAACATTGGAGTTGGAGTGATCATAAGGCCCAATATTAAACGTAGCCAATTCAAATATAGGTCCACCACCATCATATTGAGCTGGTAATTTTGATTTTTGTTTTTAGCAAATTATTATTGTGAATCTTAATTTTATTCTTAAAGTTTTATGCATTGTGTGATTTTGCAGCAAACATACTTCTTACTAACGCCTTTTTGTATGTTGGACATTGAACCAGACTTATATAATAAACCAGATCACTTACAAATATGATTCTTTTTTTCTTCAGAACTTATTAAGTTTTTTTACTAATGACATGGATTTTTTTGCCATTGATTCTTGTTACTAAATGCCAATGTGTTTATATTTATATCATTTGTGTTAATTTTTATTATATGTCTTATTGTTGATAACTGCTAAAAGATTATACAAATTAGTTTCATTAGGGAGATTAACAAGGCATTCAGTGCTGTTGCTAAAAGATTATACAAATGTTGTTGGAGTCAGAAAAGCAACACTCTGCTGATCCATATCTCCATCATTCTCCTCCGTTGATATTCTCTATCGATTTTACTAACCTACTGATTTGAGTTTTTGACTCCCAGTTTAATCCAGACTTCAATTTGACTTTTTTTTTTTTGGTTTTTGATTTTCACTTGTTAATTGTTGATCTCCCATTCTTGAAATTGTCAGTTGTGAAAAGTGCATCTGCCCTTATTTTAAATTTGAGAGAAAAGTTTTCAGTTTTAGATGTGTTTGTTTAATCGCTTCTATATAAATTTATCGATTTTTGGTTTCTGTTTTGATCAAGGTTTGATCGTGATGAGCGTTAATCAAGGTTTGATTGTGTTTTGACTCTTTCTAATCTGAGTTTTTATAGTTATTGGTTCTGAGTTTTATTCGTTCTCAGATGTTGTGGTTGTTCCTCTCTTATCTTGATTGCTATACAACTCAAACGGTAACATTTGCTCCTCTTTAAAAGACCTCAATTTCTGGTTTTCATATGTATTTCTGTTTGTATATCTTGCTGAAAGCAGGGATAGATTTTATTATATTACGAGCTCTTCTTTTGGGTGTTTACGAGTACAAGATTTATGTTTATGCACAATAGAGGTATTTACTTGATGTAACAAGGGCACGTGGGCCAACTTTGATGATCTCATTTTTGTTTGATGTTTAAAGTTTTTGATTTTTCTAATTTTTTAGTGCCGACTTGCTTAGCCTTAGTGACTTCTAATAGGTATTTGCCTTGATGTTTTGATTTTTTAAGAGGGTAAAGCTATAGAAGGTTTCAATGGGTATTGCATTTCTTCCATCCAAACTTGAAGAGCAAGAAGATCTTACGGAATTCCAAGAGTATAATTTTCTATTTTTAATATCTTGGTGGTTTCCTCTTGTCTTGCATTGCATGTATACACTGTGTTGGGTTAGTGCATACATTTATTGATTTAGTTTCCTCTTCTCTATGTTTAATGCTTTGTAGATTTAGGTTATTTGTTGATGGTTCATGTTTATGATTGAACAACTCGACAAACAATAGATTAGGATCACAATTCCTAAAAAAATATTACGTCTTTTAAAAAAGGTCAGATGCAATAGGGCTATAAATATTTTGTGCTTTTATTAGTTTCCTATGTCTCATATTACATTGATAATTTGTCGTTGAATTCTTATAATGGGTAGTATTATTTGCTTTTACTATTGATTGTCTGGGGGAACTCATGAGCCTTGTTAATTGCAGTTAAGATTGCATAGGTTTAACACCTAAATGTCACTGTAAGCTAAGTTGCTGAAACAACTTATCAGTGTTTCCTAAACTTAACAAAGTTATACACATGTTCCATGATGTTTCTTGAGGTTATGTATAAACAAGACCCATGCCTACTAAGAAAAGATCTGCTCTGCAAATTCTGCTTACTCACTTATTATATTTAATGACCAATTCAATAGAATGGTGGAGAAATAGAAAAAAATTTCTTTGCTTCCTTTGTTGTCGAAAGGTCAGCAACCTGTCTGAGATCTTTAGAAGTAATTAATTTCCCAGTATAATGCTTTTCCATCTAAAGTATCTTTCTGTTGTTTTTATGTTTTCGCAATGAATGGTGTGATCCTGTTTATGGTTCCAACTTCCGATTAATTAAAAATTTCATTGACTCATTCTAATATCTGTTTTAAACCACATATATGTGTGTATGTATGTGTATGTGTGTCTATATATATATATATATATATATATATATATATATATATATATATATATATATATATATATATATATATATATATTATGGTATTATGTATGTATGTATGTATGTATGTATGTATGTATGTATGTATGTATGTATGTATGTATGTATGTATGTATGTATGTATGTATGTATGTATGTATGTATGTATGTATGTATGTGCAGAGTGTGTTTGTGGGGAGTGCTGTAAGAATAAAATTAGCAGCAGTCATAGATTATATATATGAATGTAGTAGGCAGGTGAGCTGGTAATTAAAAATGCAGCAGCAACAACCATAGTATACATATGTGGGTATCTTGTTTGTTCAAAACGCAGGAACAATAACATAATCATAGATACACACACACAGAGGTACTATGTGTACTGTGTGAAGAAAACAGATGCAACAGGCATGATTTTTATTGAATGAGTAGCATTTATCTAAGTCATGTGTGTTTAGTCGTGTTTGTGTTGTGATAAAAAACAGATTTAATCAGCATCAGTTCATGTGTGTGTGTTTCTAATTCATAACAGTAAATATAATAGCGTGTGTTTGATCAAGACTTTGCTTCCTATTATGTGCATTATTAAGTCATAAAATCAGTAACACAATCATACTTAGATGTATGTAGATATGTGTGTGCAGAACATAGTGTGTGTAGGTTACAGATAGTGGGCACTCTAAATATCCATTCTTAAAAAAGATTTATCGAGTATAATATGTTTTGCAATTGAAATCTGACTTTGTAAATTAATGATTCCTTTCTTGTGCAACACCAGCCAATCACCATCTTCTTTGGGACATCCCTATGCCACTGGTTGCTTCTGGGGTTGAAAAAGGCAATCTTTGAGAGTTGGCTTTAGCTTGTATGGATGATCTGGGTTTGAAATGCAGGGATGTCCGTACACGTGAAGCTGGGATTCAAGTAAGCAATATGCATACTATCTGTAACCTTTCATCTAGAGTTATATTACTATATAATGCATACTATCAGTAAGCAATATGCATACATTTAAATCTAGAGTTATATTACTATATAATGCATTTAGGTTAATTTCGTAAAAACAATTTGTTGTGATGAATTTTATTTTCAGGTTTCTAAGCCTACACTGAATTCTTCTGTGACAGTAACCTTGCATCAATGGCAGTAGAAGAGGTCTTACCGAAGGGATTGGGCCCTGATGACATGGACACTGATGGACTGGGTTATGATGTTGCCATTGAAGTTGATCAAGATCCTCTAGATAATGATCTTGGAGATGATGTTGAGGAGGAGATGATGGTGGCATGGATGACTAATCAATCATCATTCATCATGCTATTTAGTACACTCAAATATATAGTTAGATGTTCATGCATTTTGAAGTCATTTTGGGAAAATAAGACTTGGAATATAGAAGGAAATAGGTAAATTCTTATATACCATAAATCTTGGGTTATGGTTCATTGTAAATTCTTATATATGCTATCACACATTTTGGATTCTGGTCTTTTAGTACGCTTGAAATTTACCACGATTAACACTTTTTATGACAATTTAGTATTTCTAATGGGTTACCGAAATGTCTAAAATGCAATTTGTGCATTTGCATCTTTTACTATTTTTATGTAGTTATCAGTTAATATTTACTCATATTATCTATCATAACTATCAACCTTTTATTATTTGCAATATATGCTTACAAATGGACCGTTCAAGTAAAGTATTAACATATTTGGAATTTATTGATCATATTTTTGTCTGTTACCATATGGTTTTTATTATATTGTTTGACATTAGAACTTAAGATATTTCTCTTTTATGTTATTTAAAGATATTATTCATCATCAACATGGAATTTTCCTTAATGTCATTCAAAAAATAAATTTTTATTAACGAATAAGTCATCTGAAAAAATATTTGTCACCGCCGCCGCTTTGCGCGGGTACTGTACTAGTATGTATATATATATATATATATATATATATAGAGAGAGAGAGAGAGAGAGAGATTTTAAAAAGAATATTTATAAATATTTTTGATATAATAATTATAAGAATAATAGAGTTTTTTTAATTTTGTTTAATTAATTTATTAAGTTAATCGTATTATATTTGAATAGATTGGATTTGCTTTAAACTTAAAGTAACTTTAGTAAATGAAGTGGCAAAAAGAGAGAGCGACGTGTGGCAAATGATAAAAGAGCATGATACGTGACAATTAGTTACTCATTTAATAATATAGACATAGATGGATATATAGGGTTTATTATTAAAAAAAACTAACATGTTTTCATGTTTTTTTGCGTTTTCGTCACTCCATGTTATTTTTTTCATAAAAGTCTTCAAGTTAACTTTTTATTTTTGGTTTAGTGAAATTTGGACATTAGGACCTGGTTATAATTAATAAACCGTGTTTTTAGAAACTGAAAAACCCGGTTTTAACCAAAAAGAAAAAAATAACTTGAGGACTTTTATGGAAAAAAAATAACATGAAGATATAAACGCAAAAAATGTGAAAACATGTTAGTTTTTTGCATAATAAACCCTTATATATGTTTATTATTTTTTTTGAACATCAAAAGGTAGAACCAACCAGGAGCTACCGCATTGCCATCATCTTCGAGAGGAACACCCGCAAATTTATTAATAAGAAGAAAGCTAGCAGAAAGATTACAAAACAGAAGCAAATTAAAAGAAGTAGGAGGGATAAACCACCCATAACGACCACAAAAGTATGTTTATTGTTGATTTATAAAAAAGACAAATGTTCACGTGGCATCATTTGTGCTCACTGAATCAATACACATTAGTCCTTGTTTGTTTACCTCTTAATGAATTTATTAAGATGCCATTTTACATTTTAGTGAGTTGTTATTGATTCCATTAATAAGTAAACTAACAACCCCTTAATTTAATTAAAGCAAAGTGCAACTAGCAAATCTATCAGTTT
>JAANYP010004224.1:0-24665 GCA_020465985.1 Centrapalus pauciflorus
TTTGAAACCATTGACCATGAATCCTCATCCATTCCCATATTAACCACAGAGGTTCCATCCCGAGCACCCCTTCCACACGAGATCAAATGGACCCGCAGTCACCCATCAGAACAAATCATTGGTGACTTAACAACAGGAGTCCAAACTCGTAGGGCATTTGCTAATGAATGTCTCTACACTTCATTCTTAAGTATGATAGAGCCCGCTCGTGTGGATGAAGCCCTGACAGATCCGGATTGGATAGTTGCAATGCAAGAGGAACTCAACCAGTTTGAACAGCTAAGAGTATGGCGGTTAGTTCCCAAGCCAAAAGACCGTACAATCATCGGAACAAAGTGGATCTTCAAGAACAAACGAGATGAAAACGGCATTGTGATAAGGAACAAAGCAAGACTTGTTGCCAAAGGCTACCGACAACAAGAAGGGATAGATTATGACGAAGACCTTCGCTCCCGTTGCACGGATCGAAGCAATCAGAATCTTCTTGGCGTATGCGGCACACAAAGACTTCAAAGTGTACCAAATGGACGTCAAGACTGCCTTTCTGAACGGTGAACTTAACGAGGAAGTGTATGTTGAACAACCACAAGGCTTTGTTGATGCACATAAACCTGACCATGTTTATGTGCTAGATAAGGCCCTCTATGGTTTAAAACAAGCACCTCGAGCATGGTATGATAGTCTTTCGAATTTCCTTATTTCTGCCGGTTTCTATAAAGGTGTGGTGGACACAACTCTGTTCACAAAAAGGGAAGGCCCACATATAATGTTAGTACAAATTTATGTTGACGATATTATATTTGGATCTACTGACAGTAATTTTTGTAAGGATTTTTCAGCCCTAATGGAGTCCAGGTTTGAGATGAGTATGATGGGGGAAATGAACTTTTTCCTCGGATTACAAGTCAAACAACTTGAGGATGGGATTTTTGTGAACCAGTCGAAATATACTCTTGACATTCTCAAGAAGTATAAGTTAGACTCTTGCACGAGTATCGCAACTCCCATGGCCTCCAACTGTAAGTTAGACACCGATCCTTCCGGGAAAAGTGTCGATAATACAACTTACAGAGGGATGATAGGATCCTTACTGTACTTGACTGCCAGTAGACCGGATATAGTGTTTTAAACATGTCTTTGTGCTAGATTTCAGGCCGACCCAAAAGAATCACACCTAACTGCGGTAAAACGCATTTTTCGTTATCTTAAGGGTACACCCGAACTTGGTCTATGGTATCCAAAGGGAACCGATTTCGAACTTACCGCGTTTTCAGATGCTGATTTTGCAGGTTGTAGAGTGGACAGAAAAAGCACGTCGGGAGGAATACAGTTTTTAGGAGATAGACCGGTGAGTTGGTCTTCCAAAAAGCAGAATTGTGTATCCACATCCACAGCTGAGGCTGAGTATGTAGCAGCTGTAAGCTGTTGCTCTCAAGTGCTGTGGATGAGAACACAATTACGTGATTATGGGTTCTCACTCACCAATATCCCTATTTACTGTGATTCTCGAAGTGCAATTGCCATCTCTTGCAATCCCGTGCAGCACTCTCGAACAAAACACATAGATATCAGTTATCATTTTATTAAAGATCACGTGGAAAAGGGAACCATTGAGTTGTATTTTGTTGGCACGGAATACCAACTAGCGGATATATTTACTAAAGCTTTAGACGAACCTCGTTTTCGGTTTTTAGTATCTCATATCGGCATGTTGAATCCACCTTCCAATTAAATATCAGATATTGTCTTAAATAATTATATTTCAATCTATCATGATTGAAATTCCTTTATTTTAGAAAATAACTGTTATTTAAATTTAAGGTTTATGTCACAAAATTAAAACTCATTATTTCCTTATCTGCGCATATTTTTAATAATTAATGATCCTGATAAATTGCTGTGTGAATTGTTCATCATGGAGTGGGATGCAAACAATATCCAGGTTTGTCGGTATTAGTAATGCTTAAAAGAAGGGTTGTCGTGATTTAAATCTGACAAGGAAAAAGGATCGGTATTTATTTGAGGGGGAGTAGAATTAGGATTTTAAATTTTATAATTTTGTGTTTCTTTTTATTTCCTTTATGGTTAAATTTTTTTATTTTTAGGTTAGTCATAATTTTAATTTTAGGTTAGTCTTAACTTTATTTTAATTTTAAGTTTTAAATTTAATTGGTCAGAAAATCACAAAAAGATTTTAAATTTCAAAATTATCAAAAAACCAAAAAGATTTTAGGTTACTTAATTTCATTTTAACTTCAAATCTAAAGAAAATACCAAAAATATTTTAATTTTTTGTTTGGGCCAAAATTTTTTCTTTGTTTTTGCTTAATTCCACAAAAGCCCATTTTAGTTTCAAATTTATGTGTGTATGTTGAGTCTAAACCGGCGGCCCATCTTCCATTTGGGGCGCGGATCTCAGACCCGACCCATGACCCGCGCGAGTTTATATAATGGGTTGGTCAACTGGTCAACTCATCTTCCTTCACTTTCAAGATATTTCTTTCTTCTTCTCCTTCCCTCCCGTCGACACCACCGCCCCAACCCACCATTGTTACCACTTCAAGCTTTTGGAACATCATAATCTTTCGTTTTTCTTGCTTTTTCCTTCTTCGGCACTACCAGGTAACATATTTCTGTCCTTATTTCAGTCTTTAACTTCCTAGATTGCGTGTTTGATTTTCAAAGTTTTTCTAGTTTTTCAATTCGGTTTTTTCTAGTTTTAGGTAGTTTAATGTGGTATTTCTTCTTAGTTGTAGTTAAATAAAATGTTCCTTAGGTTATTTCAGTATAGGATCTGTAATTTCATGCATTTTCAGTAGGATTTTAACTGTTCACGTTTATTTTTGCATGAACATTAACTGCACTCATGCAGTTTCGGATGTCCGAATTCGGACCACCACCCGAATTCGGATGTCCGACTTAGACTAAAGTTCAAAATTTTCAAAGTACAAAACCATAGTTCGGACCACTGTTGATCCGAATTCGGTTCACCGTTGATCCGAATTCGGACCTTCAAAGCAGGGCCAAGATTTTCAAAACTTGAATTTACTCTAAGTAGTTCACCACTGTTCATCCGAATTCGGATGATATCCGAACTCGGTTCCAATCCGAATTCTGGGTACCATCCGAACTCAGGACCATTCCATATCATTTCATGCATTTACATAAGTCATCATCCGAATTCGGATCATGTTCCATGACACATCCGAATTCGGACCACTTTCATTCATTCCATGCCTCACATTTCGGACCACATCCGAATTCGGTTCCTGTTTTCAACTCATCCGAATTCGAACCCCACTCACATCATTCATGCATCATTCCATTTCGGATTGATCCGAATTCGATGACACTGTTCATCCGAATTCGGACCATCCGAAATCCAACACTTAGGATTTTTTTATTTTTCATTTTTTTCCATTTCTGCATTTTCATATAAATTAAAAATCAAAAAAAAAAAAAATATATATATATATATATATATATATATATATATATATATATATATATATAGTTCCATCCAAGTGCACCATTGATTAGAGTTAGGATCAGTGTTTGAGTGAAACGGTCTTATCTAACATCGGTCTCTTAACGATTGACTTTGGACTTTGTTAGTAGAATCTTATTCTACTAATAAAGACCCGATGATAAACAGATCAGACAATTTCTATTTCACACTCATCTAAGACTTCACATCAATGCTTTATCATATCGAGTCTTATGATTCTAACTGTGTTGCACTTTGCAGGAAAATGGACCCCACAATCGTTCTTACCATTCCCCATCCGCCAATCCCGAATAATAACGCTCAGTTACCCGAAGAAGCCATCTTGCCGAGCGCCGAGTTTGTCGAGTTTATCCCCCATAACTGGCAACTCGACGTCTCTATCCTTCCAAAAGAATCCCAAACCCTAGCTTTTGACATTCTCACCCACCATCCCATATACTATGCCCTTTCCACAGCCATCGCTGTTCCCCAGATTTACCTACAACAATTCTGGAACAGGCTACAATTCTTAACCGACCCCGAACCTCACTTCACATCCACCATTGACTGCGTTCCAGTCAAAGTCACAACCACAGCCATTCGTCACATCCTTCGTTTTCCCATCCAAGACTACATTCCCTCCATCGACTCGTTCGATCCAAACCCATCCGTCTCAGAAGCCCTTTCTGAAATTCAAAACCTAGGGTATGACGGATCCCTTACCAAACCATCCGACTTTCGCACCAAGAACCTTCAGTCCCACTGGAGAATTCTCTTCGATGTACTCAACAAGTGCCTGACAGCCAAACATTCTGGTCATGACTCAGCATCGGCCCAGGTTTTAGGCATGTTCGCTGGCTTTGCCTACGACCGACACGTGGACTATGCGGCTTTTATCTTTGAAGAATTAAGAAGAGTCCACGTGGAAAGGAGCACGAAGAAAGGACGCAAGTATGTCCCCTATCAACGATTCCTTCAGCTCATCATACAATATGCCATGGATCAGGACGAAGACATTCATGAGCGTCCAGAAGCTGATGTCTATCCAACCGTCGCTATCCAGAAACTGACTTTGCCAAAAGGGGCACCAACGGTACAGGTAATGAAGATTCCATTATCAACTCTGACAAGGTCGAGGGGTACAGATCGGGTAAGGGACTATATGAGAGAAAAAAATTATCCGGATGAGTCTCAGTCTGAATCGACTGAGACTAACCAGTCCGACGGTGAGCAACATGAGAGTGAGAACGAGGGAGAAAGGATGGAAGTACAACAATCACTGGGTCATGGTGAGAGGGAGGCTGAGAGTGTAAGGGAGGGAGCCGTAGGTGAGACGGCAGAGACGGCGGATTCTGAACGAACCGTCTCTGTTGTAAGGCCAAGGGATATGCAATCTGAGGGTGAACCAAGCCCTATCAGCCGGACACCACCTCATAAGACCGTTAGTCCAGCGGTCGCCACATCCCCAACCATCCACTTGGTTTCCCCTTAAAGGGAAACCACTTCATTACACGGGGATCTTCCACATACGCCATCGCCCTCTCATTCGGAGAGTGGCGGTGTTGAAAGAGGTCACACTCCTCCCCACGTGACCGAACTTCCTTCGCCCACGATTCCATCCCCACAAACAGACACTGTGCACGATGCTTTTGTGGCATCCCCAAGAGCTGCCTCCGTGGCAGCTCCCGAAACTTCCAGATCTGAGCATCCCGTAGTGGAGCCAGAGATGACGGAAGGAAGACCGGGAGTGGCTATATCTACGCCGTCCACTTCCGGCCATCTCCCCATCAATTTGGAGATGTTAACGGCAGCCTTGCGTGCTGCCGGCGTTATCACCCGGGCTGACCTTGACGCCCAAAGGGAGGCAGCCGAGGAACGACATACAGCCCTTCTTTCTCTTATAAAGGGTAAGGGTGTCGCCTCCGAAGCCGGCCCCTCACAAGGATCCCACTCAGTCCAACTACAAATGGCGGAGCTCTCTGACAAACTGGACGCACTCAATCGCCTAATCCTTCAGGTCCAGGAGCAGCTAAATTCCAGGATGGATCGCCTCGAGTCGGCAGTTATTGATCTCCAATGCCGCGCTCAGGCCGAAACCCTCAAAAGAAAACATGACGACCAGGACGACCCTGATCGTCATGAGGGGGAAAAGCGCAGAAAAGTACAATTTGAGGAGCCCATGCTGGGTACAGGGGGAGCAGAGACCGCCGAGGGGTCTGAATTTCAGGGGTCGGGGGAAAAGTCACAGGAAGCTCAGGAGTACATGCTAATTGAAGACGAGCCGATGGTCGAGGGTCCAGCTCCACTGGATCCAATGACAGCCATGGTAGAATTTGAGGAGCCACACGAGAAGGTTGAAATCATATTAGTTTCTGACTCAGATTCTGATACCGAGGACAACCAACCACTTTTAACTCCTAAGCCTGAACCTGACTCTCCAACCAAAAATTCCTCATCCTCTTCCTTCGATTTCCTGAATTCACCACCCAGAGCCCAACAGAAAGACATACTCTCATCCATCCAAGCTTCCCCATCACTAAAAGAATCCCACATTACAGTCAGCCCACCAAGATCCCCAAGCCCTCCACCAGTCCAACAAACCCAACGCTCAGGTCCCTCCCAAACAAAAAGGGTTGACTGCTTCGATGAAACTCCCGAGGGTCCTGGAGTGCACAGAAAAGACGACCTATTCTGGGTAGACCATTACACGAAAGGAAAAGTTCACACACTGCCGCAGAGCGAAAAAGATCAAATGCGTCAAGAACGGCGGGGGACTATCATAAAGCTTCTTGAAGCTAAAAAGGACGAAATCGAAGAACCCCCCGTTCAAGGCCTGAAAGAATTCCTGCAGAACTTTCCCCCGGAGCAGATTTCAGAATCCATATCTAGAAGAAAGATTCAAGATGGTATTCAGAAAGAAACCTGGAGCCTTCAGCAGACGCCTACTCATGGAACTTACGAATGTCTCCAAAGCTGAACAGGCCGAATACTACCAATTGATGCTCCGGGAACAAAGGTCTAAGGTGTCAAAGTCAAAGATTAAAAAACTCAAATCAATTACCATGTGCAAAAGAGCCAAAGTATTCTATCCCTCCTATCAAGTGGAAAGAGAAGATGGTACGGGAGATGACATATTTGAGTATGACCTTGACTACATAAGAGCGGATGACGTTGAGTTCCTTCACAACAGTCTGAAAAATCGAATCAGAAAACGTCTATCCCACATGACAGCTGTAGGTGCCTTAGTTCGAAGCATGAATCGCCGATCGATCATAATGTGCTTAAGAGATTTTCAGATGGCGATCGAGAGTGCTATGGTTAAGGTGGGCCTACGAGCACCAGAACAAGATAGTTTTCTTTTAGCCCACCACCCGGCCTACAGAGTTATACTTAAAGGAGATCCGGGTGTTATTTTTGTGAATCACAAGGGCTACAAAAGGTATATGCGCTTTGAGGACCTACCTTGCTATTCCGATGGTACACTTCGACTGGTTCGAGCTGCTCTCACAAAGAAAGTACAAGATTATGATGCTCAACCAGATCCTGAACAGAGATGCTCACCTACGGAGATACAAAATACACTCAGCGGCATAGACTACCTGAACGAGCGGCTACATACAAGACAAGTAACCAGACGTTTCGATGTCATACTTGGTCTTCGTGAATCAACAGATCATGCGCGAGTTCCAGGACCTCCTAAGTGATCGAAAAGGGGGAGATTGTTAGATTAATTATTTCGATCCTAGGAGTTATTTTGTAATATTTATTAACATTGTAATATGTCTTGTATTTATTTCTATGTAATTTCTTACTTATGTAATAGTGTAGGGGTCATTATTGCCAAGTCTTGTAAGTTAATTAAATGAGCCTATAAAGGCTCCTAGGGTTGCTTTTTGACAAGACACGGTTGACCTACATTTGAATCTTCTCTTGGAGCCGCCACTGTTCTTCCATATTCACTAACATTCATATTGTCTTCTTTCTTATTAAAAACACATTTATTGAGCTTGTTTCTTCATGTGTTTGATGAGAAAAACGTCAAGGTGCTGAATATATACGGGATTTAATATTAACACTACGAGTTCTCGTAATTTGAATTTTCAATTTTTTATGCCTTTAAGAATGCATATATTTGTGTGTCGTAGTAAGTACGCGTGATTTTTAATAATAGCCTTTTTTTTTAAAATAATAAGTTTAGGTCCGTCGCAAATCGATCGCAAATTGTTAAATTTTGTGTGGGATTTGCGACGTAATTTTGTTTCTTTTTATTATTTTCGGGTCAAAAAGTCTAAAATAGCGAGTAAAATATTAATTATGTAACTAAATACATAAAACTTGATTTTGAATAAGTATTTGTTTTATACACGTGCCTATAGATACGTTCGAGTACATTTGTATTTGTTTCATATACGTTACAAGATTTATGATTCGTTGTTAATGAAGAAACACGTATACGAGTTCTCGTAATTTGAATTTTCAATTTTTTATGCCTTTAAGAATGCATATATTAGTGTGTCGTAGTGACTACGCGTGATTTTTAATGATAGCCGATTTCTTTTTAAAAATAATAAGTTTAGTTCCGTCGCAAATCTATCGCAAATTGTTAAATTTTGTGAGTGATTTGAGACGTAATTTTGTTTCTTTTCATTATTTTCGGGTCAAAAAGCCTAAAATAGCGGGTTAGAATATCAATTATGTAATTAAATACATAAAACTTGATTTTGAATAAGTATTTGTTTTAGACACGTGCGTATAGATACGTTCGAGTACATTTGTATTTGTTTAATATACGTTACAAGATTTATGATTCGTTGTTAATGAGGAAACACGTCTACGAGTTCTCGTAATTTGAATTTTCAATATTTTATGCCTTTAAGAATGCATATATTAGTGTGTCGTAGTGAGTACGCGTGATTTTTAATGATAGCCGATTTTTTTTTAAAATAATAAGTTTTGGTCCGTCGCAAATATATCACAAACTGTTAAATTTTGTGAGGGATTTGCGACGGAATTTATTTTCTTTTCATTATTTTTGGGTCAATAAGCCTAAAATAGCGAGTAAGAATATCAATTAAGTAATTAAATACATAAAACTTGATTTTGAATAAGTATTTGTTTTATACACGTGCATATAGATACGTTCGTGTACATTTGTATTTGTTTTATATACGTTACAAAGTTTATGATTCGTTGTTAATGAACAAAACACGTATCCGAGTTCTCGTATTTAAACTTTAAAAATTTTTATGCCTTTAAGAATGCATATATTTGTGTGTCGTAGTGAGTACGCGTGATTTTTAATAATAGCCTATTTTTTTTAAAATAATAAGTTTAGGTCCGTCGCAAATCTATCGCAAATTGTTAAATTTTGTGAGGGATTTGCGACGTAATTTTGTATCTTTTCATTATTTTCGGGTCAAAAAGCCTAAAATAGCGAGTAAGAATATTAATTATGTAATTAAATACATAAAACTTGATTTTGAATAAGTATTTGTTTTATACACGTGCCTATAGATACGTTCGAGTACATTTGTATTTGTTTAATATACGTTACAAGATTTATGATTCGTTGTTAATGAAGAAACACGTGTATGAGTTCTCGTAATTTGAATTTTCAATTTTTTATGCCTTTAAGAATGCATATATTAGTGTGTCGTAGTGAGTACGCGTGATTTTTAATGATAGCCGATTTCTTTTTGAAAATAATAAGTTTAGGTCCGTCGCAAATCTATCGCAAAATGTTAAATTTTGTGAGGGATTTGCGACGGAATTTATTTTCTTTTCATTATTTTTGGGTCAAAAAACCTAAAATAGCGAGTAAGAATATCAACTAAGTAATTAAATACATAAAACTTGATTTTGAATAAGTATTTGTTTTATACACGTGCCTATAGATACGTTCGAGTACATTTGTATTTGTTTAATATACGTTACAAGATTTATGATTCGTTGTTAATGAAGAAACACGTATACGAGTTCTCGTAATTTGAATTTTCAATTTTTTATGCCTTTAAGAATGCATATATTAGTGTGTCGTAGTGAGTACGCGTGATTTTTAATGATAGCCGATTTCTTTTTGAAAATAATAAGTTTAGGTCCGTCGCAAATCTATCGCAAAATGTTAAATTTTGTGAGGGATTTGCGACGGAATTTATTTTCTTTTCATTATTTTTGGGTCAAAAAACCTAAAATAGCGAGTAAGAATATCAACTAAGTAATTAAATACATAAAACTTGATTTTGAATAAGTATTTGTTTTATACACGTGCCTATAGATACGTTCGAGTATATTTGTATTTGTTTAATATACGTTACAAGATTTATGATTCGTTGTTAATGAAGAAACACGTCTACGAGTTCTCGTAATTTGAATTTTCAATTTTTTATGCCTTTAAGAATGCATATATTTGTGTGTCGTAGTAAGTACGCGTGATTTTTAATAATAGCCTTTTTTTTAAAATAACAAGTTTAGGTCCGTCGCAAATCGATCGCAAATTCTTAAATTTTGTGTGGGATTTGCGACGTAATTTTGTTTCTTTTTATTATTTTCGGGTCAAAAAGTCTAAAATAGCGAGTAAAATATTAATTATGTAACTAAATACATAAAACTTGATTTTGAATAAGTATTTGTTTTATACACGTGCCTATAGATACGTTCGAGTACATTTGTATTTGTTTCATATACGTTACAAGATTTATGATTCGTTGTTAATGAAGAAACACGTATACGAGTTCTCGTAATTTGAATTTTCAATTTTTTATGCCATTAAGAATGCATATATTAGTGTGTCGTAGTGAGTACGCGTGATTTTTAATGATAGCCGATTTTTTTTTAAAATAATAAGTTTTGGTCCGTCGCAAATATATCGCAAACTGTTAAATTTTGTGAGGGATTTGCGACGGCATTTTATTTTCTTTTCATTATTTTTGGGTCAAAAAGCCTAAAATAGCGAGTAAGAATATCAATTAAGTAATTAAATACATAAAACTTGATTTTGAATAAGTATTTGTTTTATACACGTGCCTATAGATACGTTCGTGCACATTTGTATTTGTTTTATATACGTTACAAAGTTTATGATTCGTTGTTAATGAACAAAACACGTATCCGAGTTCTCGTATTTAAACTTTAAAAATTTTTATGCCTTTAAGAATGCATATATTTGTGTGTCGTAGTGAGTACGCGTGATTTTTAATAATAGCCTATTTTTTTTTAAAATAATAAGTGTAGGTCCGTCGCAAATCGATCGCAAATTGTTAAATTTTGTGAGGGATTTGCGACGTAATTTTGTTTCTTTTCATTATTTTCGGCTCAAAAAGCCTAAAATAGCGAGTAAGAATATTAATTACGTAATTAAATACATAAAACTTGATTTTGAAAAAGTATTTGTTTTATACACGTGACTATAGATACGTTCGAGTTCATTTGTATTTGTTTAATATACGTTACAAGATTTATGATTCGTTGTTAATGAAGAAACACGTATACGAGTTCTCGTAATTTGAATTTTCAATTTTTTATGCCTTTAAGAATGCATATATTAGTGTGTCGTAGTGAGTACGCGTGATTTTTAATGATAGCCGATTTTTTTTAAAATAATAAGTTTTGGTCCGTCGCAAATATATCGCAAATTGTTAAATTTTGTGAGTGATTTGCGACGGAATTTATTTTCTTTTCATTATTTTGGGGTCAAAAAGCCTAAATAGCGAGTAAGAATATCAATTAAGTAATTAAATACATAAAACTTGATTTTGAATAAGTATTTGTTTTATACACGTGTCTATAGATACGTTCGAGTACATTTGTATTTGTTTAATATACGTTACAAGATTTATGATTCGTTGTTAATGAAGAAACAATTGTATGTGTTCTCGTAACTTGAATTTTCAATTTTTTATGCCTTTAAGAATGCATATATTAGTGTGTCGTAGTGACTACGCGTGATTTTTAATGATAGCCGATTTCTTTTTAAAAATAATAAGTTTAGGTCCGTCGCAAATCTATCGCAAATTGTTAAATTTTGTGAGTGATTTACGACGTAATTTTGTTTCTTTTCATTATTTTCGGGTCAAAAAGTCTAAAATAGCGAGTAAAATATTAATTATGTAACTAAATACATAAAACTTGATTTTGAATAAGTATTTGTTATATTTACGTGTCTATGAATACGTTCGAGTACATTTGTATTTGTTTAATATACGTTACAAGATTTATGATTCGTTGTTAATGAAGAAACAATTGTATGTGTTCTCGTAACTTGAATTTTCAATTTTTTATGCCTTTAAGAATGCATATATTAGTGTGTCGTAGTGACTACGCGTGATTTTTAATGATAGCCGATTTCTTTTTAAAAATAATTAGTTTAGGTCCGTCGCAAATCTATCGCAAATTGTTAAATTTTGTGAGTGATTTGCGACGTAATTTTGTTTCTTTTCATTATTTTCGGGTCAAAAAGCCTAAAATAGCGAGTAAAAATATTAATTATGTAATTAAATACATAAAACTTGATTTTGAATAAGTATTTGTTTTATACACGTGCTTATAGATACGTTCGAGTACATTTGTATTTGTTTAATATACGTTACAAGATTTATGATTCGTTGTTAATGAGGAAACACGTCTACGAGTTCTCGTAATTTGAATTTTCAATATTTTATGCCTTTAAGAATGCATATATTAGTGTGTCGTAGTGAGTACGCGTGATTTTTAATGTTAGCCGATTTTTTTTTAAATAATAAGTTTTGGTCCGTCGCAAATATATCACAAACTGTTAAATTTTGTGAGGGATTTGCGACGGAATTTATTTTCTTTTCATTATTTTTGGGTCAAAAAGCCTAAAATAGCGAGTAAGAATATCAATTAAGTAATTAAATACATAAAACTTGATTTTGAATAAGTATTTGTTTTACACACGTGCCTATAAATACGTTCGTGTACATTTGTATTTGTTTTATATACGTTACAAAGTTTATGATTCGTTGTTAATGAACAAAACACGTATCCGAGTTCTCGTATTTAAACTTTAAAAATTTTTATGCCTTTAAGAATGCATATATTTGTGTGTCGTAGTGAGTACGCGTGATTTTTAATAATAGCCTATTTTTTTTTAAAATAATAAGTTTAGGTCCGTCGCAAATCTATCGCAAATTGTTAAATTTTGTGAGGGATTTGCGACGTAATTTTGTATCTTTTCATTATTTTCGGGTCAAAAAGCCTAAAATAGCGAGTAAGAATATTAATTATGTAATTAAATACATAAAACTTGATTTTGAATAAGTATTTGTTTTATACACGTGCCTATAGATACGTTCGAGTACATTTGTATTTGTTTAATATACGTTACAAGATTTATGATTCGTTGTTAATGAAGAAACACGTGTATGAGTTCTCGTAATTTGAATTTTCAATTTTTTATGCCTTTAAGAATGCATATATTAGTGTGTCGTAGTGAGTACGCGTGATTTTTAATGATAGCCGATTTCTTTTTGAAAATAATAAGTTTAGGTCCGTCGCAAATCTATCTCAAAATGTTAAATTTTGTGAGGGATTTGCGACGGAATTTATTTTCTTTTCATTATTTTTGGGTCAAAAAACCTAAAATAGCGAGTAAGAATATCAACTAAGTAATTAAATACATAAAACTTGATTTTGAATAAGTATTTGTTTTATACACGTGCCTATAGATACGTTCGAGTACATTTGTATTTGTTTAATATACGTTACAAGATTTATGATTCGTTGTTAATGAAGAAACACGTATACGAGTTCTCGTAATTTGAATTTTCAATTTTTTATGCCTTTAAGAATGCATATATTAGTGTGTCGTAGTGAGTACGCGTGATTTTTAATGATAGCCGATTTCTTTTTGAAAATAATAAGTTTAGGTCCGTCGCAAATCTATCTCAAAATGTTAAATTTTGTGAGGGATTTGCGACGGAATTTATTTTCTTTTCATTATTTTTGGGTCAAAAAACCTAAAATAGCGAGTAAGAATATCAACTAAGTAATTAAATACATAAAACTTGATTTTGAATAAGTATTTGTTTTATACACGTGCCTATAGATACGTTCGAGTACATTTGTATTTGTTTAATATACGTTACAAGATTTATGATTCGTTGTTAATGAAGAAACACGTCTACGAGTTCTCGTAATTTGAATTTTAAATTTTTTATGCCTTTAAGAATGCATATATTTGTGTGTCGTAGTAAGTACGCGTGATTTTTAATAATAGCCTTTTTTTTTTAAAATAATAAGTTTAGGTCCGTCGCAAATCGATCGCAAATTGTTAAATTTTGTGTGGGATTTGCGACGTAATTTTGTTTCTTTTTATTATTTTCGGGTCAAAAAAGCCTAAAATAGCGAGTAAGAATATTAATTATGTAATTAAATACATAAAACTTGATTTTGAATAAGTATTTGTTTTATACACGTGCCTATAGATACGTTCGAGTACATTTGTATTTGTTTAATATACGTTACAAGATTTATGATTCGTTGTTAATAAAGAAACACGTATATGAGTTCTCGTAATTTGAATTTTCAATTTTTTACGCCTTTAAGAATGCATATATTAGTGTGTCGTAGTGAGTACGCGTGATTTTTAATGATAGCCGATTTCTTTTTAAAAATAATAAGTTTAGGTCCGCCGCAAATCTATCGCAAATTGTTAAATTTTGTGAGTGATTTGCTACGTAATTTTGTTTCTTTTCATTATTATCGGGTCAAAAAGCCTAAAATAGCGAGTAAGAATATTAATTATGTAATTAAATACATAAAACTTGATTTTGAATAAGTATTTGTTTTATACACGTGCTTATAGATACGTTCGAGTAGATTTGTATTTGTTTAATATACGTTACAAGATTTATGATTCGTTGTTAATGAAGAAACACGTCTACGAGTTCTCGTAATTTGAATTTTCAATTTTTTATGCCTTTAAGAATGCATATATTAGTGTGTCGTAGTGAGTACGCGTGATTTTAATGATAGCCGATTTTTTTTTAAAATAATAAGTTTTGGTCCGTCGCAAATATATCGCAAATTATTAAATTCTGTGAGGGATATGCGACGGAATTTATTTTCTTTTCATTATTTTTGGGTCAAAAAGCCTAAAATAGCGAGTAAGAATATCAATTAAGTAATTAAATACATAAAACTTGATTTTGAATAAGTATTTGTTTTATACACGTGCCTATAGATACGTTCATGTAAAATTTGTTTTATATACGTTACAAAGTTTATGATTCGTTGTTAATGAACAAAACACGTATCCGAGTTCTCGTATTTAAACTTTAAAAATTTTTATGCCTTTAAGAATGCATATATTTGTGTGTCGTAGTGAGTACGTGTGATTTTCAATAATAGCCTATTTTTTATAAAAATAATAAGTTTAGGTCCGTCGCAAATCTATCGCAAATTGTTAAATTTTGTGAAGGATTTGCGACGTAATTTTGTTTCTTTTCATCATTTTCGGGTCAAAAAGCCTAAAATAGCGGGTTAGAATATCAATTATGTAATTAAATACATAAAACTTGATTTTGAATAAGTATTTGTTTTATACACGTGCGTATAGATACGTTCGAGTACATTTGTATTTGTTTAATATATGTTACAAGATTTATGATTCGTTGTTAATGAAGAAACACGTGTAGGAGTTCTCGTAACTTGAATTTTCAATTTTTTATGCCTTTAAGAATGCATATATTAGTGTGTCGTAGTGAGTACGCGTGATTTTTAATGATAGCCGATTTCCTTTTAAAAATAATAAGTTTAGGTCCGTCGCAAATCTATCGCAAATTGTTAAATTTTTTGAGTGATGACGTAATTTTGTTTCTTTTCATTATTTTCGCGTCAAAAAGCCTAAAATAGCGACTAAAATATTAATTATGTAATTAAATACATAAAACTTGATTTTGAATAAGTATTTGTTTTATACATGTGCCTATAGATACGTTCGAGTACATTTGTGTTTGTTTAATATACGTTACAAGATTTATGATTCGTTGTTAATGAAGAAACATGTATACGAGTTCTCGTAGTTTTAATTTTCAATTTTTTATGCCTTTAGAAATGTATATATTAGTGTGTCGTAGTGAGTACGCGTGATTTTTAATGATAGCCGATTTCTTTTTGAAAATAATAAGTTTAGGTCCGTCGCAAATCTATCGCAAATTGTTAAATTTTGTGAGTGATTTGCGACGTAATTTTGTTTCTTCTATTATTTTCAGGTCAAAAAGCCTAAAATAGTGAGTAAGAATATTAATTATGTAATTAAATACATAAAACTTGATTTTGAATAAGTATTTGTTTTATACACGTGCCTATAGATACGTTCGAGTACGTTTGTATTTGTTTAATATACGTTACAAGATTTATGATTCGTTGTTAATGAAGAAACACGTGTACGAGTTCTCGTAATTTGAATTTTCAATTTTTTATGCCTTTAAGAATGCATATATTAGTGTGTTGTAGTGAGTACGCGTGATTTTTAATGATAGCCGATTTCTTTTTAAAAATAATAAGTTTAGGTCCGTCGCAACTCTATCGTAAATTGTTAAATTTTGTGAGTGATTTGCGACGTAATTTTGTTTCTTTTCATTATTTTCGGGTCAAAAAGCCTAAAATAGCGAGTAAGAATATTAATTATGTAATTAAATACATAAAACTTGATTCTGAATAAGTATTTGTTTTATTCACGGGCCTATAGATACGTTCGAGTGCATTTGTATTTGTTTAATATACGTTACAAGATTTATGATTCGTTGTTAATGAAGAAACACGTATACGAGTTCTCGTAATTTGAATTTTCTATTTTTTATGCCTTTAAGAATGCATATATTAGTGTCTCGTAGTGAGTACGCGTGATTTTTAATGATAGCCGATTTTTTTTTAAAATAATAAGTTTTGGTCCGTCGCAAATATATCACAAACTGTTAAATTTTGTGAGGGATTTGCGACGGAATTTATTTTCTTTTCATTATTTTTGGGTCAAGAAGCCGAAAATAGCGAGTAAGAATATCAATTAAGTAATTAAATACATAAAACTTGATTTTGAATAAGTATTTGTTTTATACACGTGCCTATAGATACGTTCGTGTACATTTGTATTTGTTTTATATACGTTACAAAGTTTATGATTCGTTGTTAATGAACAAAATACGTATCCGAGTTCTCGTATTTAAACTTTAAAAATTTTTATGCCTTTAAGAATGCATATATTTGTGTGTCGTTGTGAGTACGCGTGATTTTTAATAATAGCCTATTTTTTTTTAAAAATAATAAGTTTAGGTCCGTCGCAAATCGATCGCAAATTGTTAAATTTTGTGAGGGGCGACGTAATTTTGTTTCTTTTCATTATTTTCGGGTCAAAAAGCCTAAAATAGCGAGTAAGAATATTTATTATGTAATTAAATACATAAAACTTGATTTTGAATAAGTATTTGTTTTATACACGTGCCTATAGATACGTTCGAGTACATTTGTATTTGTTTAATATACGTTACAAGCTTTATGATTCGTTGTTAATGAAAAAACACGTATACGAGTTCTCGTAATTTGAATTTTCAATTTTTTATGCCTTTAAGAATGCATATATTAGTGTGTCGTAGTGAGTACGCGTGACTTTTAATGATAGCCGATTTTTTTTAAAATAATAAGTTTTGGTCCGTCGCAAATATATCGCAAATTGTTAAATTTTATGAGGGATTTGCGACGGAATTTATTTTCTTTTCATTATTTTGGGGTCAAAAAGCCTAAATAGCAAGTAAGAATATCAATTAAGTAATTAAATACATAAAACTTGATTTTGAATAAGTATTTGTTTTATACACGTGTCTATAGATACGTTCGAGTACATTTGTATTTGTTTAATATACGTTACAAGATTTATGATTCGTTGTTAATGAAGAAGCACGTGTATGAGTTCTCGTAATTTGAGTTTTCAATTTTGTATGCCTTTAAGAATGCATATATTAGTGTGTCGTAGTGACTACGCGTGATTTTTAATGATAGCTGATTTCTTTTTAAAAATAATAAGTTTAGGTCCGTCGCAAATCTATTGCAAATTGTTAAAATTTGTGAGTGATTTGCGATGTAATTTTGTTTCTTTTCATTATTTTCGGGTCAAAAAGCCTAAAATAGCGAGTAAGAATATTAATTATGTAATTAAATACATAAAACTTGATTTTGAATAGTATTTGTTTTATACACGTGCCTAAGGATACGTTCGAGTACATTTGTATTTGTTTAATATACATTACAAGATTTATGATTCGTTGTTAATGAAGAAACACGTCTACGAGTTCTCGTAATTTGAATTTTCAATTTTTTATGCCTTTAAGAATGCATATATTAGTGTGTCGTAGTGAGTACGCGTGATTTTTAATGATAGCCGATTTCTTTTTAAAAATAATAAGTTTAGGTCCGTCGCAAATCTATCGCAAATTGTTAAATTTTGTGAGTGATTTGCGACGTAATTTTTTTTCTTTTCATTATTTTCGGGTCAAAAAACCTAAAATAGCGAGTAAGAATATTAATTATGTAATTAAATACATAAAACTTGATTTTGAATAAGTATTTGTTTTATTCACGTGCCTATAGATACGTTCGAGTACATTTGTATTTGTTTAATATACGTTACAAGATTTATGATTCGTTGTTAATGAAGAAACACGTATACGAGTTCTCGTAATTTGAATTTTCAATTTTTTATGTCTTTAAGAATGCATATATTAGTGTGTCGTAATGAGTACGCGTGATTTTTAATGATAGCCGATTTTTTCTTAAAATAATAAGTTTTGGTCCGTCGCAAATATATCGCAAACTGTTAAATTTTGTGAGGGATTTGCGACGGAATTTATTTTCTTTTCATTATTTTTGGGTCAAAAAGCCTAAAATAGCGAGTAAGAATATCAATTAAGTAATTAAATACATAAAACTTGATTTTGAATAAGTATTTGTTTTATACACGTGCCTATAGATACGTTCGTGTACATTTGTATTTGTTTTATATACGTTACAAAGTTTATGATTCGTTGTTAATGAACAAAACACGTATCCGAGTTCTCGTATTTAAACTTTAAAAATTTTTATGCCTTTAAGAATGCATATATTTGTGTGTCGTAGTGAGTACGCGTGATTTTTAATAATAGCCTATTTTTTTTTAAAATAATAAGTTTAGGTCCGTCGCAAATCTATCGCAAATTGTTAAATTTTGTGAGGGATTTGCGACGTAATTTTGTTTCTTTTCATTATTTTCGGGTCAAAAAGCCTAAAATAGCGGGTTAGAATATCAATTATGTAATTAAATACATAAAACTTGATTTTGAATAAGTATTTGTTTTATACATGTGCTTATAGATACGTTCGAGTACATTTGTATTTGTTTAATATACGTTACAAGATTTATGATTCGTTGTTAATGAAGAAACACGTCTTCGAGTTCTCGTAATTTGAATTTTCAATTTTTTATGCCTTTAACAATGCATATATTGTGTGTCGTAGTGAGTACGCTTGATTTTAATTATAGCCGATTTTTTTTGAAATAATAAGTTTTGGTCCGTCGCAAATATATCGCAAATTGTTAAATTCTGTGAGGGATTTGCGACGGAATTTATTTTCTTTTCATAATTTTTGGGTCAAAAAGCCTAAAATAGCGAGTAAGAATATCAATTAAGTAATTAAATACATAAAACTTGATTTTGAATAAGTATTTGTTTTATACACGTGCCTATAGATACGTTCATGTACATTTGAATTTGTTTTATATACGTTACAAAGTTTATGATTCGTTGTTAATGAAGAAGCACGTGTATGAGTTCTCGTAATTTGAGTTTTCAATTTTTTATGTCTTTAAGAATGCGTTTATTAGTGTGTCGAAGAGAGTACGCGCGATTTTTAATGATAGCCAATTTTTTCTTAAAATAATAAGTTTTGGTCCGTCGCAAATATATCGCAAACTGTTAAATTTTGTGAGGGACTTGCGACGGAATTTATTTTCTTTTCATTATTTTTGGGTCAAAAAGCCTAAAATAGCGAGTAAGAATATCAATTAAGTAATTAAATACATAAAACTTGATTTTGAATAAGTATTTGTTTTATACACGTGCCTATAGATACGTTCATGTACATTTGAATTTGTTTTATATACGTTACAAAGTTTATGATTTGTTGTTAATGAACAAAACACGTATCCGAGTTCTCGTATTTAAACTTTAAAAATTTTCATGCCTTTAAGAATGCATATATTTGTGTGTCGTAGTGAGTACGCGTGATTTTTAATAATAGCCTATTTTTTTTAAAAAAAAAATAATAAGTTTAGGTCCGTCGCAAATCTATCGCAAATTGTTAAATTTTGTGAGGGATTTGCGACGTAATTTTGTTTCTTTTCATTATTTTCGGGTCAAAAAGCCTAAAATAGCGGGTTAGAATATCAATTATGTAATTAAATACATAAAACTTGATTTTGAATAAGTATTTGTTTTATACACGTGCTTATAGATACGTTCGAGTACATTTGTATTTGTTTAATATACGTTACAAGATTTATGATTCGTTGTTAATGAAGAAACACGTCTACGAGTTCTCGTAATTTGAATTTTCAATTTTTTATGCCTTTAACAATGCATATATTGTGTGTCGTAGTGAGTACGCTTGATTTTAATTATAGCCGATTTTTTTTGAAATAATAAGTTTTGGTCCGTCGCAAATATATCGCAAATTGTTAAATTCTGTGAGGGATTTGCGACGGAATTTATTTTCTTTTCATAATTTTTGGGTCAAAAAGCCTAAAATAGCGAGTAAGAATATCAATTAAGTAATTAAATACATAAAACTTGATTTTGAATAAGTATTTGTTTTATACACGTGCCTATAGATACGTTCATGTACATTTGAATTTGTTTTATATACGTTACAAAGTTTATGATTCGTTGTTAATGAACAAAACACGTATCCGAGTTCTCGTATTTAAACTTTAAAAATTTTTATGCCTTTAAGAATGAATATATTTGTGTGTCGTAAGGAGTACGCGTGATTTTTACCTATTTTTTTTAAAAATAATAAGTTTAGGTCCGTCGCAAATCTATCGCAAATTGTTAAATTTTGTGAGGGATTTGCGACGTAATTTTGTTTCTTTTCATTATTTTCGGGTCAAAAAGCCTAAAATAGCGGGTTAGAATATCAATTATGTAATTAAATACATAAAACTTGATTTTGAATAAGTATTTGTTTTATAGACGTGAGTATAGATACGTTCGAGTACATTTGTATTTGTTTAATATACGTTACAAGATTTATGATTCGTTGTTAATGAAGAAACACGTGTATGAGTTCTCATAATTTGAATTTTCAATTTTTTATGCCTTTAAGAATGCATATATTAGTGTGTCGTAGTGAGTACGCGTGATTTTTAATGATAGCCTATTTCCTTTTAAAAATAATAAGTTTAGGTCCGTCGCAAATCTATAGCAAATTGTTAAATTTTGTGAGTGATTTGCGACGTAATTTTGTTTCTTTTCATTATTTTCGCGTCAAAAAGCCTAAAAAAGCGAGTAAGAATATTAATTATGTAATTAAATACATAAAACTTGATTTTGAATAAGTATTTGTTTTATACACGTGCCTATAGATACGTTCGAGTACATTTGTATTTGTTTAATATACGTTACAAGATTTATGATTCGTTGTTAATGAAGAAACACGTATACGAGTTCTCGTAATTTGAATTTTCAATTTTTTATGCCTTTAAGAATGCATATATTAGTGTGTCGTAGTGAGTACGCGTGATTTTTAATGATAGCCTATTTCCTTTTAAAAATAATAAGTTTAGGTCCGTCGCAAATCTATAGCAAATTGTTAAATTTTGTGAGTGATTTGCGACGTAATTTTGTTTCTTTTCATTATTTTCGCGTCAAAAAGCCTAAAAAAGCGAGTAAGAATATTAATTATGTAATTAAATACATAAAACTTGATTTTGAATAAGTATTTGTTTTATACACGTGCCTATAGATACGTTCGAGTACATTTGTATTTGTTTAATATACGTTACAAGATTTATGATTCGTTGTTAATGAAGAAACACGTATACGAGTTCTCGTAATTTGAATTTTCAATTTTTTATGCCTTTAAGAATGCATATATTAGTGTGTCGTAGTGAGTACGCGTGATTTTTAATGATAGCCTATTTCCTTTTAAAAATAATAAGTTTAGGTCCGTCGCAAATCTATAGCAAATTGTTAAATTTTGTGAGTGATTTGCGACGTAATTTTGTTTCTTTTCATTATTTTCGCGTCAAAAAGCCTAAAAAAGCGAGTAAGAATATTAATTATGTAATTAAATACATAAAACTTGATTTTGAATAAGTATTTGTTTTATACACGTGCCTATAGATACGTTCGAGTACATTTGTATTTGTTTAATATACGTTACAAGATTTATGATTCGTTGTTAATGAAGAAACACGTATACGAGTTCTCGTAATTTGAATTTTCAATTTTTTATGCCTTTAAGAATGCATATATTAGTGTCGTAGTGAGTACGCGTGATTTTTAATGATAGCCGATTTCTTTTTAAAAATAATAAGTTTAGGTCCGTCGCAAATCTATCGCAAATTGTTAAATTTTGTGAGTGATTTGCGACGTAATTTTGTTTCTTTTCATTATTTTCGGGTCAAAAAGCGTAAAATAGCGAGTAAGAATATTAACTATGTAATTAAATACATAAAACTTGATTTTGAATAAGTATTTGTTTTATACACGTGCTTATAGATATGTTCGAGTACATTTGTATTTGTTAAATATACGTTACAAGATTTATGATTCGTTGTTAATGAAGAAACACGTCTACGAGTTCTCGTAATTTGAATTTTCAATTTTTTATGCCTTTAAGAATGTATATATTAGTGAGTCGTAGTGAGTACGCGTGATTTTTAATGATAGCCGATTTCTTTTTGAAAATAATAAATTTAGGTCCGTCGCAAATCTATCGCAAATTGTTAAATTTTGTGAGTGATTTGCGACGTAATTTTGTTTCTTCTCATTATTTTCGGGTCAAAAACCCTAAAATAGTGAGTAAGAATATTAATTATGTAATTAGATACATCAAACTTGATTTTGAATAAGTATTTGTTTTATACACGTGCCTATAGATACGTTCGAGTACATTTGTATTTGTTTAATATACGTTACAAGATTTATGATTCGTTGTTAATGAAGAAACACGTATACGAGTTCTCGTAATTTGAATTTTCAATTTTTTATGCCTTTAAGAATGCATATATTAGTGTGTCGTAGTGAGTACGCGTGATTTTTAATGATAGCCGATTTCTTTTTAAAAATAATAAGTTTAGGTCCGTCGCAAATCTATCGCAAATTGTTAAATTTTGTGAGTGATTCGCGACGTAATTTTGTTTCTTTTCATTGTTTTCGCGTCAAAAAGCCTAAAATAGCGAGTAAGAATATTAAATATGTAATTAAATACATAAAACTTGATTTTGTATAAGTATTTGTTTTATACACGTGCTTATAGATACGTTCGAGTACATTTGTATTTGTTTAATATACGTTACAAGATTTATGATTCGTGGTTAATGAAGAAACACGTCTACGAGTTCTCGTAATTTGAATTTTCAATTTTTTATGCCTTTAAGAATGCATATATTAGTGTGTCGTAGTGAGTACGCGTGATTTTAATGATAGCCGATTTCCTTTTAAAAATAATAAGTTTAGGTCCGTCGCAAATCTATCGCAAATTGTTAAATTTTGAGAGTGATTTGCGACGTAGTTTTGTTTCGTTTCATTATTTTCGCGTCAAAAAGCCAAAAATAGCGAGTAAGAATATTAATTATGTAATTAAATACATAAAACTTGATTTTGAATAAGTATTTGTTTTATACACGTGCCTATAGATACGTTCGAGTACATTTGTATTTGTTCAATATGCGTTACAAGATTTATGATTCGTTGTTAATGAAGAAACACGTATACGAGTTCTCGTAATTTGAATTTTCAATTTTTTATGCCTTTAAGAATGTATATATTAGTGTGTCGTAGTGAGTACGCGTGATTTTTAATGATAGCCGATTTCTTTTTGAAAATAATAAGTTTAGGTCCGTCGCAAATCTATCGCAAATTGTTAAATTTTGTGAGTGATTTGCGACGTAATTTTGTTTCTTCTCATTATTTTCAGGTCAAAAAGCCTAAACTAGCGGGTTAGAATATCAATTATGTAATTAAATACATAAAACTTGATTTTGAATAAGTATTTGTTTTATACACGTGCGTATAGATACGTTCGAGTACATTTGTATTTGTTTAATATACGTTACAAGATTTATGATTCGTTGTTAACGAAGAAACACGTGTATGAGTTCTCGTAATTTGAATTTTCAATTTTTTATGCCTTTAAGAATGCATATATTAGTGTGTCGTAGTGAGTACGCATGATTTTAATGATAGCCGATTTCCTTTTAAAAATAATAAGTTTAGGTCCGTCGCAAATCTATCGCAAATTGTTAAATTTTGTGAGTGATTTGCGACGTAATTTTGTTTCTTCTCATTATTTTCGGGTCAAAAACCCTAAAATAGTGAGTAAGAATACTAATTATGTAATTAAATACATAAAACTTGATTTTGAATAAGTATTTGTTTTATCACGTGCCTATAGATACGTTCGAGTACATTTGTATTTGTTTAATATACGTTACAAGATTTATGATTCGTTGTTAATGAAGAAACACGTATACGAGTTCTCGTAATTTGAATTTTCAATTTTTTATGCCTTTAAGAATGCATATATTAGTGTCGTAGTGAGTACGCGTGATTTTTAATGATAGCCGATTTCTTTTTAAAAATAATAAGTTTAGGTCCGTCGCAAATCTATCGCAAATTGTTAAATTTTGTGAGTGATTCGCGACGTAATTTTGTTTCTTTTCATTGTTTTCGCGTCAAAAAGCCTAAAATAGCGAGTAAGAATATTAAATATGTAATTAAATACATAAAACTTGATTTTGTATAAGTATTTGTTTTATACACGTGCTTATAGATACGTTCGAGTACATTTGTATTTGTTTAATATACGTTACAAGATTTATGATTCGTGGTTAATGAAGAAACACGTCTACGAGTTCTCGTAATTTGAATTTTCAATTTTTTATGCCTTTAAGAATGCATATATTAGT
>JAANYP010004225.1:0-56400 GCA_020465985.1 Centrapalus pauciflorus
AATTTACTCTAAAATATTTAATTTAATAAAAACGTTTGCTATGTGTGTCCTTTTAATAACTATTGACATTAATATGACATGTCATTGAACTAACGGTGACAATTTTAGCTCATTTAAGCAAATGAGTTGACGAACAAAAGTCATACATTTTACATAATTTTGGAATATTTTTCAAAGAACAATTTTTTAAATACAATGTTTTATAATTTTTTATTTTTAAAAGAAAATTATGTTCTATCTTAGTTTTTACAATAAGTTCATTTAACTGTTCAACTCGTTTGGCCCGTTGGGTCAAAACTACCACCACTACATTATACAAGTCATTAATAATTTGATGATGTGATGAGATGTACATGTAATAACATTCTCTAATTAATAATACATATATAATATCTTATAACATGAAAAAAAGATATTTTTATAGAGAAAAAAAGGATAAGATTGAGAAAATCATATAGTTGGTCATTGGATGAGGTGTTGATTTTTCAAGTGTGTAAGTAGTATGATGAAAAAGTCACATTACAATTATATTGCTTTTTCCCAACATTACATGTTACTCTCTTTGTCCTTGTTACCAAATGCATGATATAAATTGAGTGGCCTACCACACTAGTTTTTGAAAATCACTATTCTTAAGATGGGCTCAGTCAATGGGCTTTCTCTTACCCACCACCCACTCCTTGTACTTGTATCCAAAACTCACTTTTCTTTTTCTTTTTCCTTTTAATTATTCTTGCAATTTAATTTATGATTTAGATACTTTCTATTATATTGAGTTAATTTTAAAAAAAATTTAAAAATTAATATAAAAAATTATAATTTATTATAGTTTAGCTAGCTAATAATTAGATTAGACCAGACTAATTGGATTCATTTAAAATTAAATTAAATTTGGATAAGGTAAACGTGTGACAATAGGAGGTGTAGACATGTGTCAGATTTAATAAGGAGTTGATATATGACATGTTTAGTTAATCTTTTATTAATATTTACCATTTTATTACGAATATTATTAATAAATAATTGTTTACCTATAACATATGTAAACATGCAATTAAAAAAAAAAATACAAATATTGATTTTTTCTAAAAATATATCAATGTATTACACAAATATTTTTAATGAATAATTATAATTAAAAAATAATTTAATTTTTTCTAACAAAATATATGAATAATATATTTTTTTTATAATTCACTAATATTTTTGTCATTCTCTAAATATTTATGTGAATAGTAATAACTTTTTTTATAATTCTTTTAAACTTTAATCCTTGAAATTTTACATTATTATCTGATGTAATTTGAAATTACAAATTTACATAGAATATAACGTTTATATATTTTATTATAATAAAGAAAAACTTTGGTAAATTATTTTCGTACTAATCTTTTATTATTTTTATTTAGAAATTGATTAAATATGTTCTAAGTATAAAAAATCGATGGATACGAATTGCTTTTGATGTCAGATACATAATAAATGTGGGGATGGAGTTATATATTTATTATTATTACAGTTTGTGTTTTATATTTTATTTATAGATTAAAAGATAGATAATTACGGTGTTGTTTGTTTTTTAAGAGATTAAATAACTAAATTTTTTATTTTTGCAATTAAAACAAAAAATTTTTTTACACGTGAAGACTTCTAGCAACGTAACTTATTCTATAAGTCACATACCTATTCAAATTACCCATATTTTAATTAGTCTATAAACAACATAAAATATAATTAGAAATTTTAAAGTTAGAAAATATAGTAAAATTTTTCAAAAAACAATCTTTTGATATATCATTTTCTCAAATTTCACATTTAAAAAAAAATATGTTTAACCTTAGTTTTTTTTCACTACGGGTCATTTTGACCGTCCCATTCTTTTGGTCCGTTAGGTCGAAATTGTCATCCCTACATTAAACTAAAATTTAACGGCTTAATGAGTAAAAAATAGTTCAGTGGTTAAATGAGACAAATCTTACAGTTGAATGGTTAAAAATGACATCAACTCTATTTTACATTCAATAACTAACGAGACATGTCATCAATTTTAATAAGGGTTTTTTTTTTTTTTTTTTTTTTTTTTTTTTTTTTTTTTTTTTGTAATTCCAACGTCGTTTTAGTTTTTTGTATATTAGATTGTTGCTTGTTTTTTTGTTCACTTGAATATGAACAAGCTTTGTAAATTTGACAAAGACATTACAAGATCAATGATTGTACTCAAATGAAATCACGGAGCATCTAAAAACTATGTCATGACATATATATTTTTTTTACTGTTTTATATGAATGATTTAAGACCAACCCACATGAAAAGAATGTTTAGTAAGTAGCCTTTTGCATCATATCCACTTTTTGACATATTCCACTCCCATGTTTTTCAAAATAATTGATCTTATTTTGACTAAAAACAAGATGTGACATGTATGATTTTTTATACAAATGAAACAATGGTATGATACCAAGATCATGTTTAACATGAAAAACTTTTTATTTCCTTTTTTTTTTAAATTTTTTTTTTTGTATTATGTACTAATGGATGGTATGATAATAAGAACATGTTTAACACAAAAAATGTTGTCTTTCTTATTTCTAAAAAGTTATGTTTAATGATGGAACTTGAGTTTTTAGTTTAAAAAAAATCTAAAAATCAGATCTGACAATCAAATTATAAAAGCATGTAAATATGTCCAGGGCAACCCACACAACTTAAATATAGGGGTACGTTTAATAAAAAATCTCTATATATCGAAAATTTTAGAAAACTAGTGCGCACCACAGTGAGACCTAGATGCATCACAATGAGACTTAGATGCACCACATATATGTTTTATATACATTTTTGTTACAAGAGTTCATTATGAAAAGAACAATATGTTTTTATGTTTTTTGCGTTTTCGTTCCTGAATGTTATTTTTTTTCTCAAAAAAGTCATCAAGTTAACTTTTTTTTTTTTTTAACCGGGTTCTAATGTCCAAATTTCACTAAACCAAAAAGAAAAAATTAACTTGAGAATTTTTATGTAAAAAAAATATGGATTGACGAAAACGCAAAAAACATGAAAACATGTTGGTTTTTTTCACAATAAACTCATTTTACAATTGTTAAATATCGTCTAAAATTAGTGCATTGATTTGATTTTGAGATCTTAATTATATAAACTTACGTTCAAAGTATTATATTTTGGAACTCATTTCGAATTACAACTAGAGATGCGCAACCATTTAAACGGATCAAAGGAGACCGAAATTAAAGTAAATAACCAAAAACCTAAGGACCAATTTCAATCATGTCTTGTCTTTTTCTCAACTTACGATGAAAAAGTTTGCAGAACCAAAAACCAAACAAAGAACCGGACCATCCGATACCAATCCCGGTTTCAATAAAACCAGTTAGTTTCATGGTTCCAATCTACCCTTCTACATCACAATATTATAATTTATAAGCATAATAATAAAATGTTACTTGATCCAATTCCAACAAATATAATAGGATAAAACTTAAGCCCTTAAGCCACACTACCTTCCATTTTATGGTTCCTTTAAATGTCATTTTCAGTCCCTCTATTTACAGAGGGATCCCACCTCAACAGCGACCGTTATCTGATGGAGTAGACCAACTTTTACTTACAGCTTTGTTTTTTGTTTTAACATAAATGTCTACTAAAAAACTATAATTTTATAATACTTATAATTAATTGTTATTTAATGATAATATTATCCTAAATTTATCTAAAGTATCAAACGTTTATAATATAGATTTAGGGTTGTTTGTTTATCTCTTAATGATTCCATTAACAGGTAAACAAACAATATCTTGATTAGATTATATAATTAAGCACATAACTGGAATATTTTTATAATGGATACGTATTTTCATGAACATTATTATTATCATATAAAATTCATACACTAATTGGACTACCAATAAAATAAAATTAAGAAGAAAGAAAGGAAAATATTGTAAAGATACTGATTCTAAAAATAGAAAAAAGCGGGAAAACGGAACTAAACGGATTCTATGGCCACTTAATTTAAAAAACCAATTTTCTTCGAGGCGCCAAAACAATACTTTTCCCGGCAAAGTCAGCGAGATCTCGGATTGTTTCGCTCACTAAATCCTTGAATATCAGCCGTTCGATGTCTAGTACGGTTTCCGACGTCTCCACCGGATGATCTTCCCACCCGCTGTTTCCGGCCAGGTCTCTTTTCAGTACACCGCAAATCAGATCTAATAAGTTATCTGCAGTTTCGCGATCACGGATCTTATGAAAATCGGAACAAATCTGCTTTGGAGTGTTGATGGATTCAGAGATGTTCCACGGCGGTAGCTGTCTGTTCCGGTCAAGGATTTCGACGACGATATCGAAGACGAGCTTTCGTCGGAGTTTAGAGGCTTTTGATGTGTCGTTTCCGTTGAGGTATTGTTGCTTTTCTAGAAAGAAAAAGACGCTGGAGTCATCCGGCAGGTATTTTGATGCTCGGAGAATCTCCGAGATGTATGTGAATTCGGAATCGTCGGAGATGAACTCTTCGTCTTTTGTTGATGACGCCGGAGATATAATTGAGCTCCAGATGTCGTCTTCTAGATCAACGGTAAGATCTGTATATGAAAATTAAACCATAAATGCAACAGAATCAGTAAATTGAGAAAAACAAATGCTAAATCGGCCTTATCGATGGTGAAAAAAACGTAGTACAACAATTACTGAGTTATAAAATAAAACTGATATCAGTCTCTGTCAAAATATTAAACACTGACTCATTCAATGAAATTTTTGACTTCAGGACGCCGTCGTCGTCGACAGCCACCTGTGAGACAACTCTGGTCACGTGACAGCAACCAACGGCACATGTTAAGTTTTGTGCATATTAGTCTGCTAAAATAAGCCTATGGTATATAAAAATGAATGTACCGATTTGGTGGTGTTGTCGTCATCTTCATAAAAGAAAAAAGAAGAAAAGAAGAAAGGGTTGTGTTTGTAAGAGGCAAATCAGATTGCGCCACGTGGCAGGTTAAAACTACCCGGAGTGTGGAAAGCAGTGTTGTTGGGGCACGAGTCCACAAGAAAACGTCATGTGAAAGATTTGTTTTCTGAGAGCATATGTGTGCGTACCTTTGAAATCAATGCTGCGTTTCATGACGGGTGAAGGAGACGACGATTCATCCTTATCGAACGCCGAGTCAAGAACTGATACTGGACTCGGTAAAACCAAGGCAGAACTCGGTTGTGACTCGGTCATGCTGTTCATCTCCGCAATGCTGTGTAACAACTTGTCACATCTCTCTAACAGACTCTTTCCTTCTCTGTATTCCTCCATTTTCGATCTCTGTTTATAAATCAAAATTTAATCAGGATGAACGACGAGAAATGATTAATAGAACAAAAATTTGAAATATATATATGTATGTATACCTCTAGGTCGGACTGAGAGGTCGTACTTCCGGTGCTTTCAGAAAACGATGATGATTCATCCTCCATAACAAAGTTTCTGGAAACCTTATCCTTTGAATAAACCATATCCATTGGTCTTCGGTTTCTCGGAGATCGATTTGTGACGGACGGATAATCGGATCCACTTCTTTTAGGTGTAAGCTTAGGAGAATTAATCGGCGAACTTCTTCGTGATTCAGAGGATTCCTGAGAACTCCTTCGAGTTTCTATGCTCAAAGGCTTTCTCTTAACTATTGAATTACAATTCTTCGTATTATTATCGTTTCTAGTGATAGAAGGAGAATTCCTACCCCTCACCGGACTCCTCCCTGACCGATCAAGTGCTCCACGTTCCTTCCTTGGACTGACAGACGGCAAATTTTCGCCTGAATATCTGTTCATTCCTCCATAATCATTTCCAAATCCGCGATTTGGTGCAGGTGACCGCCATGGCTTCAACCGGACTAGTTTTGAATCATCGGAAATGAAACTGGGATCGTAAACGAAGTTCCGCTGGTTGTCTCTGCTTGGAGGCCTTTTGGAATGCAAAAGGCCTTTGAGTTGCAACGCTTCAAGAATATGCTTCAGCGTCTCTAGATCGTTGGACTGTTCATCTATTCCTCGCAACTTCAAGTTCTTCTCGGATTCCCCATACATTGGCACCGTCGTTTGTTTTGGCTCCGGGAAAAAATCCCCTGAATCGAAGAAGCTTCTCCTCTGTTGAGGGGACCTCCATTGAGACGTTTTAGGAGATTCAATCTTCTGATTTCTTGATGAATATTTCATTGACTCCAATACTCTGCCATTCTGAGCGTTTCTGTTGCTCACATTATCTCGAACACTGTTGTTCTTGGTCAGATTCGTTTCGATTGACGGTTTGATGGATTGATTCGGCTGTTTAGCCTGGAAATTGTTGCCTTCTATAAATCTCGACTGAAACAGATCTCTTGACACCCTGGACTCTGAAGCCGATCGCCGGAGCTCCGGTGTCTTTGCAGTTTCTGTACTAGGTGAAGAATCTGAAGATGGCAACTGATCGAGTCCCATGAGTCTCGCAATGACACTAGGTGATCGTCGCTGCTTGTCATTGCTTTCGTCAATGGAGTTACATCCATTGTCTGTGCGGATCTCTCTTGGACAAAGACTCCCTTTTGAGTCAACTATTGCTCTGCTATCAAGCGAAAGCCTCGGCATATCTTTGCAGAATTTCCATGAAGTCTTCACCGATCCCTCCTTCAGCTCAAACAAAGGAAGTGGTAACGGAGATTTCGGCGGCGTTGCTGGTGGGAAAACATTCGAATTCGCCGCCGAAGACGACTGGAAACGGTCGGGACTTTCAGGAACAGGCACCACTACTGGCTCCCGCTTCTCAGTTTCTCTAATCGCCGTCGAATTAACGGACTCCGGTGACGTGGTGACCCCCTGCAATAAAGTGTAAGGCAAGTTAATTAGTTTCGGTTACTTTTTTTTATTAATTAAATCTTATAGTTTCCGTTAATTTTTTCTAAATTACAAACTTAACAGAAGTTAGTATCAATAGCTTACTGTTGAGGAAGGAAGGCGTTTGGTGGAGTAGATGCGTTTGCCGGCCAAAATCTGTTGACGATCGAAGATGTGAAGGAAACCAGACATGCATCCGATCTGCTTTTGTATTTGTTTTTCAAGATTCTGATCTTGAATTAACCCCGTCATCATTTTCCGACGACTTCCGACTACAGTCAGGTAATATCTCTCTTTCACTCCGACACACACACACACACACACACACACGATCTCTCTATTCTTAAGTTTACTACTTTACATTGTTTCACCCATCTTCATCAACACAAACACATTACTTTTTTCTTGCTTCTAGTGCTTCTGGATTTTTATGCTTTATCTGTAACTCCCGCTTTCTGCTCATTTAAAGGGAGAACAAAGGAAGTGAGGTCAGTAAAGGGAGACATGGTGGTGGGGTAGGCAACTTGCACAGATTTGTTTATCACAATTTTCCATAATCCGTTTTAATCTCTCTCTATCCCTTCCTTAAAAAATGACTTTTATTTTAGGGGGAACTAGAAAAAATGATGACGTGTTTCATTACATACGTATTTACATACTTATAATTTAGTGTAAATTACAAATTTCGTCCTTGTGGTTTATTAGAAATTATGGATTGGATCATTTAACTTAAAAAATTACACTAACAGTCCTTGTGGTTGAAGTTTTGTTACGGATATGGTTTTTTGATCATTTAAAATGATCATTTTACCCTTACTTGTTTAATAATTATTATTAATGTTGTTTTTATTGATATTTCTATTATTATTTAATAATGGACTAATCTAAAAAAAATAAAAATACCAATAAAATTAATTTAATATAAAAGACATAAATTTGAATAATAAAATATTAATAAACACAAATGCATAATAATTATTATTGATTAAAAACTAAAAAAATAACGTTTTGAGTTTATAATTTTTTACCTTAAAAAAAGTAAACCTTTAAATCAAAAAATAAATGTAAACATTGTCAAAAAGTATTAAACACTTTTTGACGATTTAAAATTTTTACATAAACAACTTTTTAACACTTTCACTAAACGTGTAAAAAATATTTTTATAGTTTAAACATTTTGTAAAAAAAATGTTTAAAAACTCACATTTTGTAAAACTTTAATTGTTTTGGAAAGTTTAAAATTTGTAAACATTTGTTAAGAAGTTATTTTTTGAATGTTTTTAGAAATGTTATAAAAAACTATGAAAAAACTTCAAATTTATTTATTGTTTATCAAAATGTTTAATTTTTTATTTTATTATTCATGAAAACGTTTAATTTTTTCAACAAAAAATCAAAAAGGAAACCTAAAGTTTAAAGACTATTTTGTTTTAGTTTTTAATCATCAAAATGATGAAATAATAATTTATGTGTTTTTATAGATGCTTTAATCCTTATTAAAAATCATTTAACGTAAAAAGGATACAAATGAATACTTAATAAAAATAATTTATTTTATGATTTACAAAAGATTTACATTTTACTTTAAAAATATAAACTCAAAACGTTATTTTTTAGTTTTTAATTGATAATAATAATTATTCGTATGTCTTTAAAAATATTTTACTATTTATTTTCATGTATTCTACACTAAATTAATTTTACTGGTTTTTAAAATTATTTTGAATTGTTTTATTATTTATAATAATAGAAATAATAATAAAAACAACATTAATAATAATTATTAAACTATTAAGGGTAAAATGGTCATTTAAATGGCCAGAAGACCATATCCGTAACAAAATTTCAACCACAAGGACTGTTAGTGTAATTTTTAAAGTTAAAGGAACCAATCCATAATTTCTAATAAACCACAGAGACGAAATTTGTAATTTACCCTATAATTTAACAACAATAAGGCATTAACAAAAGAGTTTGTTATGAAAAAAAAAAACAAACATGTTTTAATGTTTTTTTGCGTTTTCGTCCGTCTTATTTTTTTTATTAATAAAAGTCCTCAATTTAATTTTTTCTTTTTTGGTTTAGTGAAATTTGAACATTAGATATCGGTTTTTCAGTTTTTAAAAACCCCTCAGTTCACAAATTATAATCGGGGTCTATTGTCCAAATGTCACTAAACTAATAGGAAAAAAATTAACTTGGGGTTTTTTATGGAAAAAAAATAACATGGAGGGACGAAAACGCAAAAAAACGTGATTTTTTTTTTCATAATAAACCCTAAACAAAACAAATAAATTGTATTTTATCTGTACGTTGCATGGATTGTTCCGTTTAAAACTTTATAATTTTTTTTGTAGTTGTTTATGATAATACTAGTTTATGAACCCACGTATAACGTTTAATAAATAATTGGTTAGATAAAATGTATGTAAAATTAAATTTAACTATATAATGTTAATTCTTATTAAAAAAACAAAACAAAAATAGTTATTGATCATATATATTTTATTTATCTATCTTTTAAATATTTATAAACAATGTTCTTCTTCCAACATTCTTTTAAATTTACTTTTAAAATATTTAATATTGTTTACATGATTTTTATTTATTTTTAATATATATTAATAATTTTATAAATAAACAAACTATATATTTTTAATTAGATATATATATATATATATATATATATATATATATATATATATATATATATATATATATATATATATATATATATATATATATATATATATATATATATATAGAGGATATTATTTGGATATAGATTTAAGTCTTATTTATTTATTAATATCTACAGATATAAAATATAATATATTGTACTTATCTTTTATGTATTAAAAATAATAATAAATTATTTTTTATTTTATTTTAAAAATAATAGTATTCATCTTTTATATTTATTAATCTTTGTAGATATTAGAAATAATTAATTATATTTATCTTTTATTTTATTTTATTTCATTTTAGATGTAATAAAGTGTAATAACTTTTTTAGGTAGAATTTGGTGATAACAAACGATAATTTGTATGCTTTCTTATTATATTGATAACATATAATTTGTGTTTGTTATGATTTTAAAAAGCTAATAATATTTAAAAATGCTTTAGAAAAAATAGTCAATCAATTGTAATAATTAAAAATTATAAAACTAGTGATTAATAATTAAAATTTTGAATTTTTTTATTTTATAATTTAATATTTATTTATTTATTTATGAAAATTTTCTATAGTCATTACAGATTTATGTTTATAAAATTAAAGATGAATTTTATACTTATTGGTATATTTATTATTATGCAATTATATTACATATTTGTTATTTGTTATTGTGATGATTTTTATTTTCATTTCTAACTATGTTACATTATTGAAATAATAATAATAATAACACAAAGTAATTAACGTTAACATTGATTTATTTAAAATGAATCTCAATAATAATAATAATAATCCTAAATTAAAAAAAGATTAAAATGTTTACCTATCATAAGTTGTTTTAAATCCTTTAAAAACATTAACTTTTTAACAAGTTTAATTGGTAATTAGTCAACTTAATGATTAAAGTATCGTGTTCAAAATTAGTTCTTTAATCTAAAAAAGGTTTAAAATTCTATCATGACCTTACCAAAAATAAAATACTGTTTTGTAATTTTTTTATATAACTGAAGAATTAAATATTTAAATATTTAGTTAATTGAAAGGTTATAAAATTAAATAAAAAAAATAACAATTGTACAATTTTATGATATACTAAATTACAGTATTAAATAAAAAATAACTTATTATATTTGATAATAATAAGATTAAGTTGTTTAAACAAACGTTGAAATTAGGTAAGCAAAAATCGTAAATCATGAATAAGATAAATATCAACAATACATTCATCTAATCTTATTTTTTAAATCTATATATTTGTCTACAATGGGAGCCGAACCCGAACCTTAGGGTCACATTTAACACCCTTAACATTTTAAGCTGTTGATATTAAAAGTTGACTTAATTTCAACGGTCGAGATGATGAAATGTCATATTTTTGCTCTTTGCTCCGTCGGCAATATATTTATAATACATACAATAAACTTTTTTAATTTTAGTGTGGGTTTGTGTTCTAATTAAATGAATAAAAATTTAACTACGTAGGGTTTACATAGAAAAAAGTCGCATTATTTTAATCCAATATCAAAGAACTTAACTACGTATAGTAATAAAGAAGCAAATCAAACGTCAAGACCCTCTCTTCTTAATCCTAAATTTTATATTTCTTATTTCTTTTATAAATAACTCTATTATATTTGTAAACTAATAAACGTTTAAATAAATAAAATAATGTATTTAGTTTTTCTAATAAACTTCTATCATTATGTTTAGAAAAGTCAATATAATTAATAATTTGAATATTATTTATATGTATTGAATAAACATAATATTATTGTTATATGTTTTTATTATATTGAAAAAAATGTTTATCTTGAATTCTTGATAGACCTATATTTTGATTTTCAGCCCTTTTATTTACCCAGCTTTATTAATTACACAAATTAGTTGATTGGTATAAATAAAATAAATATTTTTTTTTATAAAGTGACCCCTTAAATTAATTAGAAACTGAAAATAATTGGTACAATAATTAACTTTTATGTATTTCTAATATTATATGATAATTCTTTTCCTTCCAATTCATAAAATTTCGATCAAACAATTACAATTTAATACTCCTTTTATTAATTGTTTAATATTTTTTTCTTCAAATAAAAATGTTTATTTATACAATTTGTATTAATGAGGTGTTTGGTTTTGCATTGTGATATGATTTATTAGATTATTACGTTACAATAACGTAAATAAATGGTTTGATGTGTTTAGATTGCATACGCTAATAAGTGAATATGTGCGTTTAGAGTTAAATTTATCATACTTTCCATAAGTTAAAAAATGTAGCTTATTTGCTAAATAAGTGATTATTTGATCATTTTACAAGTTAAAAAGCAAATCCAAACACTTTAAAAATTGATTATTTGATAATTATGATAGCAAACAGCAGAAAGTCATAAGCTAAACCAAACACTACATTTCTGACAATATTTTTTTTTTAAAACTATTATCTGATTATTAGTTTCTAAAATGCTAAAATATTTTTTTCAAACATAAATCCAAACACCTTTTAAGTATCATATAATTAACATCAAATATTAATTGAATTGATGTTTCTTAGAACATAAAAATTAGCGTTTATTATGAAAAAAACCAACATGTGATCATGTTTTTTACGTTTTCGTCCCTCCATCTCATAAAAGTCCTCAAGTTAATTTTTTTCTTTTGGATTTAGTGAAATTTGGACATTAGAATCCGGTTTTTCAGTTTTTAAAAACTCGGTTTCCAAATTATAACCAGGGTCTGATGTCAAAATTTAACTAAATAAAAAATAAGAAAAATAACTTGAGGTTTTTTATGGAAAAAAATAACATGCAGGGAAGAAAACGCAAATAACGTGAAAACGTGTTGGTTTTATTCATAATAGACCCTTAGAATTATACAAAACATCTTCAAACTTAACGGGCCGCATATTAATTTCAGTTTACTTTTGAATTAATTTATATATTTCCTTTGTAAATATTAACTTATATGCTTCATATTAGGTTTTAATTAACTATACAATATATATTTGTTATTTTAAATCAAATATTTCTTAAATAATAAACATATATAGAATATAGTATAGAAAGCAGTATGAATACGTTTATTAAATTTTTGAAGGTTAATTATGTTTATCGTCATTCATGGGTTTTATTTTCATACTTTTTATGATTTTAAAATATTTGATATATCATTTTAGCATGAATACTTTATTTTTATTATCATATTTGTAATAATAATTTATTTTATATCTATAAATCAATAAACTAGTTAATCGATAATCAAAAGCCTAAAGAGAGAGCATGCATGTATAATTTAACAAAAGATAGTTATCATTTTAGTAAGATATCAAGATCTGCAATCGCCATTTACATTTGCTTTATTGAACATCTCATATCATAATCTTGTACATAGGTATCAAGATACGCAATCTCTTTATTGACATTTCATCGTGTCTATTTTTACGTTATAAAAATGTATGAGATACAATGGGTTGTAATCATCATCATATATGGGTTCATATGTGTGTGTCTATATACACGCACACATATGTATGTCTGTATGAAAAATATAATAAATGTAAAATCAGTTTAATTACAAAATTGAGATATCGCTTAATGAATTATTAAATAAAGAGTTACATCATTATTCTATTTACACATTTATAATAACAATAAATAAATTTTGTTGTACGAGGCGTATACATTTTTATCATCGTACAAAACATTGTTATAAAATGTATTAATGACACATTTTCATAACACGAATTTAAAACACGTGTGATACTATCTGGAGCAAATATGATTAATCCATGATTATTACAATTAAATGTTGAATACAAAGATTTCTATTAGAACGGTTTATATCAAATGAATTTGATGATGATATTTCATGATGATGATGATGATAAAATTTAAATGGATAGAAATATCATTATCTTCCTTTTAGTTATACGTACATGTGTCGGTCTTGAGATTTTTAATGCCCAGTACGAAACAATAGAAACAATGTCTGTCTAAATACTTAAAACAAAAATACACTAATGGATTCAACAATTTAAACAAAAGAGATACTTAAAATTGAGCAGAATCAAATAATTTGCAGGTTAGCATCAACAATTTAAAACAAAAGAGATACTTAAAATCACATGTATTATGCATTAGGATTGAGAACTCATGTCAATACAGTGATCTACGTCCAAAATTTTGCATTAAAATTGACGATTTCAAACCGAAATCTCTGTCAATCAATTACAAAAATGAAAAACCATAGCTGTAACTCAAAAGTTGGCAAGTCAGATAGACTTCATTTCACAAAAATCAGACTTTACACCATATTGAATAATGTGAAGCACACAACTACGCAAGTGGGAAAGCATGGAGAGTAAGTTAACTACCATTAAAGAAGATAAATGCACTTGCACCGGTGTTGAACGATGAAGACAGAGCCTTGATGGCTTGCTACGGTGCTTGTGCTTCCACTCGATCGATGAAGACATATTTTTCTAAAAGGGTACAATCGGTACCGTTGCCTTGTTTTAAAACTAACAAATCGATGAAGACAAATCGACTTGTTTTGATTCGTTTTAGCTCGAACAAGACAGTTTCAGAGGAGTAGTGGACCAAATAGATAACATAATTCTAGATGTGAGAGCGTCATACTTCAAAGGTTAAAACATTTTATTGATTCTGTTCTAAGAACTTAAAAGTAATTGATCGATTTGTTAGAGTTTCAATACACACTTCGAAGATTGAAACAATGTCTTCGTCGATTTGTGGGAGTTACAAGATGTCTTCGTCGATTAGAATGCCCTAGCATAGCACGATCCTTTTGCTTCACATATCTGATGCGACTTTCAAATGTTATAACACGGACTAAAAAAACTTATGCCCTATAGACATTTGCTGCCCTGGGCTGAAGCCCATTTCGTCCCCCTATTGGGCCAACCCTGCATTTAAGATAAATGACACTACTAGAAAAACTATAAACTGCAATGAAATTTTAGCAACGACAAATGAATCGTTGCTAATATGTACAATTATCAACGAAATTAACCAAAAGTAATGAATTTTTTAGCAACGAATTTTCTTTGCTACACTCATTGCTAATTAGCGCAAAAACAAGAGTGAAATTTTTTCACTACTTTTTTGCAATAAATACCCCAGAAAAAATCATTGTGAAATCAGATAAACTTTATTTTCTCAATTAAATAAACTCTTAATACAAATCAAACATATAAACCTATTTACAAAAATATATCATCATCTTGTTTATATCGTTATTCATGTTGATGATTGAGAGTTATATTATTAAGAGGTGTTCATTTTCGGATTATTCAAATCTCGGATGATCCGAAAATCGGATACATGAATTTTACTATTCGAAACCGTATTCGATTTTCCGATATCGAATTATCCAAATATTCAATATTATAATTAAATTTAAATTATAAAATAAATTCAAATATATAAAATTCAAATCTACATACCCATTAAGATATTAAAAAATAATTTTGTCACAAAAGAAAATATATCTACTTTTTAAAATAAATACAAATAAAAAAATACGTCAAAAGAAATTAGTTTGCATTTAAACAAATTATAAATAAATTAAAACTGTATTATACACTTAAAATTAAATAAAAACTATTGTTATTTAAATAGTGTTTGGCAAAAAAATTTAGAAAAATAAAATAAAATCAGATTTCTAATTTTCGGATAATCCAAAAATCTATAAATTATGCAAAATTCGTATTCGAATCCGAAATTCGGATAATCTGAAATTTCAAAACGAATTTTTGTTATTTCTGATCAGATTTTCAGATTCCTATATTTTTGAACACCTTATTTATGTGTAAACCTATTTACAAAAACAATCATTGTAAATTCTGTTTGGTTTGTATTATTTGTTTTAATTTATCATTAATCATATATATTGTTATTTATGAACTCTAATTTATTTATTAAAGTCAGTCTAAAAATGGTCAATTTACTATTTATAATTTTCTTAATGGCGTACTTTGTAATTATATGCACATGGCCTTCGAAATTCACGGGAAATTCGCAGGACGGACTTGCCATAAGATCACTATTTTTTAACTTTTTTTCCTAGGTAATCTATTTTATAATTTTATATCATAAACTAATTACATGACACTTTAAAAAATATTTATATATTAAATTATGAAACAATGTACATTCATACTTTGAATGTTTATTATAATATTAAAAGAGGTTAACCAATCATGCATCCTACAATTTGATTTATTATCCTAATAAATAAAATGTTTAGATCTATATAAAAGGTTAGATCGAATCGTTAAACGATCCTATGAGAAAACCGGATGAAAAGGTCCGGACATAGTAAATGCTAGGATTGGATCGGTGACCTTCCAATGATCGATACCACGATCCCAAGTTCGGATTTGCTGAATAATTATTTCATATAATTGTGCTCAAAATCATTTGGTGGATACATAGAATGGACCGATCTTAATCATTATCCTAACCACTATGAATAGAAGTATATGACCTGGAAACAAATAAATTACCAGGTACTTTAAAAGATTTTATCGTTTAAAATTTTTTTGTTGCGCTGTAAAATAAAAAGCAAGTCATCATAGAACACGTTTTATACTGTTAACTTCCACATTTAAATACACACTATTTATGAAGTTTTACAATTTTTAATTTTCTAGTATGATTAATTTAATTATTATTATTGATGATTATTTTCTTTAATTTTGTTAAAATTATTTATTTAAATATTATATAATATACGATTTTATATTACATGAACAAAAAATACTATGATCCATTTAGATTTTTAGTTTTCTGACAAAAAAACTTAGAATGGTTCGTATTTTTTTAATGAATGATTCATAGTTTCATTCGGAAAAACTGAAAGCAAAATTCTTAGGGGTCGTTTGGTTCACTGGAATCCGAGGGAATTGGAGGGGAAATGAATCCAATTTCAGTCAATTCATGTGTTTGGTTCAACTATAAAAAGAAATTGGATTCCATCAAAATTGAAAATTTCCAATGAATGAAAGAAAGTAACATTCCTTCACACAATGGATGAAATTTAATTCATTTTCAAAACAGAAAGTGGTTGATTACAAAAATACCATTTACGTTTAACACACTACACTACACGATGTCTAGTCTTACCCCACCCTACCTACCTACCGAACCCCCTCCATACCCACCCACCCTACCCTACCCCACCCACCTACCCCCACCCTACCCTACCTCATACCACCCACCGTTACACACCTACCCCTACCTTACCTACGTTGTTCAACCTACTCTTACCTACTACCCACCATACTTACCCCTACCCACCTACCCATCCATCATATGTTACCCACCCAACCCACCTACCATTACCCTACCTACGCTATCCAACCTACTCTTACCTGCTACCCATCATACCTACCCCTACCCACCTACCTCATACCACCCACCGTTACACACCTACCCCTACCTTACCTACGTTGTTCAACCTACTCTTACCTACTACCCACCATACTTACCCCTACCCACCTACCCATCCATCATATGTTACCCACCCAACCCACCTACCATTACCCTACCTACGCTATCCAACCTACTCTTACCTGCTACCCATCATACCTACCCCTACCCACCTACCCATCCTTCATCCACCCTACCCACCCCATCTCACCCACCCACCCTACCCCTATCCATCTCACCCTATTCCTACCTTAGAGTCTTATCCACCTCTACATACCCATCTCATCCTACGCTACACTACCAACGAATTATGAAATTGGATTCCAACTTATTTTTAGCCAACCAAACATGATTTGGATTCCAATTTCAATTCCTTGCAGATTCCAATTCCTTAACAGATTCCAATTCTTTTTAAAACATTCTGCGAACCAAACGTCACCTTAGTAGTTTTTTCATTCATAAAAACTAAAAAGGAAAATGATTCATAGTTTTTTGTTCGAGAAAACTAAAATCAAAATGGTTAATAGTTTTTACGTTTTGAAAAATTAAAAAATAAAATGGCTTGTTTTTTCGTTCGTTTGTTAAGTTTTAGTTAATCTAAATCTAAACTTTTAAAAACTCTTCAATTATATATCTATAAACTTTCAAAAATATTCTAAAACAAAAGCTTAGATTATATCATTAAAAATATATATTTTTTATTTGTTTATAAATTTATTTATATATTTAAAATAAATATAGATTAAATAAACAATATAAAATATTTAAAAGTAAACATAGTACAGAATTAGTAAAATCATATTTCATAACATTGTTCATGTATATTTAGAAAAACAATAAAAATCTATTACAAATAATTATACTTTTCTTGTATTTTTTTTGTAACAATTAGTATTTATATAGTTTGATTTTAAGTTTACATATATTTTATGTAACCAATTATTTATTAAAAGGGATAATTGCGTAAAAAACCGTCAACTTGTCAGATTTTTGTGATTAAAACCCCAAACCATTTTTCGTTGCATAAAAAATCCCGAACTAACTAAAAATCAGTAAATCAAGGTTTTATCAATTGGTAATCGGTTGTTAATACTACGTGGACCGGTAAATAACTTACGTGGAATAGATTTTAATTGTTGAAATCGGTTGTCAAGTATTACACATCATTTAAACCCCCGTTGATAATTTTTAATTGTAACTTTTAAACGAAATTACATCATCAACGGGGGTTTAAATATTATCAACGTAACACATTGATTCAATTGAGCATACATGAATTCCTCAAAAAAAAAAAAAAAGTAGGATAAAACCAATATATTGGTCGTAAGAATCCAAGGACTAGTTGATACAATCTAAACCCACAACCAAAAATGGTCCAGTTAGATATAAAACGGAACCTGAACAGAAATAGTGTGATTGAATATTTAAGTTTGAATAGTTTAAAAATGGGTTTAGTCACGATGTAATGATTCTAGTTTACTAATATGAATGATAAGGAGAAGATGGTGTGTGAGTGAATAAAATAAGAAAGAGTGAAGATTGGGGTACGTACGTACAAGGATGGATGGATTTAAAAAAACCTCACTCTATACCAGGTGATGTCAGTGGTGGGTTTCAGTCAAAGTCAAATTTAAGTCCTCACATTTTATATGTCAGAACACACAAATAGGATGCCATGCTTACTTCATTATTATGCTATTCTCTCTACTTGTTTTTATACCCAAAAAAAATTAATGAAAAGCAAATATTTATAAGAAATATATAAAACATTTAATCAAATATCATAATAAGTTGAATTTACATTTAATTATAGGATTCACTGAAGGTATTGAAAATTGGAAATCACACAATAAAACATTAATCAATAAATATGTTTTTTTTTATTTAACATTACTCATATTTCTTATCAATATTTGTATTTTTTTAAAAATCATATCTTATAAACACATCCACACACATATATATTTAGATTTAAATGAATACAATTTATTAAACAGCGCACTACAAGTTACCACTTTTAAAAGTGCAATTTTTATATTTTTATTCATAAAAATGTTTTAATTAATCTTACAAATTTAGGTAAATGTATCACATAAATGTACGTTTACATACATGCAAATTTAGGTAAATGTAGTTTTAACGAGTTAGAAGATGTAAATGTATGTGAAATTTACATATTATAATGTTAATTAAAACATGTTTATTTCGAAGGTGGTACCTTCAGGTGCGTTGTATAATGAGTGGTACTCTCTCGAAGACTCGAACCATATTTTATATATATATATATATATATATATATATATATATATATATATATATATATATATATATATATATATATATATATATATATAAGAACCATTCAAATGATAATAATTGATCATTCAACATATTTAAACCGTTGATTCAACATAATATATTTAAATCAATAATTTAAATATATTGAATCATATCTTAGCTGTTTGTTTTGAATTTAATATATGATAGGGTTCAATCGAGAACCAACGAGCATTAGAGAACCACAAACATCGCAGAAAATACATAGTGTATCACACAAGAGAATTTTGCATCAAACAGGAGAATTTTGTGTCACATGGTGGTATTGAGTATTACATGAGGGATTTGTCATCAAACCCGTTGGGGGAAGGGGGTTGTGCATCACGTGGGTAGTATCAATTCAATAATTCAAGGGTAGTATCAATTCAAATAAATGTATCTTTTTAATTATTCATAAATAATAATTAAAAGACTATATAATTATTTATTTATCATTCAATAAACGATTAAATTCCTGCAACATCGTATGTTACACTTTAATCCTTGTATTTTGAGATTTTCACAATTAATTATTAAATAATTAACTTAATCTCTGACATCTAATATCATTTTATATCAAGGTAAACAAGAAATTCAAACCATTTTAATTAGTATAGTTTAATTTACAAATGAAACATATTTACGGTCTAAACCAAACAAACATAACATTCCAATCTTGAATCCAAAAAATGGTATATGTCTTTTACATAATCCAACCAAATGCCAGTGACCCCATAATCTTGCAGCATCAAGTTCCCATGGTCCTAAGTTATTGGGCGTAGGATGGTCAAGTTAGCCAACCACATGGTTCCTCAATATAAACCCACATTCCATCATATAAGTTTAATCAATCTTGTTTTTTTATTTCACATGTAAACAGTGTCTATATATATACACACACACAATATGGTTCGAGAGAGTATCACTCATTATACATCACATCAGAATGTATCATCTGTAAAAAACTTTTTTAGGATTTTTTTTTTTCATAAACATGTTTTAGTTAATATTACAAAGATGATATGTGAATTTCACATACATTCACATCTCCTAACTCCTTAAAAATGATGTGAACGTACACTTATATAAATTTGCATGCACGTGAACATACATTTATACGATGTATGATTTCATACACTTAGAATGTGAGAATGTGCGTGAAATTTATATATTATCTGTGTAATGTTAATTAAAACTTGTTTGTGAACTTTTTTTTTCAAAACAAGTATTTTTAAGAATGGTATCTTCTGGTACGCTGCGTAATAGGTGGTACTCACTTAAACACACACACACACACACACACACACACACACACACACATATATATATATATATATATATATATATATATATATATATATATATATATTGAGATCCATATAGTACCATATTAGACTGAGGAACCAGAGTACCACAGTAAATGAACATGTTCATTATGATAAAATGTTAAATTTCATGTAAAATTGTAATATACATATTTTTATAATTGCATTATGATTAGGTAGCTCACATCATTTTCATATTCATCATGTTAAATTTGTTTATACCTTTAATTTCATGCAAAAATGTAATATGCACATGTTAATGCATATTGCACATTTGAACATATGCATATTGTTATTTTGCATGAAATATAACATTTTATCATGATGAAAATGTAAATGATGTAAACTAGTCACTAATAATGTACATTTGAACATTTGTATATTGCAATTTTGCATTAAATTTAACATTTTATCTAATTGAACATGTTCATTTAATATGATATTCTGGTACCCCAATATAATATGATACTCCATTGATCTTAAATTTATATGTATGTGTGTGTGTGTCTATATATTTGGCAATATATAATCATTATTTATCGGTAGAATTTAAATTTATATTCTTTTTCTAGAAAAGAAATTTTAATTTTTTTTTATTTTCACGTTTAAACAAACATTATAAGACTATTTAAAAAGTATTTGTATAGTTTTGAATTTTGTAAGGCCTTTAAAATAACATGTGAATTTACAGATGTATTATAATTGTGAATGAACAGTGACTGAAGTGATGTATGTTTCAATGTAACTTGTAACCATGTGAATTTTCAAATATGAATTTTTAATGTTAGTTTAAACAAATCTATTCAAAAAATTAAAAAAAAAAAATTTAGGCATGGTTCTTTTGTTCTAGCAATAATTGTGGTTTTACCGTGAACCATATTTTACATACATACAAACAAACACACACACACACACACTATATATATAATATGTTCAAGTGAGTATCATTTAGTTTGCAGCGTAGCAGAATGTACCATTTTTAAAACTAATTTTTATAATAAACATGTTTTAATTAAATTACAAACCAAGGTTATCAAAATCGCGATTTAAATCGTAGGATCGTACGATTCTACAAGTGAATTTCGATCAGGATCGCTAGTAGGATCGATTTTGGGTAGGATCGTAAGCAAGATCGTAGGATCGTTAGTAAGATCGTACGACGATCTGATCCTACATACGGTTTATTTTCGTAGGATCGTTAGTAAGATCGTAGGATTGTTAGGCCCCTCCATCTAGCCGCATATATTTTGAATCCAGGGTACCAATATAGTCATGCTCATGACTGTGATTCTTGTTTCATCAAAGGGGCACTATATACGTGCCTAGAAAGAATGGGTAGGAAATTAGGGGTGAGCTCGGTACCGGACCGAACCGAACCGGTACCGATCCCGAAAATACCGAAACCGAATTATTAGTTTTGAAAGAACCGAATACCGAACCGAATAATTTTATACGGTGCCGGTTCGGTCCCGAATACCGAATTTTAGCTAATTTAAAAACCGAATACCGAACCGAGAGTACCGAATACCGAATTTTAGCTAATTTAAAAACCGAATACCGAACCGAATATATTAATTCGGTACCGGTCGGTACCGGTACCGGTTCGGTACCGATTCGGGTTCGGGAAATGGTACCGTTCGCTCACCCCTATAGGAAATGACTCTCTTTTGTTTATAATCTAATACTGTGATATATAATATTTAATTTCGGTGGGATCTTACGATTCCGATCCGATCCTACGATCCCGGTCTTGCAATGACAAAAACGATCCTAGGTAAGATCTCGATCTTGACAACCTTGTTACAAACATGATATGTAAATTTTACGCACATTCACACATTCTAAGTGCATGAAATCATGCATCACATAAATGTACGTTTAAATACATTTAAATTTATGTAATTGTACGTTCACATTATTTTAACAAGTTACGAGATATGAATTTATGTGAAATGTATATATTATCTTTGTAATATTAATTAAAATATGTTTATGAAAATAAAAACATTAAATTTTTCAAGAGTGATATATTTTATTGAGTTGCATAATGATAATTTTTCGAATTATATATTTAAAAAAAAAAGTGAGCATGTAATGACGTAATTACCCCTCTTCATCAATCCTTGTTTTGTCTTATTATATGTATAAGAGTTGGTGATTATTGATAAAAACTAGGGGCTTTTACAGGAAAAAAGGTTCTGCCACCAATCACTACATATAGTAGTCGGTTTGCTTTTGTTGTTACAACTGTCTAATTCACCTGCATTATGTATGTATTTTATATTTATTTTTAACACCACGTAAAGCTTATTTTAGAATGTTGTTTATCTCTCAAAAAAACATTTAGATCGCGTTTAATTAATGAAAATTAGTGGTTTTTAATTTCAATTTTCAAGTTATAGTTTAAAAAAAACAAATGTTTCTATAAAAAGTTAAAACTTTTTAGATGATTAAGTTTTAGTTTTGGGTGCTACTGTTCTCACCCCATAAATGTCTATTTATACTCCATCATTATTACTATATTATTAGAAATCAGTTTTTTATAATTAATTAGCCAATAGAAAAATGATATAGAATGTAAATAGACTAACCCTTTAGTTTTGAGAAAAATAAAATAGATGATTATAAAATAAGAAAAATAAGATAGTTGATTGAAAAGTAAGATAGAGAGATTATTATAAAGAAATATAGGGTAGGTACTAGAAAAGTAAACGATGAAGTATGAAAAGTGGTATTCTAAAAAATGAAATGAAAACTTATGAAATTGTTGCAAGTTTTTATTTTTATTTTTAAAGTAAAATGGAAAAGTTTGGAAATTTTTATCAACTAAACCCAACCTAAGTTGTTTGAAAAAAACAATTTGATTTATAAATCAAAAAGATTATCTATTTAAGTATTTAGAAAAAAAAAAAAACAAAAACCTTTTCGGTTGTAAACATAAACAAAAAAAAAAAAAAAAAAACAAAATGATCTTTGAAAAAACAAATAAGACCAGACATTTATCTATTCTCTCTAAAAATATGTAGTGCAATTTAACACTTTTTTTAAAATATTTTTTTTCATTTTGTGTTTTTTATTTCTTTATCATATACTAGTTTTCTTAAATAATTAATTATATAGTCATAAAAATCAATATTTGTTATACGTACGACTAAATTTTATGGTTTTATTACAAAAAATCCAATATTTCTTGTATGTAATTAGTTTTATTGGCTAAATGTTAAAGTTGATAAAATAATGATTTATAAAACAACATTTTCCAACCATATTTTGAGTTTAATTAAAATTTAACATATGAAACAGGTCAAAAACCAAATTAAGCTATTCTTTTATTCTTACTTTCATAAACAATAATTTATTTTAACATTATAAACAAAATAACTTATCCAAATTAAATTATGTAAATATATATCAATTTAAAAAAATTTAAAAGTTGAAAATTTTGATATTTTGAAATGAGTTAAGGTAATTTGAAGTAGGAATATTCTTTAAAGATGCACTTTAAAGAATATGATGATTATTTACTTTATCATTTTTTAAAATGTTTTATATTTTGAATAAATTTTATATAAAAAACATATGTATTACTAACTAATGATTTATTTCAATCAAATTTTTTTCATTTGATTTGGTTAATATCTAGTTCTTTATTGAAACGAGTGTAAATAATTATTTAAATTTTAATTATTAAAAGGTAAATAAAATTGCTAACGATATAACACGATCAAAGTGTTATAATGGAAAGTAGAACTTGATCATTCAATCCTAAACTTTTTTTTTTTGCAAGTAAGAAAGGCCTCAAGGGTTGGGCTGGGAACGGTCTCTTTCCATCTTTCTATACCAAAAATCACATCAACGTCACGTTATGGACACATCAATTTTTTCCTTTATTTATTTTATCTTACTATCTCGTTCAGAAAAAACACAAACACAAAACACTATAAAAGAAAAAGAAAAAAAAAAGATGAATGAATTTGAGAGGTGATGACGCATGCTGCCGCGGAATCATGGTATCGATTCACGATATTTTAGGTGTTACCTTGGGGAAGGAAGCATTGCATCCTTCATTTCTTCCAATATCTCAAGGTAACAACTCTCGTTGCCGTTAGAAAGACTAATACCAAGTATGATATTGAAACACAAGTCAAAGCACAGACATTTGGTATTTGAATAGAAATCAAAGAAAAATCAAGAATCAAACCAATCTTATACACACACACACACACAACCCTTTTAACTCTTCCTGTGCTTTCGTTGCCGCTCATCTTATTCTGCCTCTATCCCTCTGGCTCCATCCCTTTGCACCTCTTGGCTCTTCATTACCACGACAACCAACTCAGCTTTCCATGATCGAAAGTGAAACAACTCTGCTGCCTTCCGCCTCAAGATCCTTTCACCAAGTAATGTATGTTGAATCTGTTTTGTGAATGACTCAAGTCTTGAGGATTCTAAGTTACAATCCTAAAAAAAAAAAAAAAAAAAAAAAATTTAAGGTAGTACTTATTATGAAACTGATAGACTTTTCTGTAATTTCTTAGAAAGTTATATATTTTATTTTAATATGGCGTTAAAAATTTCACAATGTTGTTTTCTTTGCGGGGTCGATATTTCATGATTCTTATTGAAGTAAAGTGGTAGGTTTGCACTATTATGTTTGCAAGCTTCGCAGGGTCATTCCAATCGTTTTGGGGGCCCGGGACAAAAAACTTATAAATGGTCGTCTAAACATGTATGTATATATAATAGTTAAATATTAAAGTAAACAATCATAAAAATATGTACTTAAATATCACAATAAAACAACTAGCAAAACAAGTAAACCACTAGTATTAACCTAGGTATCAGAGGGAAAAAAAATTTTTGGGCCCTAGGCACTTGACAGTAGACCAAGTTGTACACACCAATGGGCCCGGTCCTGAAGTTTCGTTTGTTCAGTTTTCAAAATAAACCAAACAGAGTGACAACTGAGTTTATGATTTAGTTTGGGTGACTTGTATTTCAATTTGGACAAAAAACTTTTTGCAAAACTAAATTTATTTATTTATAGCTAATATTATAATCATCAATTTTATAGAGAAAAATATTAATTGTTAAATATAATGTTTATAGTAAGTAATAGAGGAAAAAACAAGATGTGATATTATGTGACATGTGAGATGAGGGAGAGATGTGCCCTGAGTTCCATACATCGAACCAGTAGAATTAGCCTTCCAATTGAAATTTTTATTAAACGATAAATAAATAATTTTTAATAATAAAAAAATGAAATAAAAAGATGATTGGGTTGCAATGGATTTGGGAATGCTAAATCAATGATGAAGAGATTGGATTCTGATTCCTCCTCCTTCTGTACATCATATGGGTTTAAGCACTTGGACCACTTTGGAGACTGTTACCGCCTTACCACCTTTGTAAAAATAATTATTTATTTATTTAACTAATGTTTACCAAATATTTATTCATCAATTCTAACTTTTATATAAAAAAAAATACCAAAGGGCATTTGGTCTGGCGGTAACAGGGTGGAGATATAAGTGAGAAGTTACGGGTTCAACTCCTGTCAGAAGCAAGTTGAAATTTAGGTGGAGTAAGAAAGTCTTGTGGTGAAAGAAGTAGTTTAGAAGTAGGACTAGGATAGTTTGCCATTTAAAAAAAATATATAATAATAAATTTAACAAATTAGCATCAATTAAAACTTCTGCATGCTACACATAACTTATTTGCATAATTTTAGTGTGATCAATATAATAAATATTTTATATTAAAGCTTATGAATACAATGAATTTAACGAAGTTTGTATATATAATAGCATGTAAATGCAACAAACCCACTGAAAGTTTATATATATTTATGTATTAAGGCCTATTAAATCCGATGAATTGTATGTCCTAACGTACAGTTTTTTTTTATTAACTTTTAAAAATTAACTTATGATGAATAAATTACAGCAATAACAATAAGCTTTGGAGACCATGAGAATCGTATTGAGAGAGGTAGATCATAGATGTCAACAATCTTGCTCCCACAATAGATAAGATGAGTGTGACACAATTATATCCTCTAACATAGGGGTGTTATCGGGATCAAACCCGGACCCAATCGGACCGAACCCGAATTTGGCTAAAATCTAAACCCGAGGACCGGATCATTACTTTACAATCGATGCTATTCGGTATCGGTTCGGTTCAGATATTTGGTGTACAAAAACTTACTCCATTTCGAAGGTTAGGGTGCCATCGGACCGAACCCGAATTTGGCTAAAATCTAAACCCGAGGACCGGACCATTACTTTACAATCGGTGTTATTCGGGACCGGTACCGATTCGGTTCGAGTATTTGGTCCACATATAACACCCCTACTCTAACATGTCATAACTATGATTTCGATCTACAGATGTGATGATGAGTAAATTTAAAATAACTTAATCAACTCACTAATATCAAAACAAATTCTTTAAAAAGGTGATATTGAAGTCTGGAAAAACATGCTCAAATGAAAGATCAATAAATTTGTAAATATTCTTTCTAAATTAGATATGTATATTGTTAGACAAAGCTATGAGGTTAGAATTTATTATCACGTACATTAAAATTTTAAAATTGAGCATATATATTAGAAAAAATGAATATCATTGTAAGTTTTTTTATATAAACATTTATTAGTATTATTAGCTAGGCATGCATTAATTAGAACATATAATTATCATTATATGGATACAAGTTTGGAGCATTTGGTCAAAGCAAAAGACATACCAAGTATCACGTTGGCACTTGGCAGACATTGAACAAGAAACTCATCACCCAACCGTTTATATACAAACATGGCCGGGTTCAAAAAAGTATCACTCAAAATCGAATGTTCCCGTTGGTGTCGAACTTAAATAACATTTTTAATTTTTTTTTTTTTCACAATCATGTATAAATTAACGTTGCACATGTGATATGTAAATTTTAAATATATTTACCGATTCTACGGCATTAAAATTTTAGTGAATGATCATATATATTTATATGAATGGTTATAAAGTGTATGATCATTCACATGATTTTGTTCAACCATCTACAATATTATGTTTTCAAATCTTAACATATAAATGTAAGATTCTTTTGATAAAAAGTTTTATAATCTTTGTTTATACATGTTTACGTAAAAGAAATCTATGAATGATCATTCACAAGGAAGTGCATATGGTACTCTCAATTATTTAAGATACTCTTTTGAATCTGATTCGTAATCATGTTTAAATTAACGTTACACACATTATATGTCAATTTAAATACATTCACCAAATTTACGTTCTTAAGAACTTTGTGAATGGTCATATATATATTTATGAAAATGTTCATCCAAGTGAATTATTTTTTTCAACTATTCATAAGATTTATCTTTAGAATCTTCATATGTGAATGTATGATTCATTTGATAGAAAAAAGTATAATAATATTGGTTTATACATGTTTATGTAAAAAAAATATGTAAATGATCATTCACAATAGATGCATTCAGTACTCTTTTGAACATGATTACACACATGTGTATTATTAGTGTATGTTTAAGACAAGAACATTAGTATTTTTATATTTAAAATATAAATCAACGTAAAATATCAAAATTTAATACACAATTTATCTAATAATAAAATGGTTTGCACATGAAAATTGGCATTTTTATTATTAGTTTTGGTAGATCTTGAACTTTTTAGCCACGTGAAATCAGTCTTCTCTTCATCTCTCTCTCTCTCCAATGAAGCCATGCTACCAATTAAAAACTGTATAGCCCTCTCTACACAAAATTCCTTTAGCACCTAATCATACCACAAATTGGAATATTGCTACAAACCTACTCCAATATAGCCAAAAACAATGTCATAGAATATTTTTACATTCAAATTCAAAATAAATAAATATTTTCACATTTATACTTGCATTTATTTGATTTAGGATATATTACAAATTTCGTCCAAGTGACTTATTAGAAATTATAAATTAGGTAATTTAATATTAAAAATAACATTGATAGTCATTGTGATTGGAATTTTGTTAAGAATTTCATCTTTTGACACTTAAAATATTAATATTTTATTATTATTATTATTATTATTATTATTATTATTATTTAATAATAAACTAATCTAACAAAGTAAACTAGCATAAAACTATTTAATGTAAAGAAATAAATAATAACATATTTATAAAGACATATGAATAATTATTTTTATTAATTAAAAGCTGAAAAAAACGTTTGAGTTATATTTTTTGAATTTAAAAAAAAAAATCTTTTTAGATCATAAGATAATTTAATTTTATTGTGTACTATTTCTAAGAACAATGTAGTTTTTTACTTTTAGGAATTTTTTTCGAAGTTATGTAAAAAAATTGAATTTTTTTAACAATAAATTAATTTTTGACATTTTTAATTTTTTTTCACTTTGTTAGAAAGGTTTTAAAAATGCTTAAAAAGATTTACCTAAATTATTCAAGACGTTTAAAAATCGTTTGAACTTCTTCAAAATTTGAAGTTTTAAACCGGTTTTTCAAAACGTTTAAACTATAATATGTTTTTGAACAATTACTAAAAATGTTAATAAGTTGTTTTTGTTAAAGAATTTTAAAAACATCAAACATTAATGCTTTGTGAATATGTTTACATTTATTTAATCTCTTTTGCATTAAATTAAATTTACTGGTATTTTTAATTTTTAGATTATGTACAATTTAATAATAATAATAATAATAGCAATATTAATAATAACTATTAAACATCTAGGGGTAAAATGATTATTTCAAATGGCCAAATGACGAAATCCGTAATAAAACTTTAAACACAAGTTCTATCAGTGTGATTTTAAAATTATAGAACACAAAATTTAATTTCTAGTAAACTACATGGACGAAATATACAATTTACTCTTTGATTTATTACATAAACGACATCATTGTAATGACTTAATAAATCATGTAAAACGTAACAGAAAAAGAGGTTGTATATGAAAGGGTTACAAAATAATGATACAATACGAATCAACCAAAATGTTATAATCACTTACATACATACATATATACACACACACACATACATACATACATACATAGATGGAGTTAATGGAAAACCAACATGCGTCAGAAAATCTCAAGAAACCAATATGCATTACAAGGACCATCTACGTATCATAAGAGATCATTAACTGCATTTTTGTAACAACTTAATTATTAATTCTAAGAGGTAATTTAGGTGATATATTTGGAATTTTAAATCGAAAGATTTAACTATTTTTCATATATTTCTCCATTCATCTCGTTTTTTGGTCAAAAGAGTTAACCATTTGCCTTAAACTTAAGAGATTTAACCACTAAATTCATATGACACGTTGCACAACCAGATGCATGAGGTATAGTGCATGTGGTTTGTTGAGGTTTCTCGATGCATGTGGTTTTCCATTGAACTCATTACTACACACACATATAAAGTTGTTCATTCTTTTACATAGTTATATGATGAACTTATCAAACTTAAAATCTCTCAGTTTCTTTCTCTCTTTCACAGATATATTAGCTGATGACATCAGTCTAACTTTATATAAGGTTTAATTTTAACTCGGTGTTCATATATTTAAATATTATTAATTTGTTTATTATAATTTTAATTTGTTTTAGATGTTAATATTTGAGATTTTCAAAAATAGTATCAAATAGAAAAACCATTACTTTTATAGTTTGATAGAAAATTTTTAATAATAACATTTGAGTTTTTTATATATAGACAAACAATTATAATGGTAAATACAAATACAAAAACATTAAATATTATTTATCGGGTTTATTTTTTATAATAAAAAAGAAAAAATATATGTATATCTCTGTCTATGTAGATTGGGAAAGGGGTCCCATTGTTATAAGTTCCACTATGCTTGGGAAATGTAGCAAAGCTGCCAAAAGCAAATGGGGTTCTTTTAGGGGTTCATGCCCCGCTCACATGCACATGCCATCCCCTAATTATTTTATTTTTATTTTTTTGCTTTATTTTTTTTTTTTTTTAAAAATAAATATAACAAAAAACATAAAATAAAAATAGATTCCATTGCTACAAATCCCTTTATTTAAAATTAAAATCGTTGATGAAAAATAATACTTATGTTTTTCATTAAAATTTAATTTATCTATGTAATTTTCATATATGAAGTTACTATATAGTCTAGGATATAACCATAAGGGTTTGTCCACCAAGTTTCCATATGGAGCTTGGGGAGGGTTGTTACCTGGGTTCGATCCTCACTAGATGCGAATTTTGAAGTTTTTCCATTCAGGTGAACTAATCTAACTATGGAGATTTTAATCTAACTAGTTAGGAGATTGTGGTGGGGATCGAACCGGGATCTGTCGGCACTTGGGCCTAGGCGATAACCACCACAACAGCCGTTCAAAAAAAAAAAATAGTCTAGGATATGTTAGTTTGATTCCTTTTTAACTTAAAATCGATATTAATAACTTTTAGTATTATTTTTTTTTATTAAATTAAGCTTACAATATAAGTATTTCTAGAGATGTTATTTTTGTATTGAAAAAGTATAAATTTTGTTTAGCAACCATTAAAGGACATACAAGAGGGACTTCGAGATGATGAAAACCTTCAAACAAAACATACTCATCTTGCAAAAAGAAGCAAAAATACCTACCACTCCAAAAGTATTTAGTGTAACTGGAATACATTTCCTGCTAGACAGGTGAGACTCCACATCATCCAACCCTAATGAGAACATCTCCCCTACCTCGGTCCTGCTAAAAACGAACCAGCAACGGCTACCTCCCTTCGTGGTCTCTTTTCCCTCCTATTTATCTCTCTTTACATTTTAATAATAAATGGATATTGAGATCGAAAGATGAGTAATTCCAAATTAGAATATTGGAGAAGTGGAGAGATAAAAGTTGATTAGGCGCTGACGTGGCCAAAATGATGAGATTTGAAAAGGGTCGGTACTCACACCATCTTTAGGATAAGAATGGACTTAACCCGTGTCAATTAGCCAAGGAGAAGATGGTATCGTTAATAGATGAAAATCAATAAAAGGAAAAAAAAAATTGGTTTTTATCATTATAAAATATTAGAAATCTATCAATACATATAAAAGTATACTTACGAATTATGATGACACAAATGTACGATTTCCTCATAATATGCCAATTGTGCATTATTAAGTATATATTATTAAAGTAAAAGAATTTGACCGTTGCTATAATTAAAAATATTATGTAGCTTTAATTTTACACCTAAGTTTACATTCCTTTTGCCTTTCTCTCTCTCTTTCTTTATTTTTTTAATTAGACACATATCTCGAAATAGTGAAATAAATGTATCGATTTCCTCCAAACCACTCAAAACACTCGATCTACAATCATATTTATTTTTTTTTAATTTTAATTTTATCTATTATCTAATTAAGTTCCTAATTATCAAAGTAATGGATCCGTTATGTCTTTGCATTAATACACGGGTCATGCCATATTTAATAACTTAACGTATACTTTATGTTTTACTCACATGAAATTAGTACCCGTCCAATCATTTACGGGTCCTAGACAAAAACTTAAAAATGGTCCTATAAATATTTATGCATATTCAAAATAAACAAAATTTAAGTAAAAATGATAAATTAACAACAAAAAACTTATAACTATATACTAAAAATTTTACAAGTCAATAACTCTGATATTGGACCACTATGATTAATAGGCTCTGGGTAATTGTCTCTGTTGTCCTTGGTCAGGGTCGACCCTGCACGAAATATATATTTTGATTTTCCATACTAATATAGTATATATATTACTACATAGAATCTGATAGTTTTTATATCAATAAAGTTTGGTTTTTCATTTTAATAGAGTCCGTATTATTTAGAATTGTATCATATTGATACGGAACATGAGAATATATGTACCATAAGTGTAAAATAAATTCATCTTACGTATCAATACATTTAAAAAAATATGTTGATATTATACGATTTAAACCTTTAATTAATTATAGTTTAACTTTATTTGGGTTGTTTGTACTTTAAGTTTTGGTTTAACTATATATTTATGCAACAACTTGTATAGTTATTATCATTCTTTTTATCAATCGCAATCAAATTCTAATTATTTGTCAGTATATGTTATTAACTTATTATGTGTTACCATTTAATGAAATTTACCTACAAAACTTATAGTAAAAGTTTTTAATTTCGTATTATGCAATGAATATTTTGTATCAATTTATGTGATAACAAGACTTTTTATAATTTAATACAATAAACTAAACCTAGTTTGTTTTTACTTATGTGTATTTTTTTCATAAAAATTAATGTTCTTTTTCTCTTAAATTAATTTTAATATTACCTTGTATGTATAATAACTAGTTTATTAACTCATGTATTACGTAGATATTATAAACAATTGTTTATATAAAATATACATTACTCACAATTAAAACATATAAATATTAACTTCTTATAAATAATGGCACAAGAATAGTAGTATTAAAGTTTGTTTTATATATGTGTGTGTCTGTGTGTGTGAGAAATATCTTTGTAGAACTCAATATTTATGGAGTCTAAATATACCAATCTTAGACATTAAATTCAAAAAATCAATGATTATTAAAAAACCCTCTTTTTAGTTAAGAAATTAATTCAAATGAGTATTTTGGTAAAAGTTAAAGCCTACTAACTTTTTATCCATCACTAAAATGCATCATATCTTTTGCTTTTTTTCATTCTATTTTATTTTTTTTAGATTTATGTTTCCAATGTCATACATTCTCTTTGCTTCTTTTTTTTTTCAACATGTAATACTACATTTCTACGTATAATATTGTATACTCAGCATATGTAATTGGAATTATTACACATGAAATAAGAACTATTACACATGTGTGTGTGCGTGTGTGCTTACTCCTCGGGCGCAGATGCACATATGTGTAGTATTGGTTTGACGAATATTATTTCTTATGATAATAATCATTGTTGTTTTTTATTGTCGTATAATTGTTAGCATTTTAAGCGTATAATTATTTATCATCCATATATATTATATATAAAACAATTTATTTTAAATTTAGTAAAAGTATCACAGAGATAAAAAAAAAATGGACAATTTTTGTTATCTACATTGTTCATCAATGCTAGAGATATTTATATTGTAGTCATTGGTTTAGTTTAACAATAAAAAATTCCATGTATTAAAATATTATACAGATTAAATTAACCGTTGCTAAATAATAAAAAAAAAGTATGTTGCTTTATTTTTACATTACATCCGTCATGGCTTTTATTATTATTATTATTTTTTGATTTTCCAAACACATATTTCGATATATTAAGTGAAATAAATGCATCAATTTCGTCCAAACCACTCTGCGGGATCCTATGATTATGATTATGTTTATATTTATTTTAGTTTAATTATAATTCCTTACGATAAAAGCAATGTGTCCGTTATGTGTTTCGAGTAATACACGGGTCATTTAAATCATGCGTCAATGATGACTGATAACTTATGTTTTTGTTTACCGTTAGAAAAAATAAAATTTGATTATGATATTTTTATGCATAGTGAGTTGGTTTTTTCGTTATGAGTCGGGTTGTCTGTACGACTATACTTTCACAAAAACATCACAACGTTCAAAATGGCGACAATTACAAACAATTTACTCAAACACGACTATTGTGGAAATATGATTTTAAAACGAAACGAACTTTTGTCTGTTGAGATTAAAAATGTTGTTATAAAATGACATCGACAAACCAGTAGCGTATGAAAAAATAAAACTGAAAGTAGAAGGCTTTTTTGGCAAGCTTGCAAACAAGCTGAGCAAGTCCAAATCAAACCAAACTCTTATATTATTTTTAAAAAATATAGACTAAATTACATAAATGGTCCATGGGGTTTATATGAAATTACGGTTTTAGTCCCTGAAAAATTTTTATTACACTATAAGTCTCTAAAATCGAAAAGTTGTAACAATTTGATCCCTGAAACTAACGGCAGTTAACTTGAGTCGTTAGTTTCGGAGGCATTTTGGTCTTTTTGAATTTCAAAGACCATTTATGTAATTTTTAAACTTTCAGGGACTATTTATGTAACTTTCATACTTTTCATATATATATATATATATATATATATATATATATATATATATATATATATATATATATATATAGGAGGTTCCATTGAGAACTCTTGTGCACCGAGGCACAAAAGAACCACAACAATCCGTTAGATCAAAAAAATGAATGGTATGGATCAAGTGGCAAAGGTGTAAATAACTTAAATATTGTGTGCATTAATTACACATTAGAAAAAAAACGGAGGGGCAATATAGGAATTGTGCACCCTAAATTAATACTAAAATCTAGCGGAGGGGTATAATGGGTATTCTGTGCATCCTTATTTATTCAGAATATATCAAACCCGCATCTTTTGCTCCTTCCTTCTTCAGCAACCGTTCGCCAAAAACCTCTGCACCCACCTGAATATTCGCCGGCTATCAAGGGATTCGTCCAAATCTTCGAACATTTTTGAAAACTCGCGGCTAATCGTAGTCAACATCGTATAGAATCAATGAAGACTCCAAGATTCTCCAGCGTGAAGAAGGAGTTCGAGGTATGCACTCTCAGTCCAAAATTTTCTGTGTTAAAAAATGGTGTGTAGAAGCCGTAATCGGATGCACATTATGAATATGGTGCAATGTTGTGTTAAATGGGAGTTTAAATGGGCGATTTTGTTTACTGTTTCCCCCTATTTTTGAAGCCCTAAATTGCATGCATAGTGTTGATTTGGAACACAATAATGTTTTTGTGTATGAACCCTAAACAGTTATACATGGTCAATATGGTGCACTTTCGTGTTTAATGTGAGTTTAAATTGGCTGGGTTCTTGACCCATTCATTCTAATCTTGAAGCCCTAAGTTGCATGCATACAGACGGTTTTGAATCATTGGTCGAAGCCCTAACCCATATGTGTTCCCTTACTGTGTTTGAAGCAGGAAACAAAGGTTGCATTACTTTATTGATTCCGTTGTTTTATTTTCCCGATATTATTTTAGTTCATGAAAGTGATGCACATAACATTGAATTGTTTGTTACGAGTCATTGATTATATCATATTTGGTTGATTATGTAAGTATTGCTTTGACAGTTAGTGTGTTTTCTTGGGGATGTGCATTTAGCACTTATTTTCTAGTAGATTATAGTACCCAAAATTATGTTTGTGTTTAAATAAATGATTTGAAAAGGTTTTAGTTTTGTTAACGTTTTGTTCCTGTATGCTTTCATGAAGGTGCATTTAGCCCTATATCAATTTTTGTTCCCTCTGTTACTGTGTTTGAAGCAGGGAACAAAGGTTCCATTACTTAGTTGATTCCATTGTTGTGTTTTCCAGATTTTATTTTAGTTCATGGAAGTTATGCACATAACATTGAAATTGTTTGCTACGAGTCATGGATTATTTCATATTTGATTGATTATGTAAGTATTGCTTTGACAGTGAGTGTGTTATCTTGGGGATGTGCATTTAGCACCTATTTTCCAGTATATTCTAGTATGCAAAATTATGTTTGTGTTTAAATAAATGATTTGCAAAGGTTTTGGGAACGGTTTGTTCCTGTATGCTTTCATGAAGGTGCATAAGTTCCAATGATGGGTTGGGTGCATAGTTTATTTGGTGGCTATTTTGAAACTTATGGATGATGTTTTATAAGTTGGGATTGACAATAATATTTATAATGTTGATAACTTATATCCTATGCATGGGTTTTAAGCTTTAACTGTTTATTAACTTGTGTGTTGTGTTTATTAGTTGTATTGAAGAATTAGCAGTGAACTTGTGTTACATTTTGTGAATGGTGTCCTTTTCATATCCATAGTTTTGGTTTTTACAACAGCTGGTTTAGTATAATATGCATATGTTTTAATATTGTTACAACGGCTTGTGCAATATGAAGTTTATCCTTTCCAAAATGTACTATATTTTTTATTTTGCAAACTGTTTGGTTTTTCAAAAAATCCTCAATACAGATTGTGGTTACTCAAAAGAATATTGTTGTGGATACTCTTGTGCATTATGTGATATGTATTAAATGTGATATGCTAGTGTATGTCAAACTCATTTTGCTTAAACCATAGGTTGTGTTCATAAGTTGGTTTTTAAATAGTATGCTAAGTTGGTTCTGCATATTGTTTTCTACCATGTGAATTGTCATATTTAAACTCCAACGACGTATGATGTGGGAGTCTGGTTCAATGTTCGTGCGGTATGATATTTTTCGTAATCCAACCATAAATTGAGTATATAGTGCATATTAGTGTGAATCCCAAAATTCTAAAGGTGCATATATTCATAGGTTTAGTAACCTGGTCTACAAAGTACGATGTTGCATTGTGGGTCATAACTTTGTTTTTAAAGAATATTGTTGTGGATATGATACAATATGTTGCACAATCTTCTATGGCTTGAAACTGTATTGAAAATTTACAATTTATGTGATAATTAATAAGTCAACGATTTAATTGACTTTTTAACCGTGATTGTTTCCAGACTGCACCAAGACGAAGCGGCCGAATAGGGCTTCGGTCAAAGTTCCAGAATACAGCCGAAACAGCCTTACACATATCGGACGAAGAGGATTCCGCTGAGCAAGTAGATATGTCTATCGAACACCGGGTGCATGATTACGAAAAAGGTATTGTTTTAACAATGTATTGTTGTAATTCAATGATACCTGTGTCATGGGCATTTTTATGTTGTTTTCAAAACATTAGAAAGCAGATGATATAATGTTATGCGTGTCATGCATGATGTGTTTGTATTTAATAATGTGTACATGTGACAGCAGAGGCACCACACCACTCCCAACAGGTCACACCATAATTATTAAGGGGTTAAGACATGAAACAACCCCTAGATTCTTAAATCTATCGCTTATATGCACTATTACTAGTTTATGCAAACAATGTGTACATGTGACAGCAGTGGCAACAAAGGTATCGATGCATGTTTTATGCATTTTTATTCATCAATTTAGTATCTTAATGTCTTACATATTTTAATACTTTATGATAAAAGTAATATATGTGAATATATTAGTAATATAAGTGAATATATTTATGATAAATGTAATATTTGTGGAAATATTTGTGTTCGTCTGCAGGTAATAAAAGAAATGTCGACGCAATTGATCCCGACGATGATTTCGAGAGTGCAAGGGTTGTAAAGGTTAAGAAGGAGTTTGTGACCAAGGCAAGGAAACTTGTTGCAGAAACAAGTAAGGGTGCGGGGGCTGTAGGTGAGGTGCCTTCGATAGAGACTATCGTCAACCCTGGTTCAAAGCGTCTTCCGTTGATACGTGCACGTACGTCGCCAAGAACACTGTTTGAGTGCGTTGGTGCATTAACAAGTAAGCAAGAGGCCGACTTAAAATCAATGGGGTTTGGGAATTTGCTAGAGTTGCGTGTGAAGGAAATACCACTTAAGCTAGGGTATTGGGTCGTTGATCATTTTGATCCAGAAACGTGTTCGCTAGTGACAGACAGATGGAGGGTCTGCATCGATGAGGATGTCATTTTTGATACTATAGGCATACCATCAGGAACTAAAAAGTTGATTAGGCAGGATGCATCAAAGGATACGCAACAGCTTATTAAGAAGTATAAATCACAGTATGGAAAGGGGGAAATACTGACCCCTAAGTTGATATCGGATATGATTAGGCTGGAACAGAAAGATGGTGGCGATCTTTTCAAATTGAACTTTCTTGTGTTGTTTATCAACCTGATGGTTGAAGGGACAAAATCAGGCCTTGCGAGCCTCAAGGTTTTGCAGTACATTGAATCGGTGCGAGACATATGTCATATGAACTGGTGTGAATATATTTTGGACTGCTTGAAGACATGCAAGGACGGGTGGAAGCAAGATGGAAGCACCTTCTTCTCTGGTCCATTAACACTATTGACGGTAGGTGCTTTGCATGTGCATACGTGTCTTAATTATGCATACTTAGTGAATAAAAGAATATTGATTTTTGATGCTTTTGATTAAAAATTGTTGCAGCTAATTTACGTTGATAGAGTATCATGTCCAAGCTTGAAAGTTAGTAAAGAAAGGCCGATGATAGTTTTGTGTTCGTGGGACACGGAGAAGTTGAAGGAGTGTGAACGAAAGGAGATCGAGTGCGGCGGATTTGGATTGGGAAAGGCTTACAAGATGGTTCCAGTTGGTAGCAAACGGCTTTCTGGAAAATTAAGTGCAGAGAGTAATGAAGCTGCTGGTAGTGAGGCTGGTGACGAGGCAGGTTCTGATGAGGACATTGGACTGCATCAACTACTATCTGATATAAAAGGTAGCAAGAAAGCAAAGAAAAGTGGTCCGAGCAAAATGGAGATTAAGCCGATAGGTTGCGATGCAGTACCAGGTAGTGTGCATATGTTACAATTTCTTTTTGGAGTAAATTTTGATCATTATATCAGTTTAAAAAAAAATTGATTAGCATTGTTTGGTTGAGGTATTTGCATTACGAAACAAATTTACATCACCCACACGTCCACAAGGTGTCATTTTAAACATGCATCGTTGTTATTTGTTAATACACTTTTAAGGTAATGAAGGTATTTTTATTAAGCCAATGTGACAGCACCCGATATGCATGTTGATGATATTTCGGAATATACGGTTGGAGTTGGCACCCAGAGCGAAGAAAACCTAGATTGCCTCATCAAGCTTATAGATGAGAGTCTTCATAAAGAAGCGGAAAACAGTAAGAAGTTGGCGAAAGTAAATGTCTTGGATATTTTATGGTAATTTAAATGCATATTTTTTGCGTTCTGTGTGATTAAAAAATATTTTTTGCACTAGATGCATCTCCCATGTTATCTGATCCAAAAAGTGTTGGTGCGGACGATGGAGGACATGATGCACCGATGATGTTGGCTGACGGTAAGATTGAATTTAATAATTATAAGTAAATTATGATGTTTATGTTTATACATTGCACTATTGGCGCTTAATTATGTTTATGCACTGACATGTTTGAAAGATGCGACCATCGTAACAAGTGTTGAACACGGTACCGCATCTGTCCCTGCTAAGGAAGTGGAGGAACGTGGTAAGGATGACACGCCAAATCAGGATGCATTAAAGGTGAACACTTTTTATTACAATTAAGTTGTGCACATGTATTGGCCGTTATATCAATTTATGAAAAATGATAATAACTGATCAGGTTATATGCATTATATGGTAAGGTTTACAATTTTTACCTTACGTCCAGGAGTATCTACGGTGTTATGACCAAAGATTCGATCAGTTCACCCATATCACCGAGTTCATGAAGAACACGTTCTTATCTACAATGTTGTGCTATCCAGATTCGGTTGAGTTGGCTGACAGAGCTAAGAGGTGGAGAAGGATGATAGTTGATGAGCACATGCGTTTGAATACAGAGTTGGTAAAAATGGAGACGATGAAATTCACGGCTGCATCAACTTCTGGTGCAAAAGGTGCAGATGAAATGTTTAAGGCTCCAGTGATGAAAGCACCAGTTTCTTCAAGCACAGACGACTCGATGCAGGTTACAGGACATTTGGACCCTTAGATCATTGTTTGTAATGACGTAAATACTTAACTGTTAATTATGATAGTACTAAGAATCACTTGCATGCTATATGGATTGTAAAAATATTTTGTACCGTGCGCGATATGTATGCACTAATGCACGGTAAACACCTATTAATATGTAGCAGTAAGCAATATAATCAGTGTATGTTTTATTTTAACCAAAACGGCTTGTTATTCTATAATTACGCAACCACATCGTGTACGTGAATGTTTGTTACGGATCTGCAATTATAGTGGTTTATGTATGCAACAGGGCGACGAAGTTAGTGACACGCAATGGATTTGTTCACAGACAGTCCTTGACTTTGTTGACAGAACAATTATGCAATTAAGCAAAGATAAAGAGCGTTGTGTCGAGGTGATGGACGATGTACCATCGTTCAGCTTGGGAATGACACAGATTGAACCGGTGAACCTGTCGTTGGTTGGATATGATACAGTTGATGCACCAAAACCGCTTGCTGTTGTAGACCCGAAAAAATGTGTAGATGACGTCCAGTGCGATGCGCCGACTACAAATTTAATGATTAATGCTGGAGTGGATCGTCCAAAGAGAGCAGTGCGACCGGGTACAAACATGAAGTCTCCATTCCTGAAAAGGGTTTTGGATGTTGATGCGAGGTTGACGAAGCTTGAGAAAGAAGTATCGAATGCATTTTTTTCAATGCAACACGATCCACAGTAAGAAAACATATCTATTTTTCTCAATTAGTGCATACATTATATTTATCTATGGTGGTTATGAGATATAGTTTTGGTTTATAGTGACTTGGTATTCGAGACAGACATGAACATGAGTTGTATCCGGGTGTGTCTCGAAACTTTGTGTCCTGGTTCAAATGTTGTCAATAGTGTCGTAGATTGTTGGTCAACCATTTTGAACCATGAGGAGCAGTTTCGAAGTGATAGTTCCCCGCTTCGCATATTCTTTTCATCACAATGCATGGTAAGTTTTAGATTTGGATTATGTGTTTCGAGTTAAACGTTGTTCATGTTTAGTTCCGTGACTAATAGATTCGCTTGGGTTAACCTACAAATGCAGACGCAAAGTATATTGGATGGCACAATTGAGTTCAAGGACATGTACAAAATATTTTCCACCAATGTGGGGCTATGCGTTGTTGGTTATGTCACACTTAACACCGTGAAGAACACGGATTTGGTGAGTGACATCGATTCAATTACTATGCATTTAAAATTTCATATGAGCCTATCGCATATACTAACTTGCATGAATGTGTGTGCATTAGGTGTTCTTCCCCGTCATAAATCACTTCCACTTTTATGTGGTTTGCTTCGACCTGAAAAAGGCAACGGTAACAATCTTGATCAACATTCATGCAGAAGTTTCAATTGAAGTAAAATATGGTGGGGTAATCGATAGACTGGTAAGGATAATGTCATTAGCAAATCATTTGATGCAATGCACTTGTTTCGTTGTTATCATGTTTCGTGCATGCATGTGTTTGTGTTTTGCAGCAACGGTTGTTTTTAACATATTTAGATTCATTAGGGCATCCTATGTGTGTACGTTTGGCTAGCGCCGTACCGACGAAGCCAATTTTGCCTTGGGGTGTGCAGAAAGAGTACGTAGATTGTGGGGTTTTTGTGATGCGACACATGGAGACGTACATGGGGAAACCAACAAGGGAGTGGGCTCATGGTCTTACGCTGAATGTTGATAAACAAGCCAGACAGATGCATACTCTAAGGAGGCGTTATCTTACAAAGATATTGATGCATCCAATCAACAAGCAACGTGAAAATCTCATAAGTGAGTGCATGGAGTACGACAAACTTTCGGATTATAACAAGGCACGATTATCGACCATTGCGGATGAGACGAAAGAAGACCGTTTTGACAAGTACGTTTGATTGTCGTAATGAGCCGGATAAATGCAACTATGCACGAACAAACATACTGGGATTTTTCCATTCATTATTAGTAGCATATCATATTTTTTTTAATTTATTGTTTGGAGTGGTTCTATCAACAATTGTTTATTCTTAGGTATAAAGTCCTGAATGTCATTACTTTAACATGCATCAAGTGTTGGGTTGTTATTTTGAATTCGCAAGTGTTGGTTTGTTAGTTTGAATTCGCCCATGATCATGAGTTTTTGAATGGTTTATTCAATGTTGTTATTTACAATGTTACTGTATTTGTACACGTGACATCCACATCAAAATGCATTACGAAGAATTAAGGGTGTCATTGATTGAAGTGCATGCAAACAATTCCAAACTATATGCTAGTGGTACTCAATCATATCCTGTGCGTATGTAAAAGTTTTTACAAGAAAACCAGTAATCACGAAAATTTAAGGGATTACAAATGATGCATAAGTTTGATATGATACTATTGAGGCGGTAATTAACAACAATTCATGAAAAAAATGATTTCGTGCATGCATGTGTTTGTTTGTTTGTATGATACGGATTTACTTATACTCAATAGTTCTTATAAACAATGTAATAACAAGTATGTACAGTAAAAATAAACACCCGAAGAACGCCTACAATCGAAATCCAAAACAAAAATGCATTACGAAAAAGTAAGATTGATATTGGTTGAAGTACATGCAAACAAATTCCGAACAAAATTGGAAGAAGACAATGCAATTTTTCCAAAAAAAATCATGATATATTCTGTTGAGAGATCATTTGGTGACATTGAAGCGAAATCAATTTTTTACATGCATTGTTGTTTGTCACCGCCTCAATAGTATCATATCAAACTTATGCATCATTTATGTGTTTGTTTGCCGTGCATGCATACATGCATGATACGTATTTGAAGCAATAAATGGCATTGGATGACTTGTGCATTTACTTATACTCAATAGTTTTTACAAGCAATGTAATAACAAGTATGTACAGTAAAAATAAACACCCGAAGAACGCCTACAATCGAAATCCAAACAAAAATGCATTACGAAAAAGTAAGAGTGTTATTGGTTGAAGTACATGCAAAAAAATCCCGAACAAAATTGGAAGAACACAATGCAATTTCTCCGAAAAAGCATGATCTATTCTGTTGTCTTCTTTGGGCAGTTGCGTGAATCGTGTAGAGCAGCCTCACCACAAAATTTGCACATTCGCTTCTTACGCTTGCTTTTGGTGGCAGCCTTTTCACCTCCCCCAACCAACCTTTTTCTGTTACGAGACCCCTTGTTTCTGATCCCTGATGGTGCACGGATTGAAACCTCTACAGGTTGCGACGCTCCAAGTATTAGCTCGATGGCATCATCCTTGGTGCATGTATTACTGTCCTTGTTCTGCTGAGCAATGTCATCCCTGATTTGGTTCATCGTGTTTATGACTCCACGTATTGCCTCGTCGTCTCTATCAACATAGTTAACTATTTCCGCAAATGTGGATTTCAATTCACAGAGTAAGCTGGTTGTTGTTTTTGCCTTTGTGTGATTGTTTGTTATGCTGGTCAAACGAGTGTGCACGACGTCTTTTGTCCATCTGTCTACGACATATCTCTGAGGTATTTCATCGATTCCAGAGAGTCTCAATGCATATAACATGTGTCGACACATAACCCCTACACGTTGAAATAACTTGCACGTACATGATGCATATCGATCATCTGGCTGAACAACAACCTGCATCATTAGGTTGGTTTGGTATCAATGTTAGTTAACACCATTTATATATGGATGTCATTCATTAAGATTTTTTTAACGTACCCGGTATTCAATGTTGGTCTCAACGTCAATCACATTAGACATGCGCATCTCATTGACACATTCATTTACTCCTTCGGTTGACATGCATGACAGTGCAGATTTGTAGATCTCGTCTTGATAATCTAAAAATATTGCATTGGAGAACAATCGTGCTGCTTCCTTCTCTGCCTTGAATTTAGTTTTAAGAGCAGGAACATTCTCTCTTGACTTTAAGTCAAGAGTACGTTGTGATTCACGTTGGTGGTCCATAGCAGTTTCAAACTGATCGTAGAATTCAAAGAGAGTTGAATCACCGTTTGTGAAACGTCCGAAAAAGGAATTTTCACTCTCCGATCTTGAGGTGGTGCGCATCAAACCACCAAGCGGCAAGTCATATGAGAATGTTGGTATCCAATTCTCACGCATGTCAAACAAGTCACAAAACCAATTATGCTCTTCAAATTTGTAGTCGTGCATCAGTTGTTTCCAGCTAACTTCAAATTGACTGTCATCAATTGTCTTGCTCCACACTATGCTATTGAAACGTCTTAAAAAAACCTCGTCATTGCACAGTCGAGATCCAATCTAGAAAATCAATATACAATATAATCACATGTATGCATATCTATATATTATATGGTTCTAAATACCTAAAAACCACAGTATGCATCTAACCTTCTGTTGTAGTTTACTTGTTATATGCCACATACAAAATCGATGTTTTGCGTGTTTAAAAACCTCCGCAAACACCTGTATCACAGCAGGGTCCTGGTCAGTGAAAACAAATGTAGGTTCCTTACCAAAAGTCATTAACAATGCTTCCATGAGCCACTTGTACGAGTCTGCGTTCTCCCTTGCCATTAAACCCGCACCAAATGTAACACACTTATTATGATTATTTATCCCCGTGAATGGTACAAAAACCATGTCGTGCCTGAAAAAAAAAAGAAATACATTCAGATTGTGGTCAGTCACACTACATGACAATATGCATGTTTCGTAGTCAGTAATAATTTTAATGGTAAAAATGTAGATGCACAATTAATTAAATCGACACTCACTGGTTTGTTCGATATGTTGCATCGAATGAAATCACGTCACCAAATGCCTCGTAGTTACATTTTGCCACGGAGTCCGCCCAGAAGACACCGGTTAAAACACCATCGGCGTTGCATGTGTAGTGTATTGAGAAACCACGGTCATCTTCGCATCTCTTCTTTAGTTTGTCAATGAACATTTGGGCGTCATTCTCACCAATAAACAACCGTATATCCCTCCTAAAATTCTTAAAATCAACCTTTGTTGCACCAATGTCACCAAATGATCCCTTTACTTCCTTCATCAAGTTATGCACTCGACTCGGACCAAGGTTCACATTACCAGCCTTGTGAATTAATGCTTTTTGTTCAAAGTCTAACTTACGTGCCGAAGTTAACAGATGTCTATCTTCGGGGTCCACAAAATCATGGTTGTGCCATGGAATAAAACGATACACTTTGTACCTATTGCCACTGACTAGGGAAAATCTAATTGATGCAGGACACCTAGTACGCATTGATGATGTGCAACGTTTTTTGGCACTGTCTTGGTTGCGTATAGTGTTGTCACCAGCCTTGTTGCATACTAATACTTTTAAAGTTATCGTTCCATCGCGTTTGCGCTTTTGTGTTGACTTACGGGTAACAAACCCAGATGCTTCTGCGTATTTTTCATATGATTTTATGGCTAGGTTTAGGGAATCGTATTTCATGCCAGTATATGGGATATGGGTACCAGACAAAATAGGTTTACGATACATAGATCCCCCTGGGGAAACACATTCATTGCTGTCACATACCTCATTAAGTATATCGTCACCTACATCCAAAGTTATGCATACTGCGTCAATATTTGTGCCTAGTGAGATTTACGAATACTATTATTTTACATAACTTATATATGACTTTCAATGCATATCGTATATATGTTAGATACACCTGGTGGTCTACAAGGAGAATACTAACAATCAGTTATGCCTACTGTGGTTTACCAATACACACTTTAACTGGTGTAACCTGAATCCAGTATGATTACCATACGCATTATGTGATGTGCATTCTGTGACGTGTATCTAGTAATAATGGCTTCCTGCATTTATATGCACTCTGTGACGTGTATCTAGTAATAATGGCATATTTTCAAGGAAACGAAATGTAATCAAGAACATGTTGCATAAAAATAATAGTTGCGTAAAAACCAAGTGTTAATCATTCTGTGATATGGTAAAAACAATCGAACAATATTGCACAAAAATAATAGTTGCGTAAAAATGGCATGTATCTAGTAATAATGGCATATTTTCAAGGAAACGAAATGTAATCAAGAACATGTTGCATAAAAATAATAGTTGCGTAAAAACCAAGTGTTAATCATTCTGTGATATGGTAAAAACAATCGAACAATATTGCACACAACCTAACATCACTGTGATATGGTAATCATATTCTGGAAATTCTCGATTGTGCATAAAAACAGAAATTCTGTGACAAAACAGAAGAAAACCTGAATGTCCTTTTGAATTTTTAATAATGCACTTACTCTCCTCTGGATCCTCCGTGTGTTCTTCGTTCACTGGAATCTGGAAAATCATTTCTTCAGGCTCTGTGGAGCTCGGTTGATTGCTAGACATTGAGGACTGGTTGAAGATACAAATGCAGGAATGTGCAGGACGGATAATCGATTCAGGATGCTGGTTCGATGCAGGCTCGATGCAGGATGAACAGGAGGTCTGGAAATGGCGGATACTGGAAGGGAAATGGGTGAGATCGATGGGCAGAATATGGAAGGGAAATGGTGGATCTCGAGCCTGCAGGGTGATATGCCAAGTCAAAATGTTAACTAAATCCCATGATTATAGGATACTATCCATAATTAAATTGTTTTATTTCAGGGAATATTAATGCAATTAAAAAAATAAGAAATAAATAAATGTAATATTTTAAAATTCCTACTATGCCCTCAATGCACCCTTGTTGGAATTTAAGGTGCACAAAAGTACTCACCGGTGCCCCGGTGCACAAAAGTGCTCAATCGAACCACAATCTATATATATATATATATATATATATATATATATATATATATATATATATATATATATATATATATATATATATATATATATATATATAGAGTATTTTTTTTTTTTTTTTATAATTTAATTATCCAAATATAACATTTTATTTTCTATTTCTTTTTTTAATCATTAATTTTTATTTGTATGTTTATTGTAATTATTAATGTTAGTTTATTTTATGTATTACTATAATTATTTATTTAAGATTATTATATGGTATAACTGGTATATTTTTTTTCAATTATTTATTGAGTATCCAAATCATTCTCTATTCTTTTTTTTTCATTTAAGAAAAATAAAAATAAAAACTAGTTGTAGTTTTTTCGTTCGGAAAATCTAAAACCGAAATGATATATTTCTTTTCTCCATTCAAAAAAATTCAAAATAACGACGTGTTGAAGTTTTTTTCGTTTAGAAAAAGTATATAATCAAAATACTTCGTAGTTTCTTCATTGCAAGTACTTAATAAAAATTTTAATTCTAAATGGTTTGGAAAAAAATCAAAAATTGGAATGGTTTATCGCTTTTTAGTCAAAAAAAAAAATTAAATTCCGAATGGTTTGTTGCATTTTATTGAAAAAATTGAAATTGTATTGATTTTTTTAATCTACGTTTAATTAAAATCAGAATGGTTCTTTTGTTTGAAAAAATCAAAATCATAATTATTTACCGTTTTTTGATCAAAAATATTAAATTAAAATCAAAATGGTTTGTCATTTTTTTATAAAAAATTTAATACCATATGGTTATCGTTGTTGTTTGAAAAAATATATAATCATAATGGTTCATCATTTTTTGATCAAAAAATTTGTCGAAATGGTTCATTGTTTATTTGATCCAAAAAATCAATAATGGTTGATCATTTTTTGATTTTTTTAGTTTTCAAAAAAAATATCATTATGATTTTGATTAAACAACGATAAAAAAGTACGAACCACTCCAATATTGTTTTTTGGATCAAATAAACGATGCACCATTTCAAAGAAATTTTTGATCAAGAAATGATGAACCATTATAATTTTTTATTTTTTCAAACAACGATAACCATCTGTTATTAATTTTTTATTAAAAAAATGACTAAACATTTTGATTTTAATTTAATATTTTTGATAAAAAAAAGGGTAAACAATTATGATTTTTAATTTTTTGAAACAAAAGAACCATTCTGATTTTAATTAAACGCAGATAAAAATAAATCAATACAATTTCAATAAATACAACAAACCATTTGGAATTTAATTTTTTTGACTAAAAAACGATGAACCATTCCAATTTTCTTGATTTTTTTTCAAACCATTTAGAATAAAATTTTTTATTAAGTATTTGCAATGAAGAAACTACGAAGCATTTTGATTATATAGTTTCTCCAAACGAAAAAAGCCTCAACACGTCGTTATTTTGAATGGAGATAAGAAATAAATCATTTCGGTTTTAGATTTTCCGAACGAAAAAAACTACAACTAATTTTTATTTTTATTTTTCTTAAATGAAAAAAAAGATAGAGAAAGATTTGGATACTCAATAAATAATTGAAAAAAAATGAACCATTTATACCATATAATAATCTTAAATAAATATTTATAGTAATATATATAAAAAAAACTAACATTAATAATATCAATAAACATACAAATAAAAATTAATAATTAAAACAAAAGGAATAAAAAAATAAAATGTTATATTTGGATAATTAAATTGTAAAAAAGAAGGAAATACTGTGTGTGTGTGTGTGTATATATATATATGAAAAGTATAAAAGTTACATAAATGGTCCCTAAATGTTTAAAAAGTATATAAATGGTCCTTGAAATTCAAAAAGACCAAAATGCCCCTGAAACTAACGGCTCAAGTTAAATGTCGTTAGTTTCAGGGACCAAATTGTTACAACTTTTCGATTTTAGGGAGTTATATTGTAAAAGAATTCTTTCAGTGACTAAAACTGTAATTCCATATAAACCACAGGAACCATTATGTAATTTAGTCAAAAATATTTTAGGGACTTACCGTTTGGTATCTAGATGAATATGAGTTTGTGTATAAGTTTGAAAGAAAAATAAATGGAATCATGAAGAGAGAGGAAACTCATGGGAGTAGATGGATTTTACTTTTTAGGAATGATTTTCGTAAATTTTGTTTCAAATAATGAACCAAACAAAAAATTTTAAACCCATCTTTTTTTTTTTCAAAACTCTTCAAAAAAAAAAAAAAAAAAAACACCATAAGTTTACTCATTTCACCCTCTCACGTGTTTTTAAACCAAAATTACATGTCCACCTATAGTTATAAACTTTAACAAAATCTCACGCAATACATATTTTATGCACAACGTATCTTAATTTTATTCCATTTTACTATTTTAGGCAGGCATGCAAATGCTCAGGACAAAATAGAAAAATAGCGGCCTCTAATTTTTTTTTTTAACATAAAGACATATTGTATATTATGCACAACTTATCTTAATTTTATGAAAAAATTACTAAGAATGGTAATATAAAATACAAAATTTGATGATAAAGATGTAAAAAAAATTTGGACAAGAAAGGTAATGTAAAATCTATTTTGGCTGAGAAAGAACATAAAATTTAAATTTTAGACCAAGAAAGATTGTCAAATATTATTCTTTTACCAAACAATAGAGCATAAAATTAGAATTTTTACCTTTTAATTGGTCATCAATACATTTTATTTGTCAATTTGAATTTATGTTATCTTTCTTTGCTTAAAAATTTTCATTGTTACTTTTTTTATTTTATGATACTTTTCTTGGTAATTCATCCTATTTTTATTCCATTTTACTATTTTTTGGCAATGTAAATTTACACATATAATGCTGAGTAACATACTCCAAGAATAAATTAGGCTCGTGGAAAATTAAAATTTAAGTTCTATTCGTTAGTGTGTTTCGTTGGATGTGAAACAATAATCTTTAAATTGAGCCGATAAATTTATCTATAAATAGATTTTTTTTTATTGAATTTTAAATAATTTTAGTTGTTTCTCTATATAAATTATTGTTACGAAAATACTAAAAGGAAATTTTAGTTTCTTCAAATTTTATTCTAGAAATCAAACGCATCATAAGTTATAGTCATAGATGATGATTTATGCATTTTAATTGTTGTAATATACCATAATTTAATTGTCACTACAGCCGTAGTTGAAATCATTTGGTTTGCGGATTTCATTAGATTCACTGAGAATTGCCTTTAAAATTCTGTGTTTGGTTCGCAGATTTCAGTAAGGATTTAAAATCCCAGGATTTTTTAAATTCATTCCTTCTTTGTTATTTGAAAACTCAGCCTCCCCCCAGGATTTAAAATATCAGTTACCTTGCATTTTTCATATTAGCAAATTTTACTTAAAAGATAATGCAGATTATTTAACAAAATCATGACAAATGCAAATGATGCATAATGCAAATCTTTTGACAAAATGCAAATCCTTTGACAAAATGTAAATCCTAGAGAAAAAAATTTGCGAACCAAACGCCCCTTAAGTATATTTTGTAAACGTTAGGTAACAACAAAAAGTTGAATGTTGTAGGAATAGAACTTATGATCTGGCTTAATACTTTCTTAAAATCTTAAATCCAACAAGTTTGTAAGGGAAAAAAATGTTTAAGCAATATTTTCGAAAATAGAAAAAGTATGTTAACTTTTATTGACAATAGCTTTTTGTAAAAAAGAAAAAAGACTGTGTAAATTGATCTTTCCTGTTGTGTTGTAAAAAGAAACACATACAATACGTTTACAATTTTGGTAACTATTTTCATACGGTAAGAGGGAAGTTAAAATCAATATCAAAATGGACCAATAGTTTGTATTTAGTAGAGGCCCATGGGCCATAAAAACAATAATCGGATAAATAAAGCCCATAAACAAAAGGATAGTATAAAGTATAAACTACAAAATGCAATCAAAAGGCCCACACAAAATAGAATATAATAAATAAATTGGCCCATGAGAATGAGAAACGAAAATTAAAGAAAATGTATACTGGGTTATATCTTAAATCATTGTTTTTAAACTTTAAAAGTAGAAAACAAATTATTGGCTTTGAGTGTTTAATTAGGGTAAGGCTTTGATTGTTTACCTTTAAATGGAATCACTAAGAGGTCATTTTACCTTTGAATGACTTCTTAATGATTTCATTTAGAAGTAAACAAACAACTCCTAAGACGTTTTATGACTTAGAATAAGTCAAACTGGAATTTAAGATGTGTTAACCGTTAACAATGCAAGGTTGAATGCTATTATGATATAGCAACAATTGTTTAATTATAGCATTGAACTGGATTTTTTTTCCAAAATAACATCTTATCACCAAAACTTTTCTTAAATAAACATCCAACTTTAATTGATTGAGCCATAATAGCATTCACCGATAATTGGACGCTGACTTAACGTACACATAGGTTGCCACATCAGCAACCATTAGTGATGGATCTCCATGAAATAACAACATACTAAAAAAGCAATATACACATGTAGTTTTTTTGTTTTTATCTTAATTTTAATACATTAATAATAAGAAGAATATGATGATGATGGAAAATGACCGAGAAAGGTAACATTAAATTCTAAATTTGACAATAAATATAATGTAAAAATTTTTAAGCCCAGAAAGGATTATAAAATTCAGTTTTGACAAAAAGTGGTATCAGTGACCATTTAAGTATGTAACTTTTGAATTTCGTAATCCTTTTTCAGCAAAAAAAAAAAAAAAAAACCATTTCATGATCCTTTCTTGACCTAGAAAAATGAATTTCATATCCTTTCTTGGCCATAATAAAGTTTTTATGATCCTTTCTCGGTCTAAAATTTTTTACGATACATTTATTGTCAAATTTTGATTTTTATGTTATCTTTCTCAGTAATTTTCCCTGATAATAATAATAATAATATTATTGTTGTATTAAAAGCAATATAAAAACAAAAATTTACAGGTGGCAATGTATATTGTTCTTTTAGTGTGTTGCTATTTTATGGAGACCGGTCACTAATGGTTGCTGACATGACAACCTACATGGACGTTGAGTCAGCGTCCAATTATCAGTGAATGCTATTATGGATCGATTATTTGGAGTTGAATGTTTATTTAAGAAAAGTTTTGGCATTAATTTTTAAAAAATGGATCTCAATGCTACAATTAAATAATTATTTTAAGTTGCTTTCTATTACAAGCAGAAAACCTTATTATGATTATTGGAATTAGATTGAAGAAATTTAAAAATTAAAGTGTGGGTTTGACAGTTTGACATCAAGAAGTCAGTTCTGTGTGTGACTTCAATGGGAAAATTGATTAAATGAAAGATTTTGGAAGCAAAGTAAATTGCTATTATTGTATTTACATGAAATAAGTATTATTTTTGTAGGTGAATGGTACCAAGAAACAAAAGTTTGTGTAAGCAATTGAATGACCTTATAAGTATTCAAATCATTCTCTTCATCTTTTGTATGGGATTGTTGAAGTATTCTTGATTTTACACAAATGAATGTATCAAAGGCTTTTCAGAATTTTGATGTGAATTGAAATTGCTCATAAAACTCACCTAGTTTTGTTTAATGGCTATTGTTGTATGATTTTAGAGCTTAAAATCTATGTTAAAATGTTGTATTGAAAAGATAGGAATGTACATTCAGTCTAATAAGATCTTTTTTGAGCACTTATGTCTTAGAAAGGAAGACATTTGACATGTAATAATCAAAATTGAAGACATAAGAATGTATTCGCATATCTAATGTCTTAAAAAACAAACGGCACATTGTAGTTTGGTTTGGTATTGTATATTCTTGAAAACAACTAGAGCTTCTTTATAAGCATATTACTATCAAAGTATAATAATATGAAGGGTAACTTGTTGGTCAATTAGAGTTTGGTTGAGTTTTGAAAACGTAAAAGTCAAAATCTACTAGAAAATCGCTAATCGCTACACCATACGTTGAGGGGCGTACAATGCACATGGCTTCGTGACGCCCCCTAACTAGGTGTTGAGTGTGTGATATGTTGGTCGGGGGCTTAATTTTGAGCTCAAAGTTTGTGTATGAATGGGTGCTTGGCTATGACGCTGCATTGGGCTTCACTTATTTGTTTGGCCATAGTATGCACCCTCGACGCTCAATGCTAGATTTTGGTTTGTTTGGTTGAAACGTTTAGTGCGTTGATTAATATTATTAAAACATGTTGTAGCTAGCATTATCTATGCTCATTGTGAGCAAAATTTTTGTGGATTACGCAAATAACGTCTGTATTTTTAAGTAGGTATGTAGAATTTTGTTATTGGTCCATTTGACCGTTTAGTTAATTAAAATTAAGTTGGTGAATTTTAATTTTAGCAAATATATGATTATAGCTTTTTCGAAGAGTTGTGTGAAAATAGAGTTAATTGTTAATTGCATCATTTTAATCATATTATATAAAAGTTGTTGGTTTGTTTGATTAATTGAAGTTAAAATTATAAAAGTTGAATAATCAATTGGATATCAATATAAACTCATAAACTGGCTATACAAAAATTTAAAAATTTGGTTTTTTAAAAGTTTATTATTTGATTTATAAAATCACTATAAAATGGTGGGTGTACCATGAGCTATGTGTTACTATATAGCTCATATTACATCCCATAACAATGATTGTCACATGCATGTGGTCTTATCTGCGATACAATCATTCCACTCAAGATGAGAATAAAACTGTCGACATCTATCTCTCTCTACCCAATCTCTATGGGATCGCAAGATCTGTTGTTGTTGTTGTATGTATAATGTATGTGGTTTCAACTTGTTGTGCTAGTTGGTTTCTTGTTAGGTATGTACTCAACAACTTTTTGTTATCTATAACAACACAACTTCATAGATTTATATTCATATAAGATATAATTTTACAATGTTATGGATGGTAAAAAGATTATTATGTAATAATATTTTTTAATTTGGTCTCGTTATTTTATGTAGCAAACAATTCATGTATGCATTTGAGTTTTTTAGAGACATTATGCTAAATTTATCATGAGAAAATATTGTGCGTTTAGTTAACGAAAACTAGTCATTTTTTAATTTCAGTTTTCAAGTTATAGTTTTTAGAAAAAAACAAGGGTTTCTATGAAAAGTGAAAACTTGTTTAGATGATGAAATTTTAGTTTTAAGAAAAATAAGATGGGTGATTATAAAATAAAAAAATAGGATAGGTGATGGAAAAGTAAGAGAGAGAAAGGGAGTATTATAAAGAAATAAGATAGGTAGTAGAAAAGTAAGAGAGAGAATATGAAAAGTGGTATTTTAAAAAGTGAAATGAAAATTTATGAAATTGTTGTTAAGTAAACAAGTTTTCATTTTTATTGAAAATTGAGATGGAAATTTTGAAAATTTTCGGGAACTAAAAATTTTAAAGAAATAAACCATTTGACTTATTCAAAGTTTTCATTTTTGTTAACTTGTATCAAATATTTCAATGTGTTGTTTTGACACTTAGTAATCTAATCTTTTAATTTGTCTGACATGGATCGATCATTGTAGTTTTTTCATACCATAAAAAATAATGCTTGATATAGAACGAGAAAAGTAGATGAAAAATAATAAAACAATAAAAATTTTAAAGAAATAAACTATTTGACTTAGATCAAGTGGTCATCACCAAAGGTGGGAGGGGTTCCTATTGGTTGAGGTCTCGAGTTCGAGTTTTGCCAAGGGTGTTTCTCTTTAGGTGGAAGTGTGGGGTTTGGTCCTCACATTTTAAGTGTCTAACATTGGTGTTAATAACTAACCACTAACGTCTGCTGTTATAAAAAATAATTTAAAGGAAATAAAAAAGAAAAATATGACAATAAATGATGACATAAACAGTGTACCTATATCATTCAATGAAATAACCAAACTAACGTGGTTGAATTATATAACAGATACATACACAATATTACACGCAATAATAAATAACTAATTGTTTTATCTAACTCTCACACGTAAATATATAATTATAATTAAAAAAATCTAAAAAATCTATCTCAACCAATCATATTATATGATTATCCGAATTCTTTTAATTGGCGTTTGAATTTACGTTTAAAAAAATATTGCAGCGATGTGAAAACTAATAATTAAATAATAGTTGTAATAAAAAGTACTACCAGAAATTTAGTGTTTAACTAAACTTTTATTGTATGGTATCACAATTATCAAATAATCAGTTTTTAAATGTTTGAATTTATGTTTTAACTTGTGCAATTATCAAATAATCACTTATTAATTTCTTAACTTTTAAAAAAGTGTAGTATGAATTAACTTTAAATGTAGATAATCTATTATTAAACAATGCAATCTAAATACTTAAAATAATTTATTTGCATTACTACAACACAATAATATAATAATCACTCTTAATAATCAAAACCAAACAACTTCTAATTAATAAATTTAAAAATTAATTAATTTTCGTAAGTCATAAAACATATATTATAGAATCAATAATATATCATCCCTACTTTGTTAAGGGTTACAAAATGAACCAACTCCAGATCGAATTAGAACCTGATTTGTTCAAGTCGAACAATTAATGAGCTTGAGTACGAGCTTAGAAAATTTAACGAGCCAGACTTAAGTTTTAAATTATTAAACATTATTAAACATGATAACTTATCGAGCTTTTTAAGCATTTTATCATATACATATTGAGTCATATTTTCGAGTAATTCAAGCTTATCGAATGATTCGACTATTGAACTATTTCTTATAGAGTCTGAGCTCTAACTAAATACAGAAAAATTATATAAAATATTAAATATGTGTGTGTTTTAAAGTCTTTCGAAACGAGCATAGGTAAAATCTCGTCAAGTCATTGGGTACCGTAAATTGTTCAAGCTCAAATCTGTTTAACCTCGAGATTAACTCGACTCGTTTTCACTTAATAAATGTTTATTAACAACAATCAACCTTTCTTTAATCATTAACAAAAACCCATAAATCCCACCAAAATCAAACTTCTCCTTACTCCATTTAGCTTTATATATATTATTTATATAAATTGCAGTTGTTTCCTTCACTCAAATTTGCTTTCATCAATTCATCTGCAATTCTACTGAACTGGGCTCCAAATCCCCACTTGCATGTTACAATTTTGAGCTCAAAAATAGGGTTTTGATAGAATTCTTCCCAATCAGGGGTTTCTGTTCTTTCATACAATTATGGCTTCTTCGATGCTCTATGGAGCTCAATATCTTGGATCGACCTCAAAAAGGTTAGGGTTTAATGTTTCAGATTTGAATGGCGTGACTTTTCCTAGAATTAATTCGGTTGGTAGAAATTGTAGTCTTCGATCTAAAACCCTA
>JAANYP010004226.1:0-189847 GCA_020465985.1 Centrapalus pauciflorus
TTTTCTTGAGGAGTTATAGTTCATTCTATCTTTTTTGCTTCAACCATCTGTTGGAGCGTATTAGAAGTTCTCGGTTACAAGTTAGAACTTGATTTTGGGTTCCATCAATCTTCTCTTGCATTGTTTTGGAATCTTTGGGTTATTTTTGCATTGATTTGGTTTGATATTGTGGTTTGGTTCTAATGCTTGTGTTGGTTCAGTTTTAATGAACACTACAAATCCATTTATTCTGACTGCCGCCTTTGCCGAAGCAGGTAACTCTATGAAATGTTTTTTCTCTTCTTCATCCAAACGGGTTATTGATTCACAGGTAACAATCATCTGCTTTTTGATTTCCATAAACATACACGTTCACCTCATGTTACAATTGTTGATGGGTCAAATACCCAAGTCATTGGTTCACATTCTTCCCTGATGTAAATTAGGTTGGTGCTGACTGCTGAAAAGAACCTCCTTGTCAAGGATCATACACACACATTTGTGAACAAAGGAGAACTTGGTGGGTAACTTTTCAAAGCTTAGTTCAGCAATATGTTCTCTGATTTGACCTGTGCTTTGATGTATAGAATGTGTATGTAACTTCCTTTTTATGTACATGCTGCAGAACTTGATTTCCGCTTCCTTGTTGGAGCACCATTACATGGTATTAATGCATTTTTAACTATAAATCAGCTTAAGTAAATTTTCTGTTAATGGAAATAAATGTTCTTTTAACTAGAATGCTCCTCAAGTCAAATGTTCTATCTGCTGATTAGTAGCATCTGTATGCCATTCTTTATCATCTCAAAATAACATGTTGACATTTAAATTATGCATAATATTAATAATATGTCCATTTGAAAACGACATGTTATCGCCGAAACGTGCTATTGAACTAAAATTATCACCAATTGGAAACTATTTGCCGACCGCCGCTTTGCGCGGTACACTACTATATATATATATATATATATATATATATATATATATATATATATATATATATATATATATATATATATATATATATATATATATATATATATATATATATATATATATATATATATATATATAGTAGTGTACCGCGCAAAGCGGCGGTCGGCAAATAGTTTCCAATTGGTGATAATTTTAGTTCAATAGCACGTTTCGGCGATAACATGTCGTTTTCAAATGGACATATTATTAATATTATGCATAATTTAAATGTCAACATGTTATTTTGAGATGATAAAGAATGGCATACAGATGCTACTAATCAGCAGATAGAACATTTGACTTGAGGAGCATTCTAGTTAAAAGAACATTTATTTCCATTAACAGAAAATTTACTTAAGCTGATTTATAGTTAAAAATGCATTAATACCATGTAATGGTGCTCCAACAAGGAAGCGGAAATCAAGTTCTGCAGCATGTACATAAAAAGGAAGTTACATACACATTCTATACATCAAAGCACAGGTCAAATCAGAGAACATATTGCTGAACTAAGCTTTGAAAAGTTACCCACCAAGTTCTCCTTTGTTCACAAATGTGTGTGTATGATCCTTGACAAGGAGGTTCTTTTCAGCAGTCAGCACCAACCTAATTTACATCAGGGAAGAATGTGAACCAATGACTTGGGTATTTGACCCATCAACAATTGTAACATGAGGTGAACGTGTATGTTTATGGAAATCAAAAAGCAGATGATTGTTACCTGTGAATCAATAACCCGTTTGGATGAAGAAGAGAAAAAACATTTCATAGAGTTACCTGCTTCGGCAAAGGCGGCAGTCAGAATAAATGGATTTGTAGTGTTCATTAAAACTGAACCAACACAAGCATTAGAACCAAACCACAATATCAAACCAAATCAATGCAAAAATAACCCAAAGATTCCAAAACAATGCAAGAGAAGATTGATGGAACCCAAAATCAAGTTCTAACTTGTAACCGAGAACTTCTAATACGCTCCAACAGATGGTTGAAGCAAAAAAGATAGAATGAACTATAACTCCTCAAGAAAACTTAGCAACCCAACAAAACAAATTTGAATTCATCATGTCCGTAAAAAACAAAGGAACCAAAGCAAATAAAAAAAAAGAATCACATAACGAAACCAATAATCAAACCAAATAACTCGGTCTGCAAAGATTCCAATAATCAAACCACATAAAGAAGCTACAAGACAACAGTAAAATTGTAATTGACGCATTTCACTGCTAGAAATAGACCAATTTTTACTGATGACTTCCAAAACAGCAGAAGATATTCATAGCTCAACATCGTTGTCTGCTTTCGAGAATCTTGTAATTAAAAAAATGTGTAAAATAGTTGTTAGAGGCTCTATAAAATTTCTAGTAAGACAGCTAAATAGTGTCCCCAATATTAAAGCAATACAAAACTGCATCTTTAAGTGCATTCTTCTAATGTATAATGAATTTCAAGAAAGAACATAAGAACCCACCAGAACCAGAAGCTGCATCTATGATTCTACATCCATGAAATGTCTGTTTTTGTAAAAATCCACTATCCTTGTTAAATACTTGTGAATAAAACGAGTCACAAAATGCCCAACAGATAAGTTAAATCTATATACAAACATTAGTTTTGAAGCCAAAAAACGGCAGTCATACCATGCTAGATGTGATACTGGAAATCATCATCAAAGACTTCGTTTAGCTGTTCATCTGTCCAAATGGGTAATGAAGCACTTGTTGATGCTAGTTCTGCATGAACCAGAACCGTATCTATAGCCTTGAGTCTATTTTTATTCCCATCTATGACGAAATTAGAAGCACATTTAGACTTCCACTTTGAGTTGCCTGTCTAATGTTTTAGCGGCGCTATGTTCGTTAGAAAACAAAACAGAATATATGGCTATTTACAAATAAAAACATAATATATGGCTGTCTAATAGTCGCTTTGATCAGTTAAAAAACAAAACAAAATATATGGCTATTTACAACTTCAGTTTAATAATAAAACATGTTGAAATCTTATAAAAATCTAAAAAGAAATCAAAGATATTGCAAGAAATGTTGATTAAGCAATCATCTGAAAGATCCATATTGTAGGGTATTTATACCATTTTGGGACACTTGAGAAAATATGCAAATCTCGGTTAAACCGTAATCACAAAATAAGTCTGATAGTCTAGGTTCAATATAGTAAAACTCATAGACATAATTTAATTGTAATTCTCAACTATCTGCCATTCTCACATCTAGTGCCTTGAATCATAAAATCTTCACTTCAATAACCTAATTGATGCTTCAGTCATGACATTGCAAATTTTGGCGTGTGTCAACCATCAGTGTTGCTCCATTTCTCATTATCATCATGAACAGGTCTAAGCAGAGATGTCAACATTAATCCATGGTTCGATCTTAATGCATGTTTCTAGTGCTAAGGGTCCCTACAAGTCATTTTACAGCTCACAAATTGCAACACAGAATAACATCAATACAATGTACAAAAAGCCATGCTTACTGCCAAAAAATTGAGTTCCATCCTAAAGAACCATATATAACAAAGGCAAGAAAGTTACAAAGTGGAAAAAACTAACCAGAACCAATAGAAGGGCCACTGAAACTCATCTTGTTGATCACTGAAATGCAACCTGCTACAGCAGCCACAAAGAAAAAAAAAACCTGCGATGATGAAAACAATAGGTAAATCATTCATAAAACCAACACATGAACATCAATCTACATACACATGAAACACATATCTTAAAATCAAAAACTGAAAAATGCTTCAAATTATACTTTCACAATTATATTAGTTATATAATTCTTGTCCAATTTTAGTCAAATTAAGGAACCAAATTTTAGTCTGCAACTACAGTCACACTACTCCAATTTAAAGTTCTTGAAAACCTGAAAATGAAAAGATTCCATCAAAGGCAGTGCTTGCATCATACCTGCTGAGTTAAAAACATGCCATGGCAACATTTGATCCCCAAAAAAAGGAATTGAATAATAGAAGTTGAATTAAAAAAATATATTACCACTTCCAGCTGTTTTTCGGTCATCTCAACGCCTTCTAGAAGCGCTTTCAAAAGCAGAACAGCCCCGGCTTCTAGAAGCGTTTTCGGTCATCTGTCCGTAGATGTATCGATCTTAGCAAAACTCTTTAAGAAGCCCTATCTGGCAGAAGGCTCTTTGCAAAATTCTGCGACCCCATTTCCTCAATCTCTTCTTGGTTTGTCTTCAGAAGTTTATCTTTCTTAGTCACAAGTTTAATCAGATGCACCATTGTCAATTATTCCTCACAGAACCTGACTTGAAAAAGTATGTGCGTTCACTTTCAAAAAACTGAAAAATAACATCATCAATGATCAGCTCATGTGAGAGTTTGTTCAATTTGATAAACAGAAACATGGCAAGGGTGTGATGAGCGAACAAACAACCACATCAATTGCATATATACATACATAAGGGTGTGAATTAAAGTTGTTAAAAAGTGTACCTGGTAATTAAGATAGCAGTAGCAACCAAGAAGTATAACAGGGAGCAAGTCTGGTAATTAAAATGTACAAGCAACGACAGCCATAGTATAAATTAGTGGGTGTCTTGTGTTCAAAAGATAACAGTAACATAGTAATGTTATATATATGCATGGGTACTGTGTGTTTGTGTGTGAAAAAGAGACCCCAAGAATCAATCTAGGGGTGTGCTATGAAATGTAAACAGATTCAGCAGAATGTAAACAAACAACAACAACCATTCAGCACATATCTAAGTCGTGTGTGTGTGGTGTCATTAAAAACAGAAACATTGAGCAACAAGTACTAACAATTAGGGGTGTGACGTGTGAATAAAAACAACAGCTGCATCAATATAAAAATGTAGGAAGAATACATGAGCGTGTGTGCTTTTTGTTTTACATATGAACACCCACACATGAGTCATCATTATAAGTTTGTCCAGGAGAGTCTCAATTAATTGAAGGGACATCATCTTGTGTAAAAGAACCAAACTCACACTCATCGACTGTGGCTGTTGTATAAAAGTGAATTAAAAACACACATTAAATCACATTCTTTTAAACCCCCATTTAAGTATCATAAATCGCATTCTCTTAAATGAAAAACACACATTAAATTACACATTGAATCACCAAACTCATACTCATGATCGACTGTTGCTATTCTCTTAAACCCCAAAATATAGGGTAACCGAACAGAAATCAGAATCATAAAGCACAGGGACATAAATCGAGTGGCATAGTAAAATAATCGAAACATGAAGACGAGATAGAGAACAAAAATCAAATATTGCTAAATCAAATATGCAAGAACAGAAACTCGAAATCAATATGCAGGAACAGAAACCCGAAATCAAATAATCGAACAGGAAGACGAGGTAGAGAACATAAATCATACCTGGGATGTCGGACAGAAAACAGAAAGAAATCGTGTGGGATGTTCAAGACGACCTGTGCTTCGTGTGTCGACGGAAGCGAAGAGAGTCGTGAACGTCATCGTTCGTCTTCCTTGTGCTTGTGATCGATGCAAATAAGAAGTACATTGGAAGAAAAGGGCATAAATGTCTTTATCAGAATAAATAATAATTTTCAGACTTTAAATTTTTTAAAATTCGATTTGATTCTTAATTTAAAGAAATAAATAAATAAATTGGATATATTTGATATATTTAAAAGTTTAAAAGGATATATACGATATTAAAGTTTAAGTTAGGTAAATACGATATTATGAAGTTTAAGAGAGATATATATGAAAATCTTTTATGATAGTAAAATTTATAATAGTAAATTTATGATAGTAAAATTTACCAAATTATTTAATAATTTGGTTAATTTTGTTTGTTGTCACGTGTTTTTACTATATTTGACTAACATTAAAATTTAAATATTTTTTATGTTATTTAAAGACAAAGGTATTAACATCTATTTCTTTTTAATGTCATTAAAAAAATATCATGCTATTAAATGAATAAGTAATCGGGAAAAAAAAAATTTGTCCTCTAAAAATGCAACAATAACATAGAACTTTTTTTCATTATAAATGCAACACTCAAAAAATGTGTTGCTTTTTTTTTTCATTATAATGAAACACTCTACAAATGTGTTGCATCTTTTAATTGAAATATGCAACACTTTAAACAAATGTTGCAAATTTTAGTAAAAACTGCAACACTTTAGAAAAGTGTTGCATTTTTTTAGTAAAAATAGCAACACTTTAAAAAAAGTGTTGCATTAAATCATTATATGCAACACTTATCGTCAATGTGTTGCTTTAGAGTGAACTTAAATAAAAAGGCAACAATTTTTAACTGTGTTGCATCAAAAGTGTTGCATTAGCTTCAATTTGTAGTAGTGACCTTATTCCAAAATCTTCTTTTCCCTCGCACTTTTCCTCAAATAACTCTATTAAATTTGTAAACTAATTAATGTTTAGATGAATAAGTAAATAAATAAATAAATTTTCAAATAAACCTCTATAATTATATTAAGAAAAGACAATATCATGAATAATTTAAATATTTTTAAATGTATTGAATAAGTCAATAAACATAATATCATAGTTATATATTACTGTTATTATTATATATTAAAATAGAATTTATCTCTATAGACCTATATTTTGATTTTCGGACCCTTTTATATATCTAGCTTTAATAATTACATAAATTAATTGATAGTAAAAATAATATAATTTTTTTTTTATTTTTCATAAGTTTACTCTTAAAATTAACTTGAAAACTAAAACTAAGTAATAAAATAATAAACTCTTACGTATTCTTAATATTATATAACAATTCTTTTATCTTCCTATCATGAAATTTAAACAAAAATTACAATTTAATATATTAACAATTTATTAATTTTTATCAAATAAAAAAATTATTTATATAACTTATATTGAGTATCCTACAAATACCATTGAATATCAGTAGAATTAATATTTCTTAGAAATAGAAATGTTGTCTTTAAATTTGAAATTTTACTAATTGATTTTCTACTATTACAATTAAATAAAACAATATTATCTTCAAATTTAAGGTTTGCATATTATTTTAAACTTAGTTTTCAAACAATCAATTTTTTTTGTAATATTAACTTATATACTCCATCATATTGGGCTTAATTTAATTATACAATACATATTTGTTATTTTAAATCTAATTTTCATTGAAAATAAATATATAGATTCATTTATGTTTGTCTAATAAAATTTATTTGATTCAAACAATATAGTAGTAATCAAAACTTTATAAAATCTGTAAAATTGCTAATCTAAATTGATTATCATACAAAAATTTTGAATCTATTGTTTCAAATGGGTTATTATAATAAAACAACAAATGAAATACAATCGTAGACATTGGTGAATAAATTTATTAGTTTTTTGAAGGTTAATTATGTATATCCTCATATCATGAGTTTTAATTCATATTTTATATGATTTTAAAATATACTCTATATAATATTATTTTAACATGTGTACTTACATTTTTATTATATTTGTAATGATAATTTACTTTTATATCTATTATTTAACATACCCATATATAACATGCGTCAATAAACTAGTGTTGCTAATTGAAAAGAAAACTCTCTCTTCTGCTGTGATTTTTACAGGTACCTTATGGATTAAATAATTGTAAAAAATATCATGTTTTCATATATGGAGAGCAAGGTTAGGTCGCCTTCCGGTTCGAGTTATACTAAATGATCGAGGAATTGACTTGCATACCCTTTATGTCCAAGATGTGGGGAAGAGCTTGAAACTTTGGATCATGGTCTTTAAGATCCCTAATGATTATTAGTACTTGGTCAAGAATTTTCGCTTGGTGGGTTCTTTAATTTTAAGCTCAAATGTCATTGGAAGAAATCATCACTGTGAAGGAGACCGACTATTCTTGCATCGGCTCAAAGCCCAATTAGGGTTTATTACGAAAAAAACTAACATGTTTTCAAGGTTTTTGCGTTTCGTCTCTCAATGTTAATTTTTTCTAGACAAATCCTCAAGTTAATTTTTTTTTCTTTTGTGAACTTTGACTATTGGAGTCCGATTATAATTTGTAAACCAGGTTTTTAAAAACTGGATTCTAATATCCAAGTTTTATTAAACCAAAAAAAAATTAACTTGAGGACTTTTATGGAAAAAAAATAACATGAATGGATGAAAACGTAAAAAAAAAACTTGAAAACATGTTGGTTTTTTTAATGATAAACCATTGTTTTTATCCCAAAACTATATCTATTTTTACTTTATGATTTTTGGAAACCTATAATTTTAAATTTTGGTTAAAGTCATAAAGTACAAATCTAATTTGATATGTCATGAAATATTTTTACACATATGATATATGTAGTTTGTGGTGACATACAAATATGTATGCTAAGTTATTGGATCACCACCATATGAATGAGGTTAATTATACATTTGATAAAATAACGACATTTTGGATCATTAATCTTCTTTCATTACAAACGTGAAGTCGTGTATAAATTATGTCAAATAATTACTTAAATTTAAGCCCACCCATATCAAATCAAATAAATGTAACCGGTTATCAGTAACCTAATGTATCATATCAGTATAATTTCATCAAAGACTTAATGTACCATATTAGTAAATTACCATAAAATACACATATCATGTATGCAGGAAAAAAAATGCATGTGTCATATTAATTAGTATAATTAGAAAAGGACCGTTGTAAACGATGAACGTATCATGAAAACAAAAGTAAAAATGATAAAATGTCATGTAAAACTGAAAATGATGGCTGAAAGACCATTTGCATTGCTTTTAAACTTTGATTAATTTCAGTGTTTCCTCCATAAAAAGATACAAGAAAAATCATAATAAGAAGATAAACATATTTAAAATGAAATATCTAGTTAATATATCTTAAATAAAAACTTTTTATGGTTTATTAATATAAAATAAAAATGTTATTAACTTTTATTAAACGAGATAACATATTACAAAGTTTGTTGCCCGATAGACATTCCTGGATTGATTACGTACATTATTATATAAAAAGTCTCAATACTGCTTTCATTAATTTGAGTATTTGACCATGAAATATGGCAAGTGTATACATAATCTTATTACATATATATCATATCATATTTATTGAGGGAAAAAGTGGTTTAGGATAAATGCATGAATCGATAATTTCGAAGGAATGGATTCGTATGATTTATTTCTTTGGGAGAATTTCATACATGTGCTTGCAAAACCTCATAATTATGCATATGGCCTTATAAATTTTCTTATTACGTATGTATTATTTTAAACTTTTAAAACTTTTATGTATGTTCAAATATCTAATTACTATTATTAAATCATTTAAAAATTCAAAAAAAAAATTTAATCATCTCATTAGTTAAATCTATAAAGTATATCTCTTAAACTCAAACAAAAACTTCAACGATTTTCTAAAGCCGAAAAAGTGATTGTTATCTGGCATGTACATCTAATGCTATACACACTGTATGACTACAATTATACAATTGACACCAACTTGTTGTCATTAAATTTTTACATATATACAAAGAATAAATAACATTAAATGGTAATCCAATTTTATATAACAATTTTACTAACAATTAAATAAAATTTTTATTAATATCAGTCGAAAAAGACCAAATCAATAAAAATAGAACAAATGTAGGGTTTGAATTCATTTTGTTAATATTTTTTATCAAAAGTTTACCTAAGAATACATTTGGTTTTGAAACCGATTATTTTACTACAAATTAATATGAATGTAATTAATGAGGGAATTAAAGAGATAATATTTTGAAATTTTTAAATGATTTAATAATAATAAATTAGATATTTGGACATACAGGAGAGTTTCAACGATTTATAAAAAATAATATATATGTATTAAGAAAATTTATAAGGATATATACGTAATTATAAAGTTTTACAAGCACATGTACGAAATTCTTCATTTATTTTAGTTGAAGTCGATAGTATTACACTTATACTTTTCTTTATTTTAACTAGGACTGTTTATATTGCTTGAAATATCTTTGTTTTTATTTATTGTTTTTTTGTAGTTTCATTGTTATACTAGAAATTATGAATTTGGTTCTTTAATTTTAGAAATTACACTGACAATCTTTATGGCAGATGTTTTATTATGAATTTCAGCATTTGACCATTAAAAAGTCCATTTTACCCTTATGGTTATTTAATAGCTATTATTACGATTGTTTATATTACTACTTTTATTATTAAAAAAAATACTAAACTAATCTAAAATTTTTAAAATTACAATTAAAATTAGGTTTTATTATTAAAAAAAACAACATATTTTCATTTTTTTACGTTTTCGTCCCTCTATGTTATTTTTTTCCAGAAAAGTTCTCAAGTTAATTCTTTTTTTTCTGGTTTAGTAAAATTTGGCAATTAAAACCCGGTTTTTCAGTTATTAAAAAAACCCGGTTTAGTAATTATAATGTGGCTTTAATTGTCAAACGAAAACATTGAATAAACAAGTTGATGACTTTTCTGAAAAAATAACATTGAATGACGAAAACGAAAAAACCATGAAAACAAGTTGTTTTTTCATGATGAACCCTTAAAATAATTTAATGTAAAAGACATAAAATTGAATAATAAAATATTAATAAAGACATGAATAATAATTATTATTAATTAAAATCTAAAAAAATAATGTTTTTAGTTTAGATTTTTTGAATTTAAAAGGAAAGCACACCTTTTTTTAAATCATAAACTTTCAAAGAGCTTTAAAATTTTGTTTGATGTTTTTAAATTTTTTACATAAACAACTTTTTAACATTTTTAGTATTTTAAGAACATTTTTATGGTTTAAAAGTTATGAAAATAACTGGTTAAAAGTTTAAATGTTTTGAAATGTTCAAAATTTTAAACGCTTTGGAAATATAAGTAAAAAAATGGTTAAAAATGTTTAAAAAGTTTAAACGTGTTGAAAAGTTCAAAAGTTTTTAAAACGTTTTGAAGTAAGTAAAATTTTTAAAAGTTTAATTGAAAATGTTTAATTCTTAGTTTTTAATAACCAATAATGATAAGAATATCATTTTATATGTTTTTATAGATGTTTTAGTTCTTATTAAAAATAATAAAATGTAAAAATAGCTAAAAAAAGGGTACCGAATAAATTTAACTTATTTTATGTTTAGAAAAGATTTACTTTTTCAAAAAAAAATCAATACTAATATTTTTTTAGTTTTTAATTAACAATAATAATTATTTATATGTCTTTACAAATATTTTATTAATCAACTTTATGTATTTTACATTAAATTAATTTTAAAAGCATTATTAATTTTTTTAGATTAGTCTATAAATTAGTACAAACTCTAGAAATAATAATAAAAACAATATTAATAGTAAATATTAGATCACCCTAAGGGTAAAATGATCTTTCTAAATGGTCAAAAGACGAAATCTTTAATAGAACTTAAACCACAATAATGACTGATTGTGTAACTTTTTAAGTTAAAGAACCCAATTCATAATTCCTAATAAAGCACAGAGATGAAATTTGTAATTAACCCTAAATTTTATTTAGACGGTTGTTTTTAATTATTTTACTCCTTGACGGGTTTTGGTCATGTTCAATCTGTTTCAGTTTACCAAAGTTGATTTGGTCAAGTTGTCCAGGTATATAATTTTGAGGTTTTGGTTTATTGCTAGTAAAAGTTTTAGGTATTATTTGTTTTTTAGAAGGTTAAACTCCTGAAATCTGAAATCATACTGAAATTTAAGATGTGGTCTTAAAGATTGAAGTCTTGAGATTGAAATCACGAGGTGGTCAGTCTGAAATTTGAAACTTTAATATTGTTAATTATCATTTTAAGTTTTAAATTATTTATATATTAATTTATGTAGCTAACATATTAAAGTGATTTAATTTTTTAATTAATTAAATATTTATTTTTAATTAATTAAACTGAATTTTATATTTTTATTAAATAAAATATAGATTTAATTTAAAATTTTTCAGAACTTACTTTTATATTTTAGACCGGAGTTTACCTATTATTTTCAAATATAATTCCAGATGTATTGAGATTTTATGTCTGAACTGTAACAAGCACTCTTTAATCACTTAAGATCTAATTTTTAAGATTTAAAATGAATTAGAATATGAAAATTGTCAAAACAAACGGGGGCTTAGAAAAAGTTCACTATAAGAAAAGTGTCTTTTAGTGACACAAAAATAAGTGTCACTATATCTTACTTTTAGTGACACTTATAAAAAGAGTAGGTATAGAACTATCTTTTACCCACACTTTTTCTTTTTTTAGTGACACAAAAATTTTGTCACAAAATCCTTGAGACCTATATCCACATACTTTTTTAATCACTAAATATCTATACCCACTCCACTTTTACCCACTCTTTTTTTGTCAAAAAAGTGTCACTATAGGTATCAAAATCTTTACCTACATAATAAAAAGAGTGGGTAAAAGTGGAGTAAGTATAGATATTTAGTGACTAAAAAAGTATGTAGGTATAGGCCTCAAGTATTTTGTGACAAAATTTTTGTGTCACTAAAAAAGAAAAAGTGTAGGTAAAAGATTGCTCTATACATACTCTTTTTATAAGTGTCACTAAAAGTAAGATATAGTGACACTTACTTTAGAGTCACTAAAAGCATGTGTCACTAAATGACACTTTTCTTGTAGTGGTTGGTTTCTACTTTTAACCTTTTTTTATGTTCAAGATAGTCATTTGTCATTTAGTCATTTAGTTTCTTTTCGATCGGTGGCATTAATTTTTTTGTACTTTAATAACCTTTTTGACTTTTTTTAAACATAAGAAAATTACTCCCTTCGTCCCAAAATATTTGTCCACTTTTGACTTTTGAAGCATTTCTTTCTCAACTTTGACATTAAATATTTTTTTTGTGTTATATAATATGTGATGCAAAATATATGAAAGGATTTGGTTTTAAAGGTATTTCCATTGGGTATAATTTTCATCAAGTATTATATAACACAAACAAATATATTTGAGGTCAAAGTTAAAAAAGAAAAATTTCAAAAGTCAAAAGTGGACAATTATTCTGAAACAGAGTGAGTATTTATTACAATATACATATCAAAGTCCACCGACTAATATGTGTAGCTCCCATCTCACATATTAAAGATGTAGTCATGGTTTTTTGTTCTTAAGTCGCAGTCCTACTATTAGTATTCATACTTTTTACAAGTTTATTTCATCAGTAGTAGAGATGAGTGAAAATTTCATATACATCAAGGATGAAGACTTTCAATCTGAATTTGATCAGCTTGAAACATTTTTATCTGAAGAGTACTCTGAAAATTACTTGATTTATTCCATTATCATGGAAGAAGCTTCGATCATAGTTTCATCATCTCAAAAATCAGAAAGTGCAATTGTTTCTTCAACTACATCAGAGTCATTTCCAGACATGTGTGCAAAGCCTAACCAAAATCAACCCACACAGGCTATTACAAACGAGCCAACTATTCCCTCAGAGCTACAACCTTAACTTATGTGAACAAGTCAACCCATCGATGTGTACTCTTTCTTAGAGTTATGTCTTAAATAAAGTTTAAATATTTAAAGTATATGTGTGCTTAATCATGTTAATTAAATGATGTTTGTTTTCCTTTAAGTCGAATCATTACAAGGTTGCTTAACCTTTGAATGAGTTTTTTACTAGTTTTAATAAAAACTAAACAAACAATCCAGTTATGTGTTAATTTAGCTTCATAAAACATCAATAATTTTAGATTTATGCGGTTTCATTATTTTTATATTCTATGATGATAAAGTTTTAGCATCGGCTAATTTTTCATTATACTTTCTAAAGAAAACTTACTTCAAAGTATTTATCAAAGGTAGGCGATAAGTTCGTCGTATATTTTTCACATCCATCCCAAAAGTTTTTTTTTTTTTTTTTTTTTTTTTTTTTTTTTTTTTTTGGCTATTTGAAGGTTGCTGGGCATAAAAAAAGTTGCATTATATTATATAAAAAAGAAAAATGTTTTAGAATGTTTGATATGATTATGTAACACCATTAACTTTATAAAGTTTGTCTAAAGTTTCAATATAAATAACATCAATTCATACATCTTTCAAACAAAAAAAAAAATATTTTTTCCATAAACAAAATTGATTACATAGAATTAGGGAAGAGCATATAGACTGAACCGGTCTGGACCGAAAAAAAAACGAATATCGAAATTAGGGAAATATGAAAACCGAAACTGGCTCAACGTTTGTAATATGGGTTTGGTCCGGTCCGGTTTTTCGGTCCTTGGACTGGTTGGAACCGATACAAGTTTCGTAGATATTTTATCGTTTTTCCTTAACTCTCTCTGTGTGAAATTATCAAGTTTATCGCATTTTGTTTGTACAAAATAAATGATCAAACATACCTTACTTATATTAAGTTCTCTATATTGTATCTTTATAATATTATAACAAAAAGAATACTACACTGTCAAAAAGAGTTTTACATCATTATATATTTACGAGAGAGGCCAATATGCTATTTCGTTGACTTTATATATGGTTTTGAAATAATATTTGAAAATGTTGTTTCTTTATGGACTACAAAAAAATAACAACATAGCATAAAGTTTAAAATTGATAACATAAAGTTTAAAATCCGGTTTGGGCCGGGTTAAAAACTGAAAACCGGTGGACTGAATCCGGAAACACGAAAATTGAAATTAGTGATTTTAAAGAAACCGAAATCAGATCAACTTCATTAATAACGATTTGGTCCGGACCAATTTTCGAGTTCTTTTGGTCCGCGCCGGGTTTTTTGGTCAAAATGTCCATCTTTACATAGAATGTTACATCTTTTACACGGTGCCTCACTTGATCATCTAAGCCGAGCAACCATTTAGGCCGGAACAAAAAAATGATCCATCAATGTCTTCAACAACTTTTGTTACACGTTGGTGGTTGATTCTACACATCCAAGCTTTCTCTCTCTAGATGCATATATATTTTTATCTTTTTATATCGAATGCATTTCGTGTATAAAAATCGGTCCAGACCAATAAAACTTTCATAGTGAAACTATCAATTAGCTAGGTTTGATTAAATTCTTGGTTTTTAAAATTAAAGCAACGTTTTTTGTTCGGTTCACAATTATAGAAGTTTTTTAAAAAGGGTTATTAATAATACCAGATTTTTTATATTCAATTATAAGACGATACCACTTTATACTTATTAATTTTAAATTTCGTTCGGTTTGAGACCGAGTTCTAAACCGATATTAAACATTTATCAATTTGCATGCTTTTTTGGCATTATTATTTTGTACCTTTGATTTTGGTTTGGTCCTAGTTCGGTTTATAAAATTTTAAGTTTAGATTATTATTTAACATTTCATCCCTTGAATTTAGATTAAACGTACTTTTAATTACCAGCTTACTTTACACCTACCAAGTACGCTATTTGTATTTTTTATGATTTTTACGACAAATGATAAAACGTAACGAAAAATACATCAACTTTTAATTACCAAATCTGGGTATGCCATCAAGTATTTTTAATTGCTTTTTATCTTTTTCAATGTAATGTATTAAAAAAAGTAATAAAAAGTACAAATAACATAATTTGTGGTGATAACGTAAAGCTAATAACAAAAAAATATGGGTATTTTAGTTGGATCATCTTTATATAGGTTTAAATCTAATATATGAACTCTAAATTTAGATAGTTTTGTAATTATCCCTGAAAAGTAATACTCCTCTCCGCCTTTAAGTAATTATTATAAATCCAAACAACTATTTCTCTCTCTCACACATTGATTCTGAAATAAATTGTCATAAAACATAATTCCATTTAGAAAGTTGACATTAATATATAAAAGATGTAATATATCAAAGTTATGATGAAAAAGGATGCCACATGTTACAAAATATTAATTATCATTGAAACACAATTTAAAAGGTTTACTATATATTGTATATCGATCATTTGGGTTGCTCCATTAAATTCACCTTCCATATATATTATATTGATATATGAATACATTCGGTTTTATTATAAAATAAGTAAAAGAAAACGTACATGCTCACAATGAACATAACATATAAGTTTGAAACGCTTATTCTTATGATCTACTAAATTAGGGTATTGTTCATGTGAATACAATTTTTAAGATGGTATAAAAAGAAATATGAATAGTAATGTAATATAAAGTAAAGAACTAAATATGTGAAAACGGAATTCGAGTTTATCATCTTGTTTATTAAGTCTCGAAAACATTGAAAATAAAATTTGCACGTACTAATGAAATACAATTCAATCACATATCTTGCTATAGCATAAATCGCTTTTTGTATAGCTTAAGCCTTAAGTACATTTACATGAAACTGTACGTTGAGAAGGATTATAAAAATGAGAATTCATGAAACCAAAAAAAGTTGAAGAAATCGTTGTTTTCTTGAAGGCCATCATGTTTTGAATAATTAAAAAATAACATACGACGATGATGACAATGATGATGTAGTAGCAGAAAGTAACGGTATCAATTCACGAATTGTCTTTTCTAGGACGTTGAGTTGATGATAGACCAACCATTGAAACATAAAAGAAAAGTTTTACAGAAGGCACATGTATTCCCTGCCATGTTAGATATATTTGGAGATTTAATCATTGTTTAAGCAAGCAACATATATTTCCATAAACTTTGTTACTAGGCCTTTTCGATGCTTTTCCATCCTATCTAAAGTTCTGTCTACATGTTTTCATAAAAACCTTTATCATCAACTTCCTCTCTCAAAATGAACATACATTTAGTTAGTATGATATAACAGATAACAATACCATACATTGTCATTCTAGTCATCTATATAATGAATTCAATAATAAGAATCCACATACACCGCGAACATTACATGGATATATGCTACTTGTATAGTATGTATGTGGTCTGTTTGACATGCAACTTCTAATGGTTTAAACTTATGGTTTATTAAGGCTCCAACTCTTTCTTATGTTGCGTTTAGATGAATATTTGGAAGCTTATTAAAATAATAAACACTTATAAGCTACTTAAATTAGTTTTAAAAGTACCTTTAGCTTATCAAAAATAAATTCACTAAAAATAACTTTAATCAATTATGATTTTAATTTGTTTTATTTAGTTCTTTGGATTTATATGTCATTTTATAAATTCCATTTCCAGTTTCAGCTACTATACCAACATTGTTAACAAAAGCTCCAACTCTAGCGTTAGTTACTACCATCAGCTCCAACTCTAGTTAGTTTTTACCAAACATACTCTAAACCCGTAAATGCGAAGAGTTAAGAGTGTAAGAATCTAATAGAACGTCGTCACTCGTCACTCTCAACATTTACACTTCATGACCTAACGTGAAGAGTGAAGACGGTTCATAATAAATAACTGTTATTAAAAGTGATATTGAGATCGATTTGCTATATCATGCATTCATGCATGTATATTTATAAAGGACAATAGGAACGAACAAAATAAACAGACAGACAAACAAACACAGATATAATGTTTTCCGGAAGACTAAAGATAAAAAAAAGATAAAAAGTCAAAGTGATATTTTATTAATTTGAAATTATAATATCAAGCAATGATTTTCTTAATGAAATCCCCAACGTTACCTAGGATTTGGCTTCTAGGTAAAGATGAGGATTTCTCATTGAAAGATATAATGTTGCTAATTGAAAAGAAAACTCTCGTGAAAGGTATAATCTATCTATACTTATTAATAAATTAGAACACTAAGCGCCACATGGCGTCTTCTCCTTAATCCAAAATCTTCTTTTCCCTCCCATTTTTCCTTAAATAACTCTATTAAATTTGTAAACTAATTAATGTTTAGATGAATAAGTAAATAAATAAATAATTTTTTAAATAAATCTATATATACTTATTAATAAATTAGAACACTAAGCGCCACATAGCGTCTATACCTTATTCCAAAATCTTCTTTTCCCTCGCACTTTTCCTCAAATAACTCTATTAAATTTGTAAACTAATTAATGTTTAGATGAATAAGTAAATAAATAAATAAATTTTCAAATAAACCTCTGTAATTATATTAAGAAAAGACAATATCATGAATAATTTAAATATTTTTAAATGTATTAAATAAGTCAATAAACATAATATCATAGTTATATATTACTGTTATTATTATATATTAAAATAGAATTTATCTCTATAGACCTATATTTTGATTTTCGGACCCTTTTATATATCTAGCTTTAATAATTACATAAATTAATTGATAGTAAAAATAATATAAATTTTTTTTATTTTTCATAAGTTTACTCTTAAAATTAACTTGAAAACTAAAACTAAGTAATACAATAATAAACTCTTACGTATTATTAATATTATATAACAATTCTTTTATCTTCCTATCATGAAATTTAAACAAAAATTACAATTTAATATATTAACAATTTATTAATTTTTATCAAATAAAAAAATTATTTATATAACTTATATTGAGTATCCTACAAATATCATTAAATATCAGTAGAATTAATATTTCTTAGAAATAGAAATGTTGTCTTTAAATTTGAAATTTTACTAATTGATTTTCTACTATTACAATTAAGTAAAACAATATTATCTTCAAATTTAAGGTTTGCATATTATTTTAAACTTAGTTTTCAAACAATCAATTTTTTTTGTAATATTAACTTATATACTCCATCATATTGGACATAAATTAATTATACAATACATATTTGTTATTTTAAATCTAATTTTCATTAAAAATAAATATATAGATTCATTTATGTTTGTCTAATAAAATTTATTTGATTCAAACAATATAGTAGTAATCAAAACTTTATAAAATCTGTAAAATTGCTAATCTAAATTGATTATCATACAAAAATTTTGAATTTATTGTTTCAAATGGGTTATTATAATAAAACAACAAATGAAATACAATTGTAGACATTGGTGAATAAATTTATTAGTTTTTTGAAGGTTAATTATGTATATCCTCATATCATGGGTTTTAATTCATATTTTATATGATTTTAAAATATACTCTATATAATATAATTTTAACATGTGTACTTACATTTTTATTATATTTGTAATGATAATTTACTTTTATATCTATTATTTAACATACCTATATATAACATGGGTCAATAAACTAGTGTTGCTAATTGAAAAGAAAACTCTCTCTTCTGCTGTGATTTTTACAGGTACCTTATGCATTAAATAATTGCAAAAAATATCATGTTTTCATATATGGAGAGCAAGGTTAGGTCGCCTTCCGGTTCGAATTATACTAAATGATCGAGGAATTGACTTGCATACCGTTTATGTCCAAGATGTGGGGAAGAGCTTGAAACTTTGGATCATGGTCTTTAAGATCCCTAATGATTATTAGTACTTGGTCAAGAATTTTCGCTTGGTGGGTTCTTTAATTTTAAGCTCAAATGTCATTGGAAGAAATCATCACTGTGAAGGAGACCGACTATTCTTGCATCGGCTCAAAGCTCAGTGGCAAGCGGTGCTATGGGTTACGTTGTATATGATTTGGTCCTGTCAAAATAAAGTGGTGTTTGATAACAATGATTCCTCTTACATTCCATTAGATTTGGTCTTCGAAATATACGGATTTAATCATTTAGGTGGCTATCTGCTTGAGATAAAAACTTCAAAATTCCATGGCATTATTGATGCAGCTGTCCAGGTAGCTAACTGTATTTTCTCTTTATTCCTCAATAGTCGAATTTGTATTACTGCTCAGGTCCATGTTGAACAACTTTTAATGCTAATTCTGAGGTTTTTTCATTCAGACGTCTCTCGTGTTTTCCATCAGCTTTCTGTGTGTGTAGTTTTGTATTTCGGTTGAGTAATTGTGTCATATTGTTCTTTCAACTGCATCTTGATGACAAAGTTGTCGATGTACTAATTTTTTTTACTTATGCTAAGATATCTCTCAAACTAATATCCATAATTCATCAATATATATGATGCAATTGTGAACAATTTATTTCTCTCTTGTAACACAAATTCATCAATAAATATGGTGTTTATAAAATAATTGTTTGTTCCTCTAAAGAACAGACTATCTAGATTATTGCTAAAAAAATTTTAGTAAGAGTTGGTTTCTATTTTAAATCATTGATTATCAGGTTCAGTATAGTCATTTGTCATTAAGTTACTTATTGTTCGGTGGTATTAATTTTTTCCGTACTTTAATAATGTTTTTGACTATTCTTAAACGCAAAATATTATTTTTCAAAAGTTACCGATATATATCCACCAACTAATATTTGTAACTCCCATTTCTCATATTAAAGATGCACTCATGTTTTTTTTTATTTTCAAGTCATAGTCCTACCATAAGTATTTATACTTTTTTCAAGTTTATTTTATCAGTGGCAGAGATGAGTGAAAATTTCATATACATCAATGATGAAGACTTTCAATCTGAATTTGATCAACTTCAAACATTTTTATCTGAACAGTATACTGAAAAGTACCGGATTTATTCCATTATCATGGAGGAAACTTCGATCACAGTTTCATCATCTCGAAAGGCAGAAAGTGCAATAGAATCTTCATCTACAGTAGAGTCGTTTCCAAACATGTCTGCAAAGCCTAACCAAAATCAACATACACAGTCAGTTTCGAACGAGCCAGATATTTCATCAAAGCCACAACCTTAACTTATGAGAACAAGTCGAACCATCAATATGTACTCTTTTTTTAGAGTTATGTCTTAAATAAATGTGGCACCCTTGCCACAACAACCACCAATTACAATACAACCAGGATTAATCACCAACATACAATAACATAATGATCTGATAACCTAAATTAAGTGCGGAAGCATTAAAAACATAAATAAAGTAGTGCAAAAAGTGTTAAACACCCTACGGTGCTATAAGGTGCCAAGTCTAAGTCTACACACCCATACATTTATTACAATCATCCAGAATATATTACAACATTGTCCAAATCACAATTACCGATCAAATAGTGCCGAGTCTCCCAAATCTTCTAAACGACCTAACTAGAAGGTCCAGCAGTAGACTTCCCTTTTCCTGTAAAATAAAAATCAACAACTGGGGAATAAGCGGATGCTTAGTGAATACAGAGATTATGCATTTTATAAATTTTTATGAAGCCCAAGGATAACACAGATGACCAACATCGGATATCCTCTTCGTACACAAAGTACGGACCAGAGCCGCAGCCCCTTCGAGCTCAAAGCTCGGCATTTAAACATACCATCTGAGACAAACGTACGATCGGGGATGACATACTGCCTACCGGGCCTAGGAGGGATCAGCTCCAGGTCATATAGCACAGTAACATCAGAGTAATCGATGCGACCCACCGGTCCATCACTAGATGCACAACAACCGAAAGGACATGCAACAAGTAAGAATGTGCATCTAAATCTACGCAAGTTAGTAGAATTTCAAACAATCAATGAAACAACAAGTCTCAGCAGGCAAAGTTTCCATAAAACAAATATAAACATGCGAAATCTACTGTACTCACAGTGGGTGCGTAATTATCTTTTAACCGATATTATTTCTCTTCGGGCTTTCAACCGGATCCACCAAGTACCCCACTGTGGGTTAAACAACACCACAAGGGACCTGTTATATCAATTACAACAATTCCTCGTGTCAATAACCATTTAAATCCATAAAACCATGTTTTGTAAGTTTGGCGATATTTTCCCCCATTTCGGGTACATGTCCAAATTCATACCATAATTAAGTTTGAACCCATTTCATGTTCATACATTGTCCTTTGAATAACTCTTGCCATTCTATGTGTTGTTTATAAGTTTCATTTAAAATATACAAGTTTAGAGAGTATATTTCTCAATTTTAGGCATTAAACTCGAATTTAATGGGTTAGATTCGAAACCATGCATCAGATTCGAATTCCCTCTTAGAATCTGATGGTACACATTCGAATCTAGGCATAGATTCGAACCCCCCCTTAGAATCTGATGGTACACATTCGAATCTAGGCATAGATTCGAACCACCCCTTAGAATCTGATGGTACACATTCGAATCTAGGCACAGATTCGAACCCCCCCTTAGAATCTGATGGTACACATTCGAATCTAGGCATAGATTCGAACCACCCCTTAGAATCTGATGGTACACATTCGAATCTAGGCACAGATTCGAACCCCCCCCTTAGAATCTGATGGTACACATTCGAATCTAGGCATAGATTCGAACCACCCCTTAGAATCTGATGGTACACATTCGAATCTAGTACCAAACTCGAGTTTGTTCTTGTATTTCGACTCTGTTCTTGATATATTCGAGTCTGTTCATCATTTCAACTTAAATCCTTCATTTCTAAGGCTAAAATCACTAATATATCATGTATAATACCTAGTTTCGATTCTACTATGCATTATCATATTCCAGCAACATTTCAAGCAAAACAAGCTCAAATTCACACAAAACAACAGATTCGAAATTCTATTTTCTTCAAAACCGAAACTATAAACTTAAAAGGATCGATTCTTACCTTAATTCGTATGAAATCAGAAATCCGATTGTAGATTGTTGTTGTACTCCTCGATACCTTTCCGTTGACGTATAATTCTCAAAAATCTGACGGTCGGTTTGTGAAATATCTTAGAGAGATGTAGAGAGAAAATTCTAGAGAGATAAAGTAGTGAGATAGTGTAAAATAGAAAAATGAAGCCTATTGCCCTTTATATACAACTTTCGTCATTTTTGCACATTTCACCACTCGAACTAACCGGTTCCATAAAATACTGATTTAATCTTAGAATTATCATAAATAACTTTTTAATTCCTTAATATTCCATAACAATGATTCTGAGTTCAATTTTCTTAAAAGTAGCAACAAACTTGATAAATATCCAAAATACATAATAATCGCCCAAATTCAACTTAAATATATATTTTCCACTTAATTAACCAAAATACATTAAAATAAATCCGAGGATGTTACAATAAACTGTAAGTATTTTAAGAATATGTGTGTTTGATCATGTTAGGTGATGTTTGTTTTTCTTTTAGTTGAATCATTAAAAAGTTGTTTAGCTTTTGAATGAGTATTTTACTAGTTATAATAAAAATTAAACAAACAACCCAGTTTTGTGTCAATTTTTGCTTCATAAAACATTACTAATTTCAAAATTTGTGTGGTTTAATAATATTCTATATCTTATTAATTAATGTTAAAATTTTAGGACAGAACAAAAGAATAATCCATCTATTGCAAGAACTTTGGTTAAAATCATGGTTTGATACTTTGATCATACACATCCAAGCTTTCTCTCTAGACGCATATTTTTCTCTTTCCATATATTAAATGTAGTGTGTGAAAATCAATCCAGACCAATAAAAATGAACTTCACAATGAAACTAGCTATTAGTCATGTTTGATTAAATTCTTGGTTTTAGAATTGAAGTAACAATTTTTTTGTTTCAATTCACAATTTTGTTCAAAAAGGGTTTTCGGTTCGATGTGTTTCGAAACCATTAAAAACCCAGTTTTTTTATATTCAATTTTAAAACGATACCCCTTTATACTTAGAAATTTAAACTTATATAAATGCTTCTAAGCTTTTAATTCAGTTCATGGTCCAGTTTGAAACTGAGTTTTAAACTAAAATAAAAAATGTATCAATTATGGTTTTTGGCTTTATTAGTTTGCACCTTTCAGTTATGGTTAAAGTACTTGTTTGCTTTAATCCTATATAATTTTAGACTAGTATTTTGTATTCAATCCCTTGATTTATATAAGAAATTAAAAACCGGTAAAATTAAGCCTCATTAATTTTATAATATAAATTAGGCCTCTCTCTACTTTAACTCGTTATAAGGAATAAAGACATACAATAGACGCGTACTTTTATTTTTGTTTTCATTTATATGCTGTAATTTTTTATTTCCATTTGGTAGTTACACATTTTATGTTTTCGTTTGGTAGTTACACGTAACGACAAATTTATCTTCAATTGTTAATTACTTTTAAAAAATCAACTTTTTTAGATCACATAATTAAAGGCATAATAAGAATCATATAAAGTATGTCTATTTATTTATGAATGTGGACACTTAGATGGTATTTGTTTTTTAAGAGGTTAAATGTCTGAAGTCTGAAAACCATGTCTGAAATTAAGAGAATGCCTTAAAGTCTGAAATTAAGAGGCTCTGAAATTTAATTCAGACTAGTCTCTTTCTCTTAAAATTCAGAGGAAAATTCAGAGGTTGTAACCTCTTAAGTCTGAATTTAAACAAACAATACAAATTATGTTAAGATCTGAAATTCAGACTTCAGACCTAATTCAGACCCTCTTAATTGAAAACAGACACACCCTTATTTAGGGACTTGTTATAAAGAAAATGAAGACACTTAATTTGAGAAGGAGGGAATGGTACTATCTACGGTTGTTTATGTAGAGAAGCAATCCATGCACTTGCAACAAACGTGAACCACTTAGGAATCGTTTGGTATGTGGAATCGTAGAGAATGGAATCGCCTAGTTTTACAAGTTTTGTTAACAAATGATAGTCACATAATCAAAAAAAGTTTAAATTTTAGCATGCATGCTTTTTAACTTTCCTCATAAATTAATTAGCGATGGAACAATTGAAAGATTTATAAATCGATCTTTTGTTATAAGTTATATATACATTTTAAGTATGACAAATATGGTGAATGCGACTGTTGATCGACGGATTATGAAAGTGAGTGTCATATTTAATTAAGCTTGAAATAAATCATGGTTTAGCGTCGATGAAAGTTACTTCAAATGCAAACCCAAAAAAATTAGCAATGACAATTTATAGGTTTCATGAGGAGCCTTCTAGGTAATCTAATGTAATGCTTAGTCCCATATTTTGCTCTTTGGGTAACATATATATATGTTGATATGAATAGATATGAATTAAGATTGCTGATTTTTCTTTTATTAATTTGGTGATTTTCACCTTTTTAACAACAATTAAAGTTTTATCAAGTATAGTTGCGATTAAATATCGTAACGGATGTTCAATTTAGATAAGAAAGATTGATCTCACGATGATACCTTATCAGACGATGTCAAATTACTTTATTTTCTGTAGATTACATTTACATTCAGATGCATAGTAACCTTTTTTACACCGATTTAGGTGTTGGAGTTTAATTGTCTTTGTGTAGTATATGTTACCCAAAGGGCAAAATATGTGTGTGAAGTAGTTGCTAGCACCTTGTTAGTTTTTAGTGCAATCTGTATTGTCGTTAAAACTATATATTTATGGATTTAAGTTTTGTCATAAAAGTATCATAACATCAAGACGGGTTTATATAATTGATGGTACTTAGGTCATAAACGTGTGTCCTATCCCTATACATGACTCGAACGCCTCCATTTGATCTACCACTAACCACAAAAATCATCACCAAAATCCCTAAATTCGACTTCCGAATAGAACACACAACAATCAGATATCCATATACACAACAGCAAATCTAGGCTTTCATTTATACACACATTAAGTGAAAATTTTATTGCTGAAAAAGTAAGTACGTATAGTTGAACAAATTTTGGGAGTGTTGTCATTGGATACCATATATAAGTAAAGAACTGATTGTATCGATTAAATATGTATATATAGTTGTAAATTAACTAGTTTAAGAACCTTGAGAAGCAAAACTTGGGTTGAGATACGAAAAACAAAAACTATATTGGATTGTTGTTAAACATATTGTTGTTATAAATTACCATGCAAGTGACTGTTTCGTTTTAAAACGGTCACTCGTCCATCAACTATTTGTACTTGAGTTTCCGTTCTTTATTTCAATTCTATTATACTTAATTATTGAGTTCATTGGCATTCATTATATCCTTCTTATTTTTCTTGTTGGAACCAATCACATTAAATCACTGCTTTTGAAATATTATTTCAGTCATAAAACTTTTTAAAACAGTAATCGTAATTATGATGTGCATTTTAAATTAATTACATTGACGATACATTTCGAGCAAGTATCTATCCATTGAATAAATACTCGTCATTTTTCAACCACATACTTGATCACAATTGCGATATTTACGCACAATAATATTGGTTCAAAAAATATATTTCCAAGAAATAAACCTTTTAGATGTAAAGATCGACTTTTAGCGATACAATTTAAGGATTATGCACATCAAAAGTTCAAAACTAATTGCCAGCTTATATAGATAGCCATATACCAGTTATCTTTAATTTTATTTTCATTTCTTTAACAAATTTAAAGTTGATTTAGATTTTGTTTGACGAAAACAATATCACTGATAAGTTCACTGTATTCGTCAACGTCAGATGATCTGGTTGTAGGAATTGCTATATTGTCTGGATCGTTGGAAGATTGAAAAAAATGCTTGCTCAAGTCAAAAATCAACATTAAACGATGCCATAAACCAAACTTCCAAGGGATTTGGATTTAAACCATCAATTGAAATCTTGATTGATCTACGGTGAATAATATCGGTTTGAGTTAAGAAGAAGTTATTTAACTATGGCCAAAAACAGTCTACTAGATCCCAATCAAGAGTTAACTATGAACCCTAAGGAATCAAAAGACTTAATTGGTTGTATAGATCGTTTTTTAATAAAATGTCACCCACGTATATTTCAATTGAGACTCGTCTCATAGCCTTTTGATTTAGATAGCACCTGAATATTACTAGACCAAAAGTCTTTTGGTGATCTATAGATGTTAATTATGATTATTGATAAAGCTAATAAAATTTGTCAGAAAAATTAATGCTTAATTTTATGTTCTGTGTTTAGGGTTTATTATGAAAAAAAACATGTTTTCATTGTTTTTGTGTTTTCGTCTCTCAATGTTAATTTTTTCTAGACAAATCCTCAAGCTAATTTCTTTTTTTTTTTTTTTGTGAACTTTGACTATTAGACTCCGATTATAATTAGTATACTGGGTTTTTAAAAACTGAAAAAAACCGGATTCTGATATCCAAATTTTACTAAACCAAAAAGAAAAAAAATTAACTTGACGACTTCTATGAAAAAAATAACATTAATGGACGACAAAAAACTTGAAAACATGTTGTTTTTTTTAACCATATTAGTAAATTACCCTAAAATACACATATCATACATGTAAAAAAAATTCACGTATCATATCGATAAGTATAATTAGAAAAGGATAGTTGTAAACGATGAACATATCATGAAAACAAAAGTAAAAATGATAATTTGTCATGTAAAACTGAAAATGATGGCTGAAAGACCACCATTTACATTGCTTTTAAAGTTTGATTAATTTCAGTGTTTCCTCCATAAAAAGATACAAGAAAAATCATAATAAGATAAACATATTTAAAATTAAATAGAATATCTAATTAGTACATTTTAAAGAAAACTTTTTATGGTTGATTAATATAAAATAAAAATGTTATTAACTTTTATTAAACGAGATAACATATTGCAAAGTTTGTTGCCCGATAGGCATTCCTGGATTGATTACGTACACTTCTTTTATAAAAATTAATTTGAGTATTTGACCATGAAATATGGCAGGTGTATACATAATCTTATTACATATATATCATATCATATTTATTGAGGGGAAAAGTGGTTTAGGATAAATGCATGAATCGATAATTTCGAAGGAATGGATTCGTATGATTTATTTCTTTGGAAGAATTTCTTACATGTGCTTGCAAAACCTCATAATTATGCATATGGCCTTATAAATTTCCTTATTACGTATGTATTATTTTAAACTTTTAAAACTTTTCTGTATGTTCAAATATATAATTATTATTATTAAATCATTTAAAAATTTAAAAAAAATTAATTATCTCATTAGTTAAATCTTTAAAGTATATCTCTTAAACTCAAACAAAAACTTCAACGATTTTCTAAAGCCGAAAAAGTGATTGTTATCTGGCATGTACATCTAATGCTATACACACTGTATGACTACAATTATACGATTGACACCAACTTGTTGTCATTAATTTTTTACATATATACAAAGAATAAATAACATTAAATGGTAATCCAATTTTATATAAAAATTTTACTAACAATTAAATAAAATTTTTATTAATACCAGTCGAAAAAGACAAAATCAATAAAAATAGAACAAATGAATGGTTTGAATTCATTTTATTAATATTTTTCTTATGAAAAGTTTAACTAAGAATACGTTTGGTTTTGAAACCGATTATTTTACTGCAAATTAATATGAATGTAATTAATGAGAGAATTAAAGAGATACTATTTTGAACTTTTAAATGATTTAATAATAATAAATTAGATATTTGGACATATAAGAGAGTTTCAACGATTTATAATAATAATATATGTATAATATGAAAATTTATAAGGATATATACGTACTTATAAAGTTTTACAAGCACATGTGTGAAATTCTTTCATTTATTTTAGTTGAAGTCAATAGTATTACACTTATACTTTTCTTTATTTTAACTAGGATTGTTTATATTGCTTGAAATATCTTTGTTTTTTTTATTATTTTTTTTTGTAGCTTCATTGTTATACTAGAAATTATGAATATGGTTCTTTAATTTTAGAAATTACACGGACAATCTTTATGGCCGAAGTTTTATTATGAATTTCAGCATTTGACCATTAAAAAGTCCATTTTACCCTTATGGTTATTTAATAGCTATTATTACGATTGTTTATATTACTACTTTTATTATTAAAAAAAATACTAAACTAATCTAAATTTTTTAAAATTAGAATTAAAATTAGGTTTTATTATTAAAAAAACAACATATTTTCATTTTTTTGCGTTTTCGTCCCTCTATGTTATTTTTTCCCAGAAAAGTTTTCAAGTTAATTCTTTTTTTCTAGTTTAGTAAAATTTGGCAATTAAAACCCGGTTTTTCATTTATTAAAAAACTCGGTTTAGTAAACATAATCGGGCTTTAATTGTCAAACGAAAACATTGAATAAACAAATTGATGATTTTCTGAAAAAATAACATTGAATGACGAAAATGAAAAAACCATGAAAACAAGTTGTTTTTTCATAATTAACCCTTAAAATAAATTAATGTAAAAGACATAAAATTGAATAAAAAAATATTAATAAAGACATGAATAATAATTATTATTAATTAAAATCTAAAAAAAAATAATGTTTTTAGTTTAGATTTTTTGAATTTAAAAGGAAAGCACACCTTTTTTTAAATCATAAACTTTCAAAGAGCATTAAAATTTTGTTTGATGTTCCTAAATTTTTTACATAAACAACTTTTTAACATTTTCAGTATTTTAAAAACATTTTTATGGTTTAAACGTTATGAAAATAAGTGGTTAAAAAGTTTAAATGTTTTGAAATGTTCAAATTTTTAAACGTTTTGGAAATATAAGTAAAAAAATGGTTGAAAATGTTTAAAAAGTTTAAACGTGTTGAAAAGTTCAAAAGTTTTTAAAACAAGTAAGTAAAATTTTTAATAGTTTAATTGAAAAGGTTTAATTCTTAGTTTTTAATAACCAATAATGATAAGTATATCATTTTATATGTTTTTATAGATGTTTTAGTTCTTACTAAAAATAATAAAATGTAAAAGTAGTTAAAAAAAAAGGTACCGAATAAATTTAACTTATTTTATATTTAGAAAAGATTTACTTTTTTCAAAAAAAAATCTATACTAATAACGCTATTTTTTTTAGTTTTTAATTAACAATAATAATTATTTATATTTCTTTACAAATATTTTATTAATCATTTTTATGTCTTTTACATTAAATTAACTTTAAAAGCATTGTTAATTTTTTTTATTAGTCTATAAAATAGTACAAACTCTAGAAATAATAATAAAAACAATATTAATAGTAAATATTAGATCACCCTGAGGGTAAAATGATCTTTCTAAATGACCAAAATAAACCACAATAATGACTGATTGTGTAACTTTTTAAGTTAAAGAACTCAATTCATAATTCCTAATAAAGCACAGAGATGAAATTTGTAATTAACCCTAAATTTTATTTAGACTATTGTTTTTAATTTTTTTTACTCCTTGACGGGTTTTGGTCACGTTCAATCTGTTTCAGTTACCAAAGTTGATTTGGTCAAGTTGTCCAGGTATATAATTTTGAGTTTTTGGTTTATTGCTAGAAAAAGTTTTAGGTATTGCTTGTTTTTTAAAAGGTTAAACTCCTGAAGTCTGAAATCATATCTGAAATTTAAGATGCGGTCTTAAAGATTGAAGTCTTGAGATTGAAATCACGAGGTGGTCAGTCTGAAATTTGAAACTTTAATATTGTTAATTATCATTTTAATTTTTAATATATTTATATATTATATTATGCTAACATATTAAAGTGATTTAATTTTTTAATTAATTAAATATTTATTTTTAATTAATTAAACTGAATTTTATATTTTTATTAAATAAAATATTGATTTAATTTAAAAAATTTTCAGACCTTACTTTTATATTTCAGACCGGAGTTTACCTATTATTTTCAAACATAATTTCAGATGTATTAAGATTTTAAGTCTGAAATGTAACAAATACTCTTAAATCACTTAAGATCTAATTTTTAAGATTTAAAATGAATTAGAATACGAAAATTGTCAAAACAAACAGGGGCTTAGAAAAAGTTGGTTTCTACTTTTAACCTTTTTTTTATGTTCAAGATAGTCATTTGTCATTTAGTCATTTAGTTTCTTATCGATCGGTGGCATTAACTTCTTCGTACTTTAATAATCTTTTTGACATTTTTAAACATAAGAAAATTACTCCCTCCGTCCCAAAATATTTGTCAACTTTTGACTTTTGAAGTATTTCTTTCTCAACTTTGACATTAAATATTATCCTTTGTGTTATATAATATGTGATGCAAAATATATGAAAGGATTTGGTTTTAAAGGTATTTCCATTGGGTATAATTTTCATCAAGGATTATATAACACAAACAAATATATTTTAGGTCAAAGTTAAAAAAGAAAAACTTCAAAAGTTAAAAGTGGACAATTATTTTGAGACGGGGTGAGTATTTATTACAATATACATATCAAAGTCCACCGACTAATATTTGTAACTCTCATCTCACATATTAAAGATGTAGTCATGGTTTTTTGTTCTTAAGTCGCAGTCCTACTATTAGTATTCATACTTTTTACAAGCTTATTTCATCAGTAGTAGAGATGAGTGAAAAATTCATATACATCAAGGATGAAGACTTTCAATCTGAGTTTGATCAGCTTGAAACATTTTTATCTGAAGAGCACTCTGAAAATTACTGGATTTATTCCATTATCATGGAAAAAACTTCGATCATAGTTTCATCATCTCAAAAATCAGAAAGTGCAATTGTTTCTTCAACTACATCAGAGTCATTTCCAGACATGTGTGCAAAGCCTAACCAGAATCAACCCACACTGGCTATTACAAACGAGCCAACTATTCCCTCAAAGCTACAACCTTAACTTATGTGACCAAGTCAACCCATCGATGTGTACTCTTTCTTAGAGTTATGTCTTAAATAAAGTTTAAGTATCTAAAGTATATGTGTGCTTAATCATGTCAATTAAATGATGTTTTTTTTTTTCCTTTAAGTCGAATCATTACAAGGTTGCTTAAATTTATGCGTTTTTTTACTAGTTCTAATAGAAAATAAACAAACAACTCCGTTCTGTGTTAATTTAGCTTCATAAAACATCACTAATCTTAAATTAATGCGGTTTCATTATTTTTATATTTTATGATGATAAAGTTTTAGCATCGGCTAATTTTTCATTATACTTAATTTCTAAACAAAACTTACTTCAAAGTATTTATCAAAGGTAGGTGATAAGTTCGTCGTATATATTTCACATCCATTTCAAAAGTTTTTTTTTGCATTATATTATATAAAAAAGAGAAATGTTTTAGAAAGTTTGATATGATTATGTAACACCATTAACTTTATAAAGTTTAGTCTAAAGTTTCAATATAAATAACATCAAATCATACATCTTTCAATAAAAAAAATATTTTTTTTCCATAAACAAAATTGATTACATAGAATTAGGGAAGAGCATATAGACTGAACCGGTCTGGACCGGAAAACAAAAACGAATACCGAAATTAGGGAATTATGAAACCGAAAGTGGTTCAATGTTTGTAATATGGGTTTGGTCCGGTCCGGTTTTTCGGTCCTTGGACTGGTTGGAACGGATACAAGTTTCGTAGATATTTTATCGTTTTGTTTATCTTTTTTCCTTAACTCTTTCTCTCTGTGAAATTATCAAGTTTTTCGCATTTTGTTTGTACAAAATAAATGATCAAACATACCTTACTTATATTAAGTTCTCTATATTTTATCTTTATAATATTATAACAAAAAGAATACTACACCGTCAAAAAGAGTTTTACGTTATTATATATTTACGAGAGAGGCCAATATGCTATTCCGTTGACTTTATATATGGTTTTGAAATAATATTTAAAAATGTTGTTTCTTTATGGACTACAAAAAAATAACAACATAACATAAAGTTTAATATTGATAACATAAAGTTTAAAATCCGGTTTGAGCCAGGTTAAAAACCGAAAACTGGTGGACTGAATCCGGAAAAGCGAAAATCAAAATTAGTGATTTTAAAGAAACCGAAATTAGATCAACTTCATTAATAACGATTTGATCCGGGCCAATTTTCGAGTTCTTTTGGTCCGCGCCGGATTTTTTGGTCAAAATGACCATCCTTACATAGAATGTTACATCTTTTACACGGTGCCTCACTTGATCATCTAAGCCGATCAACCATTTAGGCCGGAACAAAAAAATGATCCATCAATGTCTTCAACAACTTTTGTTACACTTTGGTGGTTGATTCTACGTATCCAAGCTTTCTCTAGATGCATATATATTTTTATCTTTTTATATTGAATGCAGTTCGTGTATAAAAATCGGTCCAGACCAATAAAACTTTCATACTGAAACTATCAATTAGCTAGGTTTGATTAAATTCTTGGTTTTTAAAATTAAAGCAACGTTTCGGTTCACAATGGTAGAAGTTTTTAAAAAGGGTTATTAATAATACCAGATTTTTTATATTCAGTTATAAGACAATACCACTTTATACTTATTAATTTTAAATTTCGTCCGGTTTGAGACCGAGTTCTAAACCGATACTAAACATTTATCAATTTGTATGCTTTTTTGGCATTATTATTTTGTACCTTAGATTTTGGTTTGGTCCTAGTTCGGTTTATAAAATTTTAATTTTAGATTATTATTTAACATTTCATCCCTTGAATTTAGATTAACCGTACTTTTAATTACCAGCTTACTTTACACCTACCAAGCACGTTCTTTGTATTTTTTTATGATTTTTACGACAAATGATAAAACGTAATGAAAAATACATCAACATTTAATTACCAAATCTGGGTATGCTATCAAGTATTTTTAATTACTTTTTATCTTTTTCAATGTAATGTATTAAAAAAGTAATAAAAAGTACAAATAACATAATTTGTGGTGATAACGTAAAGCTAATAACAAAAAAATATGGGTATTTTAGTTGGATCATCTTTATATAGGTTTAAATCTAATATATGAACTCTAAATTTAGATAGTTTTGTAATTATCCCTGAAAAGTAATACTCCTCTCCGCCTTTAAGTAATTATTATAAATCCAAACAACTATTTCTCTCTCACACACATTAATTCTGAAATAAATTGTCATAAAACATAATTCCATTTAGAAAGTTGACATTAATATATAAAAGATGTAATATATCAAAGTTATGATGAAAAAGGATGCCACATGTTACAAAATATTAATTATCATTGAAACACAATTTAAAAGGTTTACTATATATTGTATATCGATCATTTGGGTTGCTCCATTAAATTCACCTTCCATATATATTATATTTGGGTTGCTCCATTAAATTCACCTTCCATATATATTATATTGATATATGAATACATTCGGTTTTATTATAAAATAAGTAAAAGAAAACGTACATGCTCACAATGAACATAACATATAAGTTTGAAACGCTTATTCTTATGATCTACTAAATTAGGGTATTGTTCATGTGAATACAATTTTTAAGATGGTATAAAAAGAAATATGAATAGTAATGTAATATAAAGTAAAGAACTAAATATGTGAAAACGGAATTCGAGTTTATCATCTTGTTTATTAAGTCTCGAAAACATTGAAAATAAAATTTGCACGTACTAATGAAATACAATTCAATCACATAATTTGCTATAGCATAAATCGCTTTTTGTATAGCTTAAGCCTTAAGTACATTTACATGAAACTGTACGTTGAGAAGGATTATAAAAATGAGAATTCATGAAACCAATAAAAGTTGAAGGAATCGTTGTTTTCTTGAAGGCCATCACGTTTTGAGTAATTAAAAAATAACATACGACGATGATGACAATGATGATGTAGTAGCAGAAACTAATAGTATCAATTCACGAATTGTCTTTTCTAGGACGTTGAGTTGATGATAGACCAACCATTGAAACATAAAAGAAAAGTTTTACAGAAGGCACATGTATTCCCTGCCATGTTCAATATTTTTGGAGTTTTAATCATTGTTTAAGCAAGCAACATATATTTCCATAAACTTTGTTACTAGGCCTTTTCGATGCTTTTCCATCCTATCTAAAGTTCTGTCTACATGTTTTCATAAAATCCTTTATCATCAACTTCCTCTCTCAAAATGAACATACATTTAGTTAGTATGATATAACAGATAACAATACCATACATTGTCATTCTAGTCATCTATATAATGAATTCAATAATAAGAATCCACATACACCGCGAACATTACATGGATATATGTTACTTGTATAGTATGTATGTGGTCTGTCAAAGGAATGGAATTCTGGAAGGAATGGAATCTGTCTGAATCCAAATACTATAGTTTGTTGAAAATGAGAAGACATGTTATTAAAAGGATTGCTTTGATGGAATGGAATTTAAATTCCTTCCATTTTGCTATGGAATGCTCATTCCTTCAAAAGGGGAGATTTTTTTAAAAATGTGGAATGATCATTCCATTCCTTTGGACAACCAAACAACCCATCAGAATGGAAAATCCATTTCTTTTCTGCCAGATTCCATCAGATTCCAGCGAACCAAACGCCCCAAAGGCTCCAACTCTTTCTTATGTTGCGTTTAGATGAAATTTTAGAAGCTTATTAAAATAATAATACCTTATAAGCTACTTAAATTAGTTTTAAAAGTACCTTTAGCTTATCAAAAATAAATTCACTAAAAATAACTTTAATCAATTATGATTTTAATTTGTTTTATTTAGTTCTTTGGATTTATATGTCATTTTATAACTTCCATTTCCAGTTTCAGCTACTATACCAACATTGTTAACAAAAGCTCCAACTCTAGCGTTAGTTACTACCACCAGCTCCAACTCCAGTTAATTTTTACCAAACATACTCTAAACTCGTAAATGCGAAGAGTTAGGAGTGTAAGAATCTAATAGAACGTCGTCACTCGTCACTCTCAACATTTACACTTCATGACCTAAATATTTATAAAGGACAACAGGAACGAACAAATTAAACATACAGACAAACACATATATAATATTTTCCGGAGGACTAAAGATAAAAAAAAGATAAAAAAAAAGATAAAAAGTCAAAGTGATATTTTATTGATTTGAAATTATAATATCAAGCAATGATTTTCTTAATGAAATCCCCATCGTTACCTAGGATTTGGCTTCTAGGTAAAGATGAGGATTTCTCGGTGAATGATATATATAATGTTGCTAATTGAAAAGAAAATTCTCTCTTCTGCTGTGATTTTTACAGGTACCTTATGGATTAAATAATTGCAAAAAATATCATGTTTTCATATATGGAGAGCAAGGTTAGGTCGCATTCCGGTTCGAGTTATACTAAATGATCGAGGAATTGACTTGCATACCGTTTATGTCCAAGATGTGGGGAAGAGCTTGAAACTTTGGATCATGGTCTTTAAGATCCCTAATGATTATTGACTTTTATGCAAATTACCGAAGGATTACCGAGGGTATACCGACGGAAACATTCCCTCGCTATTTCGTCGCTAATACCGAGAGTTTACTGAGGGATTACTAATGGATAAATTTGTTGTCGGTAATCCATCGGTAAACACGTCTCTCGGTAATCCGTCGGTAACATTCCCTCGGTAAACACTCGGAAATCCCTCGGTAAAATATTCGTCGGTAATCCGTCGGTAACATTCCCTCGGTATGCCCTCGGTACGTCTTTTGTCGGTAATCCCTCGGTAAATCCGTCGGTAAATCCTCGGTAATCCCTCGGAAACACTGTGTTTTCCATTTCTAGAAAAATAGATCGTTAAATATGAATACAATTCAGATACACACGTCCATATACATGTTAGAACCGAAAATATAAATTAGTTGTATTCGTTGATATTAATAGGTAATGACTTACTTTTTAAACAAATAAAATATATGTACATACTCCATATATATGATCGACTATAACATTAAATTAACAATAACTACTTGTTACAATTCAAGATAAGTCAATATAAATGTTATGACATTAAACAAAAAGTACCTGTGAATGTCAAATATGACACATTATAACTTATTATAAACTGATAAGAACCACTAATGTTAGTTAACATAAAATGTAACCCATTATAACTTGTTATAACCTAGATGACCGATAAGTATTTGTTAATGTCCTATGTGGTCCATTATAACAGGTTACATGACATAATAGGAACAACTACCATTTGTGAAGACCCAACAAGGCTTATCACAACTACATGATATTAACTTTTATGTTTGTTAAGGTCCAACATGTTTCATTTAAATAAATAATATCTATTATAACTTGTTACGAATTTAAATGATCAATTAGTAGTTGTCAAGGCCCAACATGACCCGTTATAATATGTTATGACCTAAATTAGTTTATTATAAACTGATAAGAACCCCTAATGTTGGTTAACGTCTGATGACCCTTTTATAACATATTTTAATAACAATAATTACTTGTTAAAGGCCAATATGATTCAGTGTAACATGATAGTAACAACTAATGTTTGTTAAGGTACAACATGATCCATTCTAACATGATCGATTAGCCATCGTCCCTTTGAAGATTGTAGTATGTATTCAAGTATTTCAAAATATCGTAATCATAACAAATGCCCAAAGGCCCACGTTTCACTCGGTAATCCCACTATCTTATTTAATACATACTTTAGTATTTAATAATTATTAAGTTTGGTTTGCACTTATTGTTTATTCAACTTAAAATGTTTAATTAATCATTATTAATCGAATCAGTATTCTAATAATTAATTATGTGCTTTTCTAAAATCATAAAATTAAATCTGTATATATATTTCTAAAATGATAAAAATCCCTCGCTATTTCGTCGCTAATACCGAGAGTTTACCGAGGGATTACTAACGGATAAATATGTTGTCGGTAATCCGTCGGTAAGCATGTCTCTCGATAATCCGTCGGTAACATTCCCTCGGTAAGCACTCGGAAATCCCTCGGTAAAATATTCGTCGGTAATCCCTCGAAAACATTCCCTCGGTATGCTCTCGGTATGTCTTTTGTCGGTAATCCCTCGGTAATTCTGTCGGTAAACTCTCGGTAATCCCTCAGAAACATATTTTCCAAAAAAAATGGATCGACTATAAGATCCAACATGATCCATTATAACTTGTTATGACACATTGAATGCAATTGCAATAGGCTAATAATGCTATCAAAAGTGAAATCGATCAACTAATTTACTATTTCACTGAAACAAAGTGTATAATACAGCAAGTCAGCAACACTTTGAAATCGATCAACACAACAACACTTTGAAATTGATGAAAAGAATGAAGACTTGCTATGGTTTGTTTGATTGATTCTATGGTTCGTTTTCTGCTTGATAACTTGATATATACCACTGTCCACGCACCTTCGTTTGTCGATTAGCCATCGTCCCTTCGAAGATTGTAGTCCATATTTGAATATTTAAAAATATCGTAATGATAAAAAATGGCCAAAGGCCCACATTTCACTCGGTAATCCTATCTCCTGTCTACTGTTTAGGGTTCACGCATAACAAATGTCCAATTCGAATATTTCAAAATATCGTAATCATAATAACATAATCCGGTCTATAAGAATGGACTTAAATTAGAAACTCGATAGGACTTAGCTAGGTTGGTATTCTTGTTACCCAATCTTACTATTTTATTTAATACATACTTTAGTATTTGATAATTATTAAGTTTGGTTTGCACTTATTTTTTTTCAGCTTAAAATGTTTAATTAATAATTATTAATCGACTCAATATTCTAATAATTAATTACGTGATTTTCTCTATCATTTACTCAATAGATATTTAATTTAACTTATAAGTGAACCTTAATTAATAATAAATCGCTAAATATATATTTATTCCGTTTTAAGTTATGGTCTGAATTAATCTAATTAAACCTTTAATAACTAACAATAACACAAAAATGATATTAATCATAAATCAGATTGTTAAATTGTAATATATATAAATTAGTTTATTAATTTATTGGTTTGGGTTGGTGGGTCGGGTGACCCGGTCTTCCCTTTTCTTTTTCCCCCCTTTTCACGAACAATGCACACACACGTACCTTTCTCTTCTTAGATCCTCTTTCTCCCTATGCTCTCTGTCTCTCTTGCTTCTCCGGCGACTGCCGCCGTCACGCACCGGCGACCACCAACAACCACCATATCTATCTGCTCTCCTCTCCCCACACACGCTCTGTCTCGCTCACTCTGTTTCTTCTCCTCTCGTTCTCACAAAAACGGCAGCGGTCTAACCCTAATGCCGCCGCCGCCATCGTCATGACTCCATCGCTGCCGCTCCAGTGCTCGGTCTCCCACACTCACGCTCACTCGCTCGATCTCTCGGCTCACACACTCACCTCTTTCACGGCCGCCGCTAAACCCTAAAATCAGGTATGTTTCTTAAACCTGAAACTTGGGATAAATGTCTCGCAATCATATATGTTGAAGAAGTGCATTCTCACTACAGCAAGCATATCCAAGCTTGTGATGTCAATGCTTTCTGGTAGTGATTTATTCAGAAACACAACATAGAGTACAAGCTTTAACAGTAACTATAAGGTAGAAAGATTTATTGCATTATCAGTTGCTTGTGGTCTTCTACACAAGTGATTTACTTACTTTATTAAAAATTTATCTCTCTTGAATATGTATTCATTTTATTAAAATGCAGATTTTACTTACTTTGTTTATGAATTAAACTCATTGATGAAAGTGCTTCAACAAGGCGTTGTTCAATCTTTTAACGACTTGTTTCGGTTTTTCCCAAAATTATCTCTGTTTATATATGCCTATTTTGTTCAATCTTTGAATGACTTGTTTTGTTGTTCAGTTCTTTGGTAGATATATCCCTTCATTGACTTTTATTGCTACTTGTTATTGATTTCTACATGCCTTGTGTTCTAATTGTTTTGGAAATGGATCTATTATTTACTTGATAATTGTGTTTTATTACAACTTGGTTATGGTTTTTTCTTTCATCTTTTTTGGATCAATGGCCACTGTTAACTTCATATGTACATGTTGCATACTAGACACTCATAAATGGGTTTAATGACATAATTGATGGTTCTAGTTCTAACCAAGGGAAATTCATTTCAATCTAGTGATAATTGTTTCTAGATATAGAAAATTTGGATCAATTAATAAAATTTTCATATTAGTATTGTATACCAAAGTTGTTGTGCAACTACATGATTAACATGTATCATAACAATCGAAGTTTATGACCATAAGGCATTTACTCTTCGGATACTTTTACTCGTAAACAATTTATTAGCATGAGCATCTTTATGTTTATTGCTTTTAATATAGGAAAGAGGAGGGGAGTTGGCGTTGCTACTTCGGAATTCAAAAGACATCCTTATCAATATTGCAGGTATGTTGTCCATAAACTCAAGACCATTTTTAGGACTCGATAAATTGACGTTTTCTAGCTTGGATAACAACTTCATACCTCGTCCCTAAATCTTATTTTTATGCATTCAAGTGTCTTTATTGCAATATTTGACTTTAAATAGTCAAATTTGAGACATAAGTTAGTTTCATCAATTTAAAGACTTTGAAATTAATAATTGACAATATCTGAAGTAAAACGTTACCTGAAAAGAACAAATGTTAGAGTTTTAGAGTTATATTGTCGTTTACCATGTCAATTGCATATAATAGCGGTGTACTTTAAAAGTTTGTCTTATTTCACATCTTTTTGTAGGATTGAGTTATCTTGTAACTATGTAGAAGTATTGGAGTCACCTAGACCACATTTGATGGTTCCTTTAAATTTTAGTGATGCTATGCATTCGATTTGATTATAAATTTGAGTTTATATGCACATCTTTGAAAAGAGGAACTAAAGTGTCATTTTGGCTTGGAAAACAACTTTATATATGTCTAGTAGACATGCTTAGAGGGTAGAATATCATCAAATACTAGATTGTTTGTTGTTTTATAGTTACAATTGTGGTTCAGCACATTGCTTGCACATTATGAACTTAAGTGAGCTTTTGGATTTTGAAGCAAGTTTGTACTAGTCAACTAGACATTTTTTAAAGGTTGAATCTAAAAAAAAGTACTTGATGTTGTGTTGTTAATTAGTTTATTATCGTTCATTGGTCACCTATTTGACTCCAATTTCAGAAATAACACAAGGAAAGTAATCAAATTCAATACTCAAATCTGTTCCAAACATAATCAAACTAAAATCTAAGTGGTTGGTTCAAATCAATATACTAAACTTAACAAAATGTGAACCAAAACACTTAAACTCAACTTGTAAACTCTAGGAAGACATTTGTTTGATAAATAGACACTTTTAGACTTGATTATATTTCAAATATGTCATTTCTGATTTGACAAAATTCTGCACCAAACAGCAATCAACAATGCAGCAATTGCATATTTTAGCAACAAACTTTCATTTGATGTCGGATTTCGATGATTCTTTTTGCAACACATCATAAATACTTAAAAAACACCAAAATAATATTAAATTTTCATACCTCGTCCCTAAATCTTATTTTTATGCATTCAAGTGTCTTTATTGCAATATTTGACTTTAAATAGTCAAATTTGAGACATAAGTTAGTTTCATCAATTTAAAGACTTTGAAATTAATAATTGACAATATCTGAAGTAAAACGTTACCTGAAAAGAACAAATGTTAGAGTTTTAGAGTTATATTGTCGTTTACCATGTCAATTGCATATAATAGCGGTGTACTTTAAAAGTTTGTCTTATTTCGCATCTTTTTGTAGGATTGAGTTATCTTGTAACTATGTAGAAGTATTGGAGTCACCTAGACCACATTTGATGGTTCCTTTAAATTTTAGTGATGCTATGCATTCGATTTGATTATAAATTTGAGTTTATATGCACATCTTTGAAAAGAGGAACTAAAGTGTCATTTTGGCTTGGAAAACAACTTTATATATGTCTAGTAGACATGCTTAGAGGGTAGAATATCATCAAATACTAGATTGTTTGTTGTTTTATAGTTACAATTGTCGTTCAGCACATTGCTTGCACATTATGAACTTAAGTGAGCTTTTGGATTTTGAAGCAAGTTTGTACTAGTCAACTAGACATTTTTTAAAGGTTGAATCTAAAAAAAAGTACTTGATGTTGTGTTGTTAATTAGTTTATTATCATTCATTGGTCACCTATTTGACTCCAATTTCAGAAATAACACAAGGAAAGTAATCAAATTCAATACTCAAATCTGTTCCAAACATAATCAAACTAATATCTAAGTGGTTGGTTCAAATCAATATACTAAAGTTAACAAAATGTGAACCAAAACACTTATACTCAACTTGTAAACTCTAGGAAGACATTTGTTTGATAAATAGACACTTTTAGACTTGATTATATTTCAAATATGTCATTTCTGATTTGATAAAATTCTGCACCAAACAGCAATCAACAATGCAGCAATTGCATATTTTAGCAACAAACTTTCATTTGATGTCGGATTTCGATGATTCTTTTTGCAACACATCATAAATACTTAAAAAACACCAAAATAATATTAAATTTTCATACCTCGTCCCTAAATCTTATTTTTATGCACTCAAGTGTCTTTATTGCAATATTTGACTTTAAATAGTCAAATTTGAGACATAAGTTAGTTTCATCAATTTAAAGACTTTGAAATTAATAATTGACAATATCTGAAGTAAAACGTTACCTGAAAAGAACAAATGTTAGAGTTTTAGAGTTATATTGTCGTTTACCATGTCAATTGCATATAATAGCGGTGTACTTTAAAAGTTTGTCTTATTTCGCATCTTTTTGTAGGATTGAGTTATCTTGTAACTATGTAGAAGTATTGGAGTCACCTAGACCACATTTGATGGTTCCTTTAAATTTTAGTGATGCTATGCATTCGATTTGATTATAAATTTGAGTTTATATGCACATCTTTGAAAAGAGGAACTAAAGTGTCATTTTGGCTTGGAAAACAACTTTATATATGTCTAGTAGACATGCTTAGAGGGTAGAATATCATCAAATACTAGATTGTTTGTTGTTTTATAGTTACAATTGTCGTTCAGCACATTGCTTGCACATTATGAACTTAAGTGAGCTTTTGGATTTTGAAGCAAGTTTGTACTAGTCAACTAGACATTTTTTAAAGGTTGAATCTAAAAAAAAGTACTTGATGTTGTGTTGTTAATTAGTTTATTATCATTCATTGGTCACCTATTTGACTCCAATTTCAGAAATAACACAAGGAAAGTAATCAAATTCAATACTCAAATCTGTTCCAAACATAATCAAACTAATATCTAAGTGGTTGGTTCAAATCAATATACTAAACTTAACAAAATGTGAACCAAAACACTTAAACTCAACTTGTAAACTCTTGGAAGACATTTGTTTGATAAATAGACACTTTTAGACTTGATTATATTTCAAATATGTCATTTCTGATTTGACAAAATTCTGCACCAAACAGCAATCAACAATGCAGCAATTGCATATTTTAGCAACAAACTTTCATTTGATGTCGGATTTCGATGATTCTTTTTGCAACACATCATAAATACTTAAAAAACACCAAAATATTATTAACTTTTCATACCTCGTCGCTAAATCTTATTTTTATGTATTAAAGTGCCTTTAATGCAATGTTTGACTTTAAATAGTCAAATTGGAGACGTAAGTTAGTTTCATCAATTTAAGGACTTCGAAATTAATTATTGACAATATTTGAAGTAAAAAGTTACCTGAAAAGAACAATGTTAAAGTTTTAGAGTTATATTGTTGTTTACCATGTCAATTGCGTATAATAAAAGTCATAATTAAGTAAATGTGATGATTATAAAGCATTGGAACTATGTAGACTATAATTTCAAGTATTTCAATGGTAACAATTTTATCTATGTTTATTATTTATAGGTTCAACGCTTGTTGGCGGAGAAAGATAAAGAAATTGAAGCACGCATGGAAGAGCAGAAGAAGGAGATGGAGCAAGAGATGAATGCACGTTTGGAAGAGCAAAAAAAGGAATTGGAGGAACGCTTAAAAGCGTTAAATGATGTGTTGCTAGCCAACTTAACATCAATTTCATCACGTCCCTCTCAATAGATATTGTGTTTGACTAAACTTTATTAGCATTTAGGATGCTTGGTTAATTTTTGTTGATGATATTGTCGAATTCTACATTTGAATATTGTTTTGATACAAGTATGTAAATGATATCGGAATGTTACCGATGAATTCTATTAAATTAGAATGTTAATTGTTTTTTTTTTGATTTAGTAGTGTTATTGGATTGCCGGGTTAATAAGGTTATTGATTAAAAAAAATACAGGAATTAATTAAAAAAGCAGTAAATAATTTTTATTTCTAGAATGCAGTTATCCCTCGGTATTCCCTCGAAAATTCGTCGGTAAGCCCTTGGAAAGCCATCAGTATGTCGTCGGTAAATAACCTCGGTAAACCGTCTGTAATGTTCTCCTTCGCCAATCCGTCGGTAATGGTGTCCCTCGTTAATCTGTCGGTAATGGTGTCCCTCGCTAATCCGTCGGTAACGTTGTCCCTCGCTAAGCCGTCGGTAACGGTGTCCCTCACTAAGCTGTCGGTAATATAGTCCCTCGTTAATCCGTCGGTAATATAGTCCCTTGCTAATCCGTCGGTAATATCGTCCCTCACTAATCCGTCGGTAAATTCTGTCGGTGTTCCGTCGGTGATCAATCCATCGGTAATCCGTCGGTAAAATATTTCCGTCGGTAAATCCGTCGGTAATTCTCGTTACCGACCAGATATTTGTAACCGATACCGGCCCTCGGAAAACCGTCGGTAAATTACGTTACCGAGGGATTCGTCCCTCGGTAATAACGTATTTTCTAGTAGTGTAGATCCCTAATGATTATTAGTACTTGGTCAAGAATTTTCGCTTGGTGGGTTCTTTAATTTTAAGCTCAAATGTCATTGGAAGAAATCATCACTGTGAAGGAGACCGACTATTCTTGCATCGGCTCAAAGCTCAGTGGCAAGCGGTGCTATGAGTTACGTTGTATATGATTTGGTCCTGTCAAAATAAAGTGGTGTTTGATAACAATGATTCCTCTTACATTCCATTAGATTTGGTCTTCGAAATATACGGATTTTATCATTTAGGTGGCCTTCTGCTTGAGATAAAAACTTCAAAATTCCATGGCATTATTGATGCAGCTGTCCAGGAAGCTAACTGTATTTTCTCTTTATTCCTCAATAGTCGAATTTGTATTACTGCTCAGGTCCATGTTGAACAACTTTTAATGCTAATTCTGAGGTTTTTTCGTTCAGATGTCTCTCGTGTTTTCTATCAGCTTTCGTGTGTGTAGTTTTGTATTTCGGTTGAGTAATTGTGTCATATTGTTCTTTCAACTGCATCTTGATGACAAAGTTGTCGATGTACCAATTTTTTTTACTTATACTAAGATATCTCTCAAACTAATATCCATAATTCATCAATATATATGATGCAATTGTGAACAAATTATTTCTTTCTTTTAACACAAATTCATCAATAAATATGGTGTTTATAAAATAATTGTTTGTTCCTCTAAAGAACAGACTATCTAGATTATTGCTAAAAAAAGTTTTAGTAAGAGTTGGTTTCTATTTTAAATCATTTATTATCAGGTTCAGTATAGTCATTTGTCATTTAGTTACTTATTGTTCGGTGGTATTAATTTTTTTCCGTACTTCAATAATGTTTTTGACTATTCTTAAACGCAAAATATTATTTTTCAAAAGTTACCTATATATGTCCACCAACTAATATTTGTAACTCCCATTTCTCATATTAAAGATGCACTCATGTTTTTTTTTTTTTTTTTTCAAGTCATAGTCCTACCATAAGTATTTATACTTTTTTCAAGTTTATTTCATCAGTGGCAAAGATGAGTGAAAATTTCATATACATCAAGGATGAAGACTTTCAATCTGAATTTGATCAACTTCAAACATTTTTATCTGAACAGGATACTGAAAAGTACCGGATTTATTCCATTATCATGGATGAAATTTCGATCATAGTTTCATCATCTCAAAAGGCAGAAAGTGCAATAGAATCTTCATCTACAATAGAGTCGTTTCCAAACATGTCTGCAAAGCCTAACCAAAATCAACACACACAATCAGTTTTGAACGAGCCAGATGTTTCATCAAAGCCACAACCTTAACATAAGTGAACAAGTCGAACCATCAATATGTACTCTTTTTTTAGAGTTATGTCTTAAATAAACTGTAAGTATTTTAAGAATATGTGTGTTTGATCAGATGTTCGTTTTTCTTTTTGTTGAATCATTAAAAAGTTGTTTAGCTTTTGAATGGGTCTTTTACTAGTTTTAATAAAAATTAAACAAATAACCCAGTTTTGTGTCATTTTTGCTTCATAAAACATTACAAATGTCAAATTTTGTGTGGTTTAATTATTTTTATATCTTATTAATTAATTAATGATAAAGGTTTTCTAAACAGAATTTACTTCAAAGTATAGTAGGTGAGTTGTTTATATAAGTTCATCTTATTTTCTTCACATCCATGTCAAAAGTTCTTTGCTATTAGCATATGGTTAGACATAAAAAAGTTGCATTAAAAAGTTAGTATAAAAAGTTCAATATAAATAACATCAAACACATCTTCCAATAAAAAATATTGTTTTCAATAGTATATATGATTGACTATATAGAATGTTATATTGTCATTTAAGCCGGTCAACCATTTAGGCCAGAACAAAAGAATGATCCATCTTTCGCAAAACTTTGGTTATAATTTCATGATTTGATCATACACATCCAAGCTTTCTCTCTCCAAACACATATTTTTCTCTCTCCATATATTAAATGTAGTTTGTTGAAAGTGAATGAGAATGAGAATAAAACAGATGTGTGAAATCGATCCAGACCAATAAAAATGAACTTCACAATGAAACTAGCTATTAGTCATGTTTGATTAAATTCTTGGTTTTAGAATTGAAGTGACAATTTTTTGTTTCAATTCACAATTATATAGAATTTTTCAGAAAGGGTTTTCGATTCGGTATGTTTCGAAACCATTACAAACCCAGTTTTTTTATATTCAAATTTTAAACCCTATTCCTTTATACTTAGAAATTTAAACTTAAAAGCTTCTAAGCTTTTATTTCAGTTCATGGTCCAGTTTTAAACTAAAATAAAAAATGTATCAATTGGTAATGGTTATGTACTTGTTTGCTTTAATCCTTTTTAATTTTAGACGCTTTTTTTGTATTCAATCCCTTGATTTATATAAAAAATTAAAAACCGGTAAAATTAAGCCTCATTAATTTTATAATATAAATTAATACCCCTCTCTACTTTAACCCCTGATAAGGTATAAAGACAATCGACGCCAAGCCAACATTCATTTTTGTTTTCATTTATGTGCTGTAATTTTTTTTTTTTTTTTTACATTTGGTAGTTACACATCTTTTGTTTTTATTTGGTAGTTACACGTATTGACAAATTTATCTTTAGTTGTTAATTACTTTTAAAAAAATTAAAATAAACATCCACAGACATAAAACACACCATCTAGAAAAGTATAATGATTACAACCCTTAATCAACAAAATGACAGTTTTATCGTTAATTGTTAATTACTTTTAAAAATCAAACTTTTTAGACCACATAATTAAAGACTTAATAAGAATCATATAAAATATATTTATTTATTTATGAATGTAGACAATTATTTTGGGACGTATTAAAAAGAAAATGAAGACACTTTATTTGGGACGAAGGGAATGGTGTTTACTGTTATTTATGTAGAGAAGCAATCCACTTGCGACAAACATGAACCACTTAAGAACCGTTTGGTACGTGGAATTGTAGAGAATGAAATTACCTAGTTTTATAAGTTTTGTTAACAAATGATGGTCACATAATCAAAAAATTTTAAATTTTAGCATGCACGCTTTTTAACTTTCCTCATAAATTAATTAACGATAGAACAATTGTAAGATTTAAATCGATCTCTTGTTATAAGTTATATATACATTGTAAGTACGACAAATATGGTGAATGCGACTGTTGATCGACGGATTATGAAAATGAGCGTCATATTTAATTAAGCTTGAAATAAATCATGGTTTAGCGTCGATGAAAATTACTTCAAATGAAATTCCAAAAAAATTAGCAATGACAATTTTTAGGTTTCATGAGGAGCCTTCTAGGTAATCTAATGTAATGCTTAGTCCCATATTTTGCACTTTGGGTAACATATATGTTAATATGAATAGATATGAATCAAGATTGCTGATTTTTCTTTTATTAATTTGGTGATTTTCACCTTTTTAACAACAATTAAAGTTTTATCAAGTATAATTTCAATTAAATATCATAATGGATTTTCAATTTAGATAAGAAAGATTGATCTCACGATGATACCTTATCAGACGATGTCAAATTACTATATTTTATGTAGATTACATTTAAAGTCAGATGCATTGTAACCTTTTTTACACCGATTTATTTAGGTGTTGGAGTTTAATTGTCTTTGTGTAGTATATGTTACCCAAAGTGCAAAATATGTGTGTCAAGTAATTGCTAGCACCTTGTTAGTTTTGAGTGCAATCTTTATTGTTGTTAAAACTATATATTTATGGATTTAAGTTTTGTCATAAAAGTATCATAACATTCCAAGATGGGTTTATATAATTGATAGTAGTTAGGTCATAAACGTGTATCTTATCCCTATCTATACATGACTCGAACGCCTCCATTTGATCTACCACTAACCACAAAAATCATCACCAAAATCCCTAAATTCGACTTCCGAGAAGAACACACGACAAATCGGATATCCATATACGCAACAACAAATCTAGGCTTTCAGTTATACACGCATGAAGTGAAGATGTTATTGCGGAAGAAGTAAGTACGTGCGATTAAACAAATTTTAGGAGTTTTGTCATTGGATACCATATATAAGTAAAGAACTGATTGTATCGATTAAATATAATAAAGTTGTATTTTAACAAGTTAAAGAATCTTGAAAAGCAAAACTTGGGTTGAAAGAGGGAAAACCAAAACTATATTGGATTCTTGTTGAACATATCTATAAATCTATAAATATTATTAAAAGAGTGACAAAATTGTTATTTGTTATCTTCTCATGATGTCAAGTGACATCTTCTACTAATGACAAATGTTAATTAGTACTTAAGATTAAATTAAAATTTTTAAATCAGATTACTTTTAAGATAAGGTAATGTACAGATACTTAAATCTCATAAAATCACAACAAACAATATTTAAAAGATTTTTTTCATTAATATATATAATAATAATACTAATAATAAAATTAAAAGTTATTAATGATTAGTTTTTTTGTTTATGATTTATACATAAATTAATTATAATAAAATATATTAAATATCATTAGAATTAAAAGTTTGAATATTAATTTTTAATTTTAAGCTTATATATTTTAAGAAAACAAATTTACTAAAGTTACTCCTAATACACGGATTAATAAACTAATTTTTATATAAATTAACATGCAAGTAATTGTTTCATTTTAAAACGGTCACTCGTCCATCAACTTTTTGTATTTGAGTTTTCATTCTTTATTTCAAATCTATTATACTTAATTATTGAGTTCATTGGTATTCATTATATCCTTCTTATTTTTTTGTTCGAACCAATCACATAAAATCACTGCTTTTGAAAGATTATTTCAATCATAAAACTTTTTTTAAAACAATAATTGTAATCATGATGTGCATTTTAAATTGATTACATCGACGATACATTTCGAGCAAATATCTATCTATTGATAAATACTCGTCATTCGTCAACCACATGCTTGATCGCAATTGCGATATTACGCACAATAATATTGGTTCAAAAAATATTCTTCCAAGAATTAAACCTTATAGATGTAAAGATCGACTTTTAGCGATGCAATTTAAGGATTATGTACGTACATCAAAAGTTAAAACTAATTGCTAGCTTATATAGATAGCCATTTACCAATTATCTTTATTTTTATTTTCAATTTTTTAATAAATCTAAAGTCGATTTAGTTTCTATTTGACGAAAACAATATCACTGATAAGTTCACTGTATTCATCACCGTCAGATGATTTAGTTGTAAGAATTGCTATATTGTCTGGATCATTGGAAGATTGAAAAAAATACTTATTGAAGTCAAAAACCAACATTAAACGATGCCATAAACCATTCTTACTAAGGATTTGGATTGTTTCAGAGGGGAGGATTTTGTGATACAGAAAATAAATACAATATATGGCTTTCTCCAGTGTGTCTTCCTAGTATGCTTCCAAGGGAGTAGTGACCCCTTGAAAGCACGCAATACATGCAAAGACCTTCTTGTACACGTCCTCGAGGGCTGCATTCATGGCAATCATCACTAATTTCTCCCGAGGGCAACCAGCTTCCTTTGGTCGCCTCTCCCGTCTGGTCCAAGGCCGGCCCTGAGGGTGTGCAGTAAGTGCGACCGCTCAGGGCCCCAAGTTTGATAGGGCCTCATCATTGACCGATGATCGGAAAAAATGGTGAAAAGCTAAAATCCGTTTAAGTTTAATTGTTGTGTCTCAAGTCGTTAACAAGAAAAATATGTGAGTGTGAGGATGTATGATTATTAATATAAGCGTATAGCAATGCCCTTTCAGATAAATATAGTTTTGAAATTAATTATTTTGTTTAAGTTATATAAACATGTCTTAATATCATTGTTTTAAATGTTTTTTTAATGTATATAACAATTGCTAGACTACTAATAACTAATAACTTTTATATAAATTTAAAAATTTTCACATTTTAAGAGTCTACTATGTAATTATCGTACAGGGCCACCAAATATCACGGGACGGCCCTGGTCTGGTCGAGTAGCTTTCGCTCCTTCCTACTTACTTTATTATAATATAAGCGGCTACGTGGCCTATTGGGAGTAACCATCAATTGAAATCTAGATTGATCTGCAATGAATAATGTCTCTTTGAATTAAGATATAAGTTTAACTATGGACCCTAAGGATTCAAAAGGATAGGTTGTAAATCATTTTTTAATATAATGTCACCTATGTATATTTTAAGTGAGACTCGTACTCATAGCCTTTTGATTTGGATAGCACCTCAATACTACTAGACGAAAAGTCTTTTGGTGATATATAGATGTTAATTAAGATTATTGATAAAGCTAAAATAATGACATTTTGGATCATTAATCATATTCTTTCATTAGTCGTGTATAAATTACGCCAAATAATTACTTAAATTTAAGCCCACCCATATCAAATCAAATAAAAAAAGACATGCCAGTACTTAAGTAAATGATTAAATGTAACCGGTTATCAGTAACATAATGTACCATATCAGTATAATTTCATCAAAGACTTAATGTACCATATTAGTAAATTACCATAAAATACACATATCATGTATGCAGAAAAAAATGCATGTATCATATCGATTAGTATAATTAGAAAAGGACCGTTGTAAACGATGAACGTATCATGAAAACAAAAGTAAAAATGATAAAATGTCATGTAAAACTAAAAATGATGGCTGAAAGACCACCATTTGCATTGCTTTTAAAGTTTGATTAATTTCAGTGTTTCCTCCATAAAAAGATACAAGAAAAATCATAATAAGAAGATAAACATATTTAAAATGGAATATCTAGTTAATATAGCTTAAGTAAAAACTTTTTATGGTTTATTAATATAAAATAAAAATGTTATTAACTTTTATTAAACGAGATAACATATTGCAAACTTTGTTGCCCGATAGGCATTCCTGGATTGATTACGTACATTTTTTAATATAAAAACTCTCAATACTACTTTCATTAATTTGAGTATTTGACCATGAAATATGGCAGGTTTATACATAATCTTATTACATACATACATACATATATATATATATATATATATATATATATATATATATATATATATATATATATATATATATATATATATATATATATATATATATATCATATCATATTTATTGAGGGGAAAGTGGTTTAGAATAAATGCATGAATCGATAATTTCGAAGGAATGGATTCGTATGATTTATTTCATTGGGAGAATTTCATACACGTGCTTGCAAAACCGCATAATCATGCATATGATCCTTATAAATTTTCTTATAAAGTATGTATTATTTTGAACTTTTAAAACTTTTATGTATGTTCAAATATCTAACTATTATTATTAAATCATTTAAAAATTCAAAAAAAAAAAAAACTAATTTTCTCATTAGTTAAAACTTTAAAGTATATATATCTCTTAAACTCAAACAAAAACTTCAACGATTTTCTAAAGCCGAAAAAGTGATTGTTATCTAGCATGTACATCTACTGCTACACACATTGTATGACTATAATTATACGATTGACACCAACTTGTTGTCATTAATATTTTACATATATACAAAGATAACATTAAATGGTAATCCAATTATATATTAAAATTTTACTAACAATTGAATAAAATTTTTATTAATACCAGTCGAAAAAGACCAAATCAATAAAAATAGAACAAACGAAGGATTTGAATTCATTTTATTAATATCTTTTTATGAAAAGTTTAACTAAGAATACGTTTGGTTTTGAAACCGATTATTTTACTACAAATAAATATGAATGTGATTAATGAGGGAATTAAAGAGATAATATTTTGAAATTTTAAATGATTTAATAATAATAAATTAGATATCTGGATATATAGGAGAGTTTCAACGATTTATAAAAATAATATATGTGTAATAAGAAAATTTATAAGGATATATACGTAATTATAAAATTTTACAAGCACATGTACTAAATTCTTCATTTATTTTAGTTGAAGTCGATAGTATTACACTTATACTTTTCTTTATTTTAACTAGGACTGTTTATATTGCTTGAAATATCTTTTGTTTTTTTAATATTATGTTTTTTTTTTTTGTAGTTTCATTGTTAACCAGAAATTATGCATTTGGTTCTTTAATTTTAGAAATGACACGGACAATCTTTATGACAAAAGTTTTATTACGAATTTCAGCATTTGACCATTAAAAAGTCCATTTTACCCTTATGGTTATTTAATAGCTATTATTATGATTGTTTATATTACTACTTTTATTATTAAAAAAAAAAATACTAAACTGATCTAAAATTTTTAAAATTACAATTAAAATTAGGTTTTATTATAAAAAAAACATATTTTCATATTTTTTTGCGTTTTCGTCCCACTATGAAATTTTTTACCAGAAAAGTTCTCAAGTTAATTCTTTTTTCTGGTTTAGAAAAATTTGGCAATTAAAACTCAGTTTTTCAGTTATTAAAAAACCTGGTTTAGTAATTATAATCGGGCTTTAATAGTCAAACGAAAACATTGAATAAACAAGTTGACGACTTTTCTGAAAAAATAACATTGAATGACGAAAATGAAAAAACCATGAAAACAAGTTGTTTTTTCATAATGAACCCTTAAAATATATTAATGTAAAAGACATAAAATTGAATAATAAAATATTAATAAAGACATGAATAATAACTATTATTAATTAAAATCTAAAAAAATAATGTTTTTTGTTTATATTTTTTGAATTTAAAAGGAAAGCACACCTTTTTTAAATCATAAACTTTCAAAGAGCATTAATATTTTGTTTGATGTTCTTAAATTTTTTACATAAACAACTTTTTAACATTTTCAGTATTTTAAAAACATTTTTATGGTTTAAACGTTATGAAAATAATTGGTTAAAAAGTTTAAATGTTTTGAAATGTTCAAATTTTTAAACGTTTTGGAAATATAAGTAAAAAAAATGGTTAAAAATGTTTAAAAAGTTTAAACGTGTTGAAAAGTTCAAAAAATTTTAAAACGTTTTGAAGTAAGTAAAATTTTTAAAAGTGCAATTAAAAGGGTTTAATTCTTAGTTTTCAATAACCAATAATGATAAGAATATCATTTTATATGTTTTTATAAATATTTTAGTTCTTATTAAAAATAATTAAACGTAAAAATAGTAAAAAAAAAAAAAAGAGGTACCGAATAAATTTAACTTATTTTAGTTCTTATTAAAAATAATTTTATTTAGACGGTTGTTTTTAATTTTTTTACTCCTTGACGGGTTTTGGTCACGTTCAATCTGTTTCAGTTTACCAAAGTTTATTTGGTCAAGTTGTCCAGGTATATAATTTTGAGTTTTTGGTTTATTGCTAGAAAATGTTTTAGGTATTGTTTGTTTTTTAAAAAGGTTAAACTCCTGAAGTCTGAAATCAAATCTGAAATCATATCTGAAGTTTAAGATGTGGTCTTAAAGATTGAAGTCTTGAGATTGAAATTACGTCTGAAAATTACGAGGTGATCTTAAAGTCTGAAATTTGAAACTTTAATATTGTTAATTATCATTTTAAGTTTTAAATTATTTATATATTAATTTATGTAGCTAACATATTAAAGTGATTTAATTTTTTAATTAATTAAATATTTTATTTTTAATTAATTAAACTGAATTTAATATTTTATTAAATAAAATATTGATTTAATTTAAATTTATCAGACCTTACTTTTATATTTCAGACCGGAGTTTACCTATTATTTTCAAACATAATTTCAGATGTATTGAGATTTTAAGTTTGAAATGTAACAAACAATCTTAAATCACTTAAGATCTAATTTTTAAGATTTAAAAATGAATTAGGATATGAAAATTGTCAAAACAAACGGGGGCTTATAAAAAGTTGGTTTCTACTTTTAACCTTTTTTTATGTTCAAGATAGTCATTTGTCATTTAGTCATTTAGTTTCTTATCGCTCGGTGGCATTAAATATTTTGTACTTTAATAATCATTTTGACTTTTTTTAAACATAAGAAAATTACTCCCTCCGTCCCAAAATATTTGTCCACTTTTGACTTTTGAAGTATTTCTTTCTCAAATTTGACATTAAATATTTTTCTTTGTATTATATAATATGTGATGTAAAATATATGAAAGGATTTGGTTTTAAAGGTATTTCTGATGGGTATAATTTTCATCAAGTATTATATAACACAAACAAATATATTTGAGGTCAAAGTTAAAAAAAAAAAAACATCAAAGTCAAAAGTGGACAATTATTTTGAGACGGAGGGAGTATTTATTAAAATTTATACATATCAAAGTCCACCGACTAATATGTGTAACTCCCATCTCACATATTAAAGATGTACTCATGGTTTTTTGTTCTAAGTTGCAGTCCAACTATTAGTATTCATACTTTTTACAAGTTTATTTCATCAGAAGTAGAGATGAGTGAAAATTTCATATACATCAAGGATGAAGACTTTCAATCTGAATTTGATCAGCTTGAAACATTTTTATCTGAAGAGTACTCTGAAAATTACTGGATTTATTCCATTATCATGGAAGAAACTTCGATCATAGTTTCATCATCTCAAAAATCAGAAAGTGCAATTGTTTCTTCAACTACATCAGAGTCATTTCCAGACATGTGTGCAAAGCCTAACCAGAATCAACCCACACAGGCTATTACAAACGAGCCAACTATTCCCTCAAATCTACAACCTTAACTTATGTGACCAAGTCAACTCATCGATGTGTACTCTTTCTTAGAGTTATGTCTTAAATAAAGTTTAAGTATCTATCTAAAGTATATGTGTGCTTAATCATGTTAATTAAATGATGTTTGTTTTCCTTTAAGTCGAATCAATTACAAGGTTGCTTAAATTTATGCGTTTTTTTACGAGTTCTAATAGAAAATAAACAAACAACTCCGTTCTGTGTTAATTTAGCTTCATAAAACATCACTAATCTTAAATTAATGCAGTTTCATTATTTTTATATTTTAATATGATAAAGTTTTAGCATCGGCTAATTTTTCATTATACTTTCTAAGCAAAACTTACTTCAAAGTATTTATCAAAGGTAGGTGATAAGTTCGTCGTATATATTTCACATCCATTTCAAAAGTTTTTTTTTTTTTTTTTAACTATTTCAAGGTTGCTGGGTATAAAATAGTTGCATTATATTATATAAAAAAGAAAAATGTTTTAGAAAGTTTGATATGGTTATGTAACACCATTAACTTTTTAAAGTTTAGTCTAAAATTTCAATATAAATAACATCAAATCATACATCTTTCAATAACAAAAATTAAATTTTTTCCATAAACAAAATTGATTACATAGAATTAAGGATCAGCATTTAGACCAAACCGGTCTAGACCGAAAAAAACCGAATATCAACATTAGGGAAATAAGAAAACCGAAACTGGCTCAATGTTTGTAATATGGGTTTGGTCCGGTCCGGTTTTTCGATACTTGGACTGGTTAGAACCGGTACAAGTTTCATAGACGTTTTATCGTTTTGTTTATCTTTTTTTCTTTAACTCTTTCTCTCTGTGAAATTATCAAGTTTATCGCATTTTGGTTGAACCAAATAAATGATCAAACATATAATTACCTTACTTATACTAAGTTCTCTATATTTTATCTTTATAATATTATAACAAAAAGAATATTACACCATCAAAAAGAGTTTATTTACGAGAGAGTCCAATATGCTATTCCGTTGACTTTATATATGGTTTTGAAATTATATTTAAAAATGTTGTTTCTTTATGTACTACAAAAAAATAACAACATAGCATAAAGTTTAAAATTGATAACATAAAGTTTAAATTAACAACTGAAAACCGGCAGACTGAATCCGGAAAAGCGAAAATCGAAATTAGTGATTTTAAAAAAACCGAAATCATTGCAACTTCATTAATAACGATTTGGTCCGGGCCAATTTTCGAGTTCTTTAGGTCCGCGCCCGGTTTTTTTGGTCAAAATACCCATCGTTACATAGAATGTTACATCTTTTACACGGTGCCTCACTTGATCATATAAGCCGATCAACCATTTAGGCCAAAACAAAATGATCCATCGATGTCTTCAACAACTTTTGTTACACTTTGGTGGTTGATTCTTCACATCCAAGCTTTCTCTCTCTAGATGCATATATACTTTTATCTTTTTATATTGAATGCAGTTTGTGTATAAAAATCGGTCCAGACCAATAAAACTTTCATAGTGAAACTATCAATTAGCTAGGTTTGATTAAATTCTTGGTTTTTAAAATTAAAGCAATGTTTTTTTTCGGTTCCCAATTATAGAAGTTTTAAAAAATGTTATTAATCATACCAGTTTTTTATTAATTAATTAGTCAATAGAAACATGACAGATTTTACAATTTCACTTTCAAGATCAATCTATCCATTTTTCTACCCCATCATGGGGTGTAAATAGACTCCCCTGAAAAGTAATATTCCTCTCCACTTTTAAGTAATTATTATAAATCCAAACAACTATTTCTCTCACACAAACATTGTTTCTGAAATAAATTGTCATAAAACATAATCCCATTTATAAAGTTGACATAATATATAAAAGATGTAATATATCAAAGTTATGATGAAAAAGGATGCCACATGTTACAAAATATTAATTCTCATTGAAACACAATTTAAAAGGTTTACTATATATTGTATATCGATCATTTGGCTTGCTCTATTAAATTCACCTTCCATATATGTTATATTGATATATGAATACATTCGGTTTTATTATAAAATAAGTAAAAGAAGACGCACATGCTTACAATGAACATGACATATAAGTTTGAAACGCTTATTGTTATGATATACTAAATTAGGGTATTGTTCATGTGAATACAATTTTTAGGATGGTATAAAAAGAAATATGAATAGTAATGTAATATAAAGTAAAGAACTAAATATATAAAAACAGAATTCGAGTTTATCATATATCTTGTTTATTAAGTCTCAAAAACATTGAAAATAAAATTTGCGCGTACTAATGAAAATACAATTCAATCACATATCTTCCTATAGCATAAATCGCTTTTTGTATAGCTTAAGCCTTAAGTACATTTACATGAAACTGTACGTTGAGAAGGGTTATAAAAATGAGAATTCACGAAACCAATAAAAGGTGAAGAAATCGTTGTTTTCTTGAAACAATGTGTGTGAGAGAGAAATCTTTGTTTTCCGGTTCCAGCTACTTTACCAACATTGTTAACAAAAGCTCCAACTCTAGCGTTAGTTACTAACACCAGCTCCAACTCCAGTTAATTTTTACCAAACATACTCTAAAGCCGTAAATGCAATGAGTGAAGAGTGTAAGAATCTAATAGAACGTCGTCACTCGTCACTCTCAACATACACACTTAATGACCTAATGTGAAGAGTGAAGACTGTTCGTAATAAATAACTGTTATTAGAAGTGATATTGAGATCTATTTGCTATATCATGCATTCATGCATGTATATTTTATAAAGGAAAATAGGAACGCACAAATTAAAGAGACAGACAAACACAGATATAATATTTTCCGCAACACTAAAGAGAAATCATAGATAAAAGGTCAAAGTGATATTTTATTGATTTTGAAATTATAATATCAAGCAATGATTTTCTTAATAAATCCCCATCGTTACCTAGGATTTGGCTTCTAGGTAAAGATGAGAATTTCTCGGTGAAAGATTTAATGTTGCTGATTGAAAAGAAAACTCTCTTCTACTGTGAATTTTACAGGTGCCTTATGGATTAAAGAATTGCAAAAATATCATGTTTTCGTATGGAGAGCAAGGTTAGGTCACCTTTCGGTTCGAGTTATACTAAATGATGGAGGAATTGACTTGCATTCGGTTTATGTCCATGATGTGGGGCAGAGCTTGAAACTTTGGATCATGGTCTTTAAGATCCCTAATGATTATTAGTACTTGGTCAAGAATTTTCGCTTGGTGGGTTCTTTAATTTTAAGCTCAAATGTCATTGGAAGAAATCATCACTGTGAAGGAGACTGACTATTCTTGCATCGGCTCAAAGCTCAGTGGCAAGCGGTGCTATGGGTTACGTTGTATAGGATTTGGTCTTGTCAAAATAAAGTGGTGTATGATAACAATGGTTCCTCTTACATTCCATTAGATTTGGTCTTCGAAATATACAGATTCAATCATTTAGGTGGCTATCTGCTTGAGATAAAAACTTCAAAATTCCATGGCATTGCTGATGCAGCTGTCCAGGAAGCTAACAGTATTTTCTTTTTAATCCTCAACAATCGAGTTTGTATTGTTGCTCAGGTCCATGTTGAACAACTTTTAATGCTAATTCTGAGGTTTTTTTTTCTTTCAGATGTCTCTCGTATTTTCTCTCAGCTTTCGTGTGTGTAGTTTTGTATTTCGGTTGAGTAATTGTGTCATTTTGTTCTTTCAATTGCATCTTGATGACAAAGTTGTTGATGTACTAAATTTTTTAAACAAAATTGTGAACAAATTATTTCTTGTGCAATTGTGAACAAATTATTTCTTTCTTTAAACAAAATTCATCAATAAATATGGTGTTTATAAAATAATTGTTTGTTCCGGTATAGAATAGACTATCTAAATTAATTTCCTTTTTTATACGGCATGTTTGTTCTAGATTCTAACTTGACAATTTATGATTATAACTTTGTCATCCCGAAAAAAGTGGATCATGTCGACAGTGGTCTAGAGTATTCACTTCTCGAAGAAAAACATAACAAGATGACACTGATATTTTTTGTCATTTAACGTGTGTGTAGGGTTGGGTTCAATTAAGAATCAAATTAGACTGGAGAACCAAAAAAACCAAAACAAATGTATTCTATACACATATGCATATGAGTGTGAGAGAGAGAGAGAGAGAGAGAGAGAGAGAGAGAGAGAGAGAGAGAGAGAGAGAGAGAGAATAAAAAGCTAGTGTTGCAAATTGGCAACAATTGTGTTACCAAAGATTATAATACTCTAATTATTAAATGAAATATATTAGTCAGCGTTTAATATAAATTGATCTAGCCCGATTGTATAGATAGACTTACGATTCATTAAGATTTTTTGTATCTCGTTGTTACTTAATGTAATATGTTACCGATACATCTTTCATTATTTTATACTATATACATTACCAAAATAGACCTATCTTGCAACAACTTGGGGTGGTGATAAACGTTCCTCAGAGTGATCAAAGAACAAATCATCACTCTTACACAAAGCATAGACAATATCCACCATACTAGGTCTTCTTGAAGGATCCCTATGTAAGCAAGCATTGGCGATGGACATAACATTCATAACGCTATCAATAGAACACGATTCTTTCAAAAGGAAATCGTCCATAAACCCCTTTAGTTTATACTTGTGTGTGTCCTCTTTCCCACCAAACATTTCATACACTTCTACCCACAAAGACTTTCCATGTTCATCGACAGCCTCCCTGCCAGAAATAAGCTCGAGCAAAACAACCCCATAAGAAAAAACATCCATTTTAGTAGAGACAATGCCATCAGATAAGTACTCGGGAGCGATGTATCCTTGAGTTCCCACAATATGCATTGTTATCGCATTACATCCTGATTTAGCTAGCCCAAAATTGGCAATCTTTGCTCTCATGTTTGCATCCAAGAGGATATTGCGACTCTTCACGTCCTTGTGCACAACTCGCGGAATAGTATGTTCATGGATATACTGAAGACCATTAGCTACATCAACTGCAATTCGTAATCTTGTTCTCCAATTTAGCTTCTCGGTTTTGCTCTCGTGTAGCCTTGTATGAAGCGACCCGTTTTCGAGATACTCATAAACAAGGTAACAATTTGCATCTTCATTGTCTATACAAAATCCCTCCAACATCACCAAATTCCCATGGTTTACCTTCAATTAAAATGGAAACAAACATAATTTGTAGTACTTGAAAGAAATAATTAAAACAAGTCTTTTAACTAATAAAATAGTTTTTTTTAATAATGTCTAAAGATAATAATTTCTTTTTCAACGGGTATTATATAAAAGAGATTAGTTAATTAAATTATTTAAGTAGTAGAAATTAATGAATAAAATTATCGTATTGAATAAAGTTAATATAGAAATATCTAAAAGTTTTATTTTAAAAGTTATAATAGGGTGTGACAATATCAGCCAATTAAATGAGCAAGTAGGTACACAAAGTCACAAACAGGCCTAAAAATACCCAAGTTGGTGCATATGTTTTTAAAAGAAAATTAGCACAATATTAAAAGATGCTATACTAAATAGGTTTTTTAAAAAATAATGGTACAGAATATATAAAAAATTGGTTTTGTAAAGCGATTTGTGTTAAATTTGTTACCCTTTACTGATACTTGCTCAGTTGCTTTCATGGCAATTGCCCATTAATGCATTTAAAATTTGTATTTTTATAATTTAATGTTACATGATTAAATTATTTAAAACTTGCATACCCATAATCATCTAAATAAAAGGACAAGAAAGAAAACAAAACCAGCCCAGCCCAAAGGAATGGATCGTCTATTAAAATTATTCGCTTTCATCATTTCATGGTAGTTGAATTATTCTAATTTTAGTATATATAAATATATAATAATACTCGTTTCGTTTTAATTAATATAAAATATTTAATTAATATATAACTTAATAAATAAAGTGTTTTGTCTTTAGCCAAATAATTAAACCATCAAATGTCATGTTTATTTACGTCTTGATGGAATTCATTAAGAAATTATATTACGTTTGAATGAGTGAAGTTTTGGCATGCAGTGACAAAATCCAAGTACATATAAGTAGTTTTGGGTTTATCAATTAACTAGATTAATACTCATGTATTATGCATGTTGATTTTAACAATAAATATTTTTAAATATATATAAAATAATTATAAGAATTAAAGTTTATTAAGCTTTAATGAATTAAATATTTAATTAGTTAATGAAAAAAAACTAACATATTTTCATGTGTTTTACGGTTTCATACTATATGTTATTTTATTCTAAAAAAGTCCTCAGGTTATTGTTTCATTCTAATTTTTGAAAAAAAAAATTATTATTTTTCATAATTAACCTTGTCTTTTACCACAAAAAAATCAACATGTTTTCAATTTTTTCCTTCTAAAAGTTTTCAAACTTGAAGAATTTTTAGGAAAAATTTTTTTCCCGAATGTCACATATAAATAAATAAGTTGAGGATTATTGTAAAATATGATACGGATGAACTAAAACGTAAAAGACATGAAAAACATATTTAATTAATTCCATATTAAACTCTTATTTGAAATATAAAATTAAATATGGACGCCATAAAAGATTTTTTATTTTTTATTTTTTTTTTGATAAATTGTGTCATACACTAATTCATTAGTGATAGGTTCTAAAAGTCAAAATGTCAAACGGTGCGTGGAAAAACAACATATTTCCATTCAAACGTTTGTTTTATACAAGACAAAAGGTTCTTGTGGCTAATAATAGTTGTGCTTATAAGAATTTATAAGTATTTAAAAATAAAAATAAATACAAAAACAAACCTAATCACACTTGATGATTAAGACATCTAGTATACCTAACCTTTGTTTTCTTTTAGTTTAATTAAACTACTATAATTGCAAAAAGAAAGGGTTCTTTTGGGTTTTTCTGTATATTAAATTTTGTCCCAGCTACTTAAGTGCAATATTTAATTCTTAGTTTTTAATTATTATGACATAATTAAACAATATTTAACTACAATTTTAAGGTTTTTTATAGTTATTAATATAATATCATTTAACTAAGTTATTATGCTTTCGATACTCATCAATTATAACTGAAAACTTAAAGTGACAGTATGGATGCAACGAAAAATCCATAAAAATCAATATAAGATGGATTTTAAAAGTACTTGGGCTTAAACGACAAAAAAATTACAGTGTTTTGAAACAAATAAAAACAAGTTGTTTTTAATGATATAACCGTTGGTGAAAAAATAAATAGTTTTGTCAATATATTCTAAAACTATTATATATAAAAAAATATATATATATATCAAAAAAAAAAAAGAGAGAATGAGATAAGGAAAGATGAGGATGATGAAGTACCTTTTGCAAGATCTTGAGTTCTTCATAAGCATTCCACTTCATTTTCTTGATTGCATATTGCTTCCCATCAATCTCACCCTTAAAAACAGACCCTTGGATCACCAATCTTTCATCAAACCCATTTGTTGCTTTATTCAAATCTTCAATTCTATACACTCTATACTTATCCAAACAATCTGAAACATCAGCCATCAGATTAATTCCCACTTCAAGTTTCTTGCTTTCTGCATCATACTTGTTCTTCCCAACTCTCTTTTTCCATAAAAGTTCTCTATATGCCCAAAAACCAACCATCAAAATCAAGAAAAGTCCACAAACTCCAAGACCAATTCCCAATCCATTAACCTCCCCTCTTCTATCCCTCCTTTCGCCAGACGTAACATTAACGGGATCAGGCTGTGCGAGAGCAGGAAGCCGCGAAACAGGCACGAAAATGGTGTCGGAAGGTCGAATTTCGTCACCATTGACTTCAATTATCGAGTTTCTGGTTGACCCGAATCTTGAAGCAATGGAAGCTATGGTGTCCAATGGTTGAAAAACATATGAAATGAGATAATTGATTTGATTTTGGAGTTGGGTTTTTGTTGGGCACTTGCAAAAGATTGGAAAGATTACATCTTGACCAATAGTAAGGTTTATAGGGACAAGGGTAGGATTGACAAGAATCACAGATTGGTAGGTTGTAAGATTGTGAAAAAGGGTTGTAGAAACAACATAAAAGGTGTCATCTTTCTTGATTGTGTAATTGAGTTTAGCATAAGAGAGGTTTGTAGTTGTGTTGACTGAGTTGCATGTACAAGTGAGTGGAATGAATAAGGGTTGGTTAGGAAGAAGAGGTGAAGTTAGAGAGGTTATGTTGCTCGGTTTCGCAATCATCGGACGGCTCACGGAGAAAAGATCGCTTATCGAGGCTAAGTCGAGTTGGTTCGGACCCATGGCTGTAAAGAAAGCATATGTCTGGCAAGAGGATGTGGTTTGGTTAAGGTTGCAAGCATAGCCGGTGGTGTTTGGTGGTAGAGTTAGAGATGATGAAATTTGGAAGAAAATATGAAGGTGCAAAAGGGAGAAAATTGGGAATTTGGGTATCATTGTTTTATGTTTGGGGGGTTTGGGATTTGGAATTTGGTGATAATGTGGTTTTTATATGATGGCAGCCTTTCATCTTGACCATCAAATTAGGTGGTGGGTTCCACAAAGAAATTCTTGGTCAACCGTAGTGTTAAAATCAATAAGTATTAATTATGCTAGGACCAAAGGTAGCATCTTATAAGTCCTTTTTTTTTTTTGAGAACGACAAACTATTTTACCCCTACTCTTTTACCCAACGACTTACTTTCTCCACCTAAATTTCAACTTGCTTCCGACGGGAGTCAAACCCATGACCTTACGCTTACATATCCACCCTCTTGCCAAATGGGCTAAACCACATTGGTATATATAAGTCTAATGTGAGCACCTTTTGGAAGGGTTAAGGGTGAGTGTGGTGAGATAAGGTAAGGTGATTGGGGTATAGTTAGGTAGGGTAAGGTGGCCAGGTGAGTAGGTGGGTGGGGTGAGGTGTGCGAAATAGGGTGGGGTAGAGTAGGATGTGGGTGGGTGGGGTATGTATAGTAGGTGAGGACAGTATTGGGGTTGGGGTGGGGTGGGTTGGGTTAGGTTGGTGGGATGGGGTAATGTGGGGTATGGTTAGGTAGGGTGGTGAGTATAATAGGTAGTGTCGACAGGAAAAATGTATTATTGGGATTGGAATCTCAATTCTTTGCATATTATGTAAGAAAATAGATTCCAATGGATAAGATAAATTTTTATGTCAAAAGAAATTCTATTTCATTTTCCTTTAGCAAACCAAACATACGAAGAAATGAAATTTTAATTCTATCGTTCACAGATAGGCTTGAGTTTCCATTAATGAAATCAAAATGAATTATCAAATAGAAAAAGGTTTCAAGGAATGAGAAAAGCTATTTGATGTTGATTATACATATGGAGTGTGAAATATCGAAATCCAAATTATATTATAATTAGTTAAAACTATAGATTTTGCAACAAAAAAAAAAACATAAAAAAAAAAAAATTGACATGCAAAGCTAGAAAAATTTTATCATCAAAGGTATGTAAGTATAAAACCCACCAAACAGAAGTGCACTCAATAACAAACAGTCTCAAAGTATGAGACAACAAGATCAAAAAAGAAGACATACACTAGCTAATAAGATGAGGAATAAAAATTACATCATACAAATGCAAAGACTATTTAAAATCCTAAGAAGTGACAATGATTAAATTTGGGTAAACATGTCAATCTTTCGAGCATTCAGTTGGTGTTCTCCTACAGAGTGAAATATCTGATTCTTCAAGATAATATTCATCCAAATGATTGAGAATTTGAGATGATGAATTGTGGGTTTGTTGTTTTTTATATATAAAATATCTTAAATCTGATTTTACTTCTTTAAAAATATCTAGGGAGATGGTTGGATTATGAAAGGAAAAGTAGGAAATATGACATGCTAAATGAGACTAACTCATTTCTTTTTTTGTTATTCAAATATAACATGTGACGTCTTTAAATCCAAATCTTAACTGAGTTGTTTAAAATCCGAATCCAATAAGAATGTTCATAAATATTTTATTTTTTAGTATTTCTTAACTTTTGATATTCAATTTAATAATTTAAAGCAAATTTGATTGTAACTTTTTTTTAAGGGAGAATTTCATATATATCCTTGTAAACTTTCAATATTACGCATATATCCTTACAAACTTCCTTATTACATATATATCCTTCTAAATCTTTAAATCTGACATATATATCCAATTGACTATTTTAAATTTATGTTATCATTTAAAAAATTTTTAAATACCTAAACTACCATCTTAAATCCCAACAAAAATAAATTAGAAAAATAAAGAAATATTATTTTCTAATTTAATTCAATGATAAATTAATTAAAAAATAATATTTAATATTTTTTTAAATGATGTAATTAAATTTAAAATAGTCATTTGGATTTATATGTGAGATTTAAAGGTTTAGAAGGATATATATGTAATAAGGAAGTTTGTAGGGATATATGCGTAATATTGAAAGTTTACAATGATATATATGAAATTCTCCCTTTTTTTAATTATCTAACAAAAGATACCGAACTCAAATTTGTTAAAGGTAATCCATTGTAAAAATTAAAAAGCATAGATTGATTGATATTCCACCACCTTTCTCATACTCTGCAACGTTCTTTGTGAGATTCAATGCCATCGAGATTCAAATCTTTTTAATTTATTGTATAGCTCCCATTTTTTATTTGTTTGAAAATGATTTGGGGCTATGTTTTTGGTAAGAATGAAGATTGTCGTCAAATGTGTGAGAGGGGAGGAGCGACGTGAAAGTACATGTACTTGGATGACGAATATTCTTTTTCATTTTGATTGAGTTATAAAATGATAAGATATGTTTTGTCTTACTGAAAATATTTATCGTTTTGTCTGACCAATCACACAAAAACATCAGATAATTGAAGAGTTAAAATCAAACAAACATCAATATTTCACATCGTTCAAAGAAGATTTAAAAAATTTAGACTATTTCTCGATTTGTGCATTTCATCCATATACAAGGAGCATGCTAATCTTCTTTGTATCGTTCCAATTTTATCGGATAATCCCAAAAGACAAATGATAGAGTTGACCTGAACTTTATTAACGAGGAAGAAACCCATTTTCTGGGCTATGTAGGACTAGATACAGTTTTGTGCATATAAATCATAAATTTTCTTTTTTAAAACATTCCCGTTAATCCCATTTCCTAAATCCTAATATATAACCTGGCCCAATTTAACTCATGGCCCATTAACCAAGCTTCTGGTTTTGCAAACCATGAGTTACGAGTCTATTTACAAAGCAGAATATAATAAAAGGTTTAATATTAAAAAAACCAACATGTTTTTGACATTTTTACGGTTTAGTCCCTTCGTGTTATTTTTTACCAAAAAAATCCTTAAGTTATATATTTGTTTGTGATTTTGGAATTTTTCTTTATTTTTTTAAAAAAAGTTTTCAAGTTTGTGGCATTTTCAGAGAAAAATCGTAAAAACATGTTGGTTTTTTGTGAAAAAAATCAGGGTTGATTATGAAAAAAATAAAAAAAATATAGAACACCGGATCGAAAACAATAACTTGAGGACTTTCTTAAGAAACAATAACACAGAGATACTAAAACGTAAAAACACATGAAAACATGTTGATTTTTTTCATATTAAACCCTATAATAAAACGTTGACGCACATTTTAGACGACTATACCCAAAAAAGGATAAATGTGATAAAGTTCATTATTATAGGCCCATGAAGGAGTACCATGGGCCATCATCATGTGAGTATGCGACTAGGTAGAGATGCACAAAAGCCGGTTCGTAACCGAACCGGTTCGGATAAAAACCGGTTATTTAAAAAACCGGACTGGATTTTAACCGGTTTTGGGGGGGATAAAGTGGAACCGGTATAACCGGTTTAGGTTACAAAAAAACCGGTTTTTTCGAAAACCGGTTACAAAAAAACCGATTTTTTCAGAATTTTTTTTTTTTGGGCTTCGGTTGGGCTCCTCTTTTGTATGGGCTAACATTTCTTTTTGGGCTAACATTTCTTTTTTGGGCATTTTTTTTGGGCATTTTTTTTTGGGCCATCATTTTTAAATTTTTGGGCTATAATTCTATAAATCTAAGAAATTAACAAATTTATAATTAATTATAATTTATAAATTAAGTTAAACACATATATTTTACTCCAATCAAATATATTTTTATATTATATTTGATTATAAAATACATAAGAAGTTTAAAAATTCAAATTACGACAACTTACAATTCAAACTACGACAACTTATAATTCAAACTACTACTTATAATTCAAAGTTTCAAACTACGACAACTAAAAATTCACAATCTTTTTTTTTTCTTTTCTTCTATTCACCCAAATTTTGGTATTCGGGTTCTATATCATCGTCATCTTCGTTTTCTTCGTTTGGAGGTGATATTCCAAGTTCAACTTCTTCGTTGTGTATATGTGCAACACAACGAGTATGAAAAAAAGCGCCATCTAAAATAGGATTTACTAACAATTTTAATCTAGGAACCGCGTTTGTATTATTCGACGCATTATCAAAAGAAATCGAAAATACTTTTGCTTCTAATTTATAAAGGCAAATCACACGTTTTAAAAGTGCAAATAAATTTGCACCGGTATGTGGTTCGCCGAATAAATCAAACGCGATTGTTCTTTTCATCATTTGCCAAGTTTTTTAATCTAACCAATGTGCCGTAACGGCTAAAAAAGAATTTCCGGTGTTGTGAGGAGCGCTCCAAACGTCGCAAGTTAACGAAACACTATAATTATGTTCTAGAAAACCCAAAATTATTTTTTCCCTCGCAACACTCCAAATTTTTAAAGCGTCACGACGAAGGGTAGTACGACTTACTTGCGTATAGCGTGGTTGCATCAATTGTTGAATCATCGTCGTGAAAGCTTCATCGTCAAAGTGATCAAACGGCAACGATTTCGTAATCATGAATTTTGTAAACGCTTCCCGTAATTTATCATTATCGTAAATAAAAACGCCACCTTGCGGGGTAACGTTCGGTTGAGTAGGATCGGCTCTCATCCGAAGTGCCTTGCATGCTTTCGTAATATGATTTTTCAACGTCGTGTTTCCTTCGGCCGCAAAAAACTTTTGACAAAGTTTGCAACGAGCCTTTCTCGAACCATTTGACATTTCACGCAAATCATAATGATCCCAAATTTCTTTGTTACGTTTATTCTCGAGCACCCGAACAACTTCAAGATTTCCACCGACGGAAGATTGTCCGGTCGTTTCGGGAGTGTTAGAAGCCATTTGAGATGAAAGAAAAAGATTACTTGGAATTTTCGGGATTACGAGAGTTGGAGAATACCGAAAATATCAAACGAGAGAGTTGGAGAATACCGAAAATATCAATTGAGAGTGTTTTGAATCAATGGTAATCAACCAAAAACATTTCTAACCTATTTATAAAGTATTGGGTGGCAAAATGGTAATTTTTTGTCAAAAAAACGGTCAGAAAAATTCCAACGGCTATAATTCGAATTTCACGAAAATCGGTTTTTTTCGGATAAAAACCGGTTTTTTAACCGGTTACAAAAAAACCGGTTAATTATCCGGTAAAATAACCGGTCCTCCCAGAAACCGCTTATCCGGTTGAAAAACCGGTTTGGTTTAAAACCGGTCCGGTTTCAAAAAAAACCGGTTACAAGGAATCCGGTTTCGGATCGGTTTCGGATCAAAATCGGATAACCGGATTTTTCGTGCACCTCTACGACTAGGACTCATGGTTTTTTTCATATTAAACCCTAAAATAAAATGTTGACACACATTTTAGACGACTATACCAAAAAAGGATAAATGTGATAAAGTTCATTATTATAGGCCCATGAAGGAGTACCATGGGCCATCATCATGTGAGTATGCGACTAGGACTCATGGTTTTTTAATTACTCTACGGGCCCACGTAAAATTTTCACTAACCTTGGAGGCCAAGTTTGAATTAGAACAACAACTTATATACACTTATATAATACAAGTACAATTCACTTTACAATTTGAAGGATTGATACGTTTTGCATGATCAAGGATTCAAGGTGAGTATCTTGATATTTTATAAACTCATATCCATGCACAATATACATGATGATATCGATATACGTGTTATGTGTTTTTAAAAATAAAATACATGTCTCGCCATGATAAAATGTTTTTGAGTATCGATGTGTGTAGATACATGTAATTTGTCACGACACTAAGTAGGTTGGCTAATTTTGTTGAAGTTCACTGTTAGCCCGTACACACGATCTATCCTATGTGAAATGTCTATCGTTGAGCTGTCGTTACATCAAAACCCGCAAGCCTTTTAAACAAGAAGCATACTTCTATAATGTTTTTTTTTTTTTTTTGAAATACCAATTGTAATTAAGACAAAATAAACCATACAAAATAAGACCAAAAACTTGCATGGCTTTTAGGGAAAATAACTATAAATCTACTCATCAAATGCATCCTTGATCATATGACTTGCAATTTGGGATAGCTGATATTTAATTGTCAAGATTAAGGATTGATAAGTTTGTTAAGAACCTATTACCACTAATCCGAACCACCTCTATAAATGGTTGTTGATCGAATCGCTTGTTATGAAATCGTACTTTGAGAGTGTTCAGAATATTCAGTTGGTCAATATTTGAATTTTGTCAAGACTTAAGTGTTGAAAACATGATTATATGGTTTATCATCTATTTTTAAACAATGACATATGAACTGGAAAAAAAAAAATAATAAGGGATAAAAATGAAAAAAATTGATAGTTAGTTGCATAGAAGTAATAAAATGCTTGTATTTTTAATTTTGTTCATCTTATTTATATTGTTCTTATAAAACTATTATTTTATAGTTGATTATTTATTTTGAAACCGATAATAATAAAATAAGATGTAGTTGTAATACGGAATATTAGGAAAATAAAATAAAGAAGAAGATAATTTCATGATACTAAAATCATAAAAGAAAATATATAAGCAATAGAAAACATATAATAACAAGGGAAAATTATAAAAACAAAAATAAGATAGCTTTTTAATAGTTGCATTTAGGGTTGTCATAATTGAGATTCTATATGTGGACATTTTAATCTTCGTAAGATTAATATTACATGATCGAATCGAAAGATCTTATAAAAGTATCATTAATTTTTGTTAAATGTATGATTTACATCAAAGTTTGTTAATGTCAAATTGAATATTCAAAACAAAAATATTCTAACCTAGAGACAGATTAACGTTTTGATAACGCTGGTTTACAAACCCATTTTTGTCATCTTTATCTAGTTTTATTAACAAATTTAACCCAATTGTATATTTTTAATTTTGTGTTTTATTAAAATCAACATATTTGTTGATCAACATCGTAAGTACATAACTTCGTTTACGTTATTTAATTGCAACACAAAAGATTTTAATTTGTTAATGTTCTTAAATGGATTGAATAGGAAATAGTATGATATCGTCTTTTTATTTATTATTTTTAAAGAGATATTTTAATTAAAAAAATTTGTTAAAGATATTTTATTTTTCCTCTTATGTTAAAAAAATATAGATTATTAGAAAACATTGGTACATAACCCTTTATTTATGCTTGAAGAAAATACGTTATTAAAAGAAAGTAAAACCAAAAAGCAGTTTGGAAAAAACAGGCGACGTCTTCTGCTCCGGTTACCCAACCGGCGAGTCTCCTGAAACAAACCCCTGCAATTCAATTCACAACCGGCGGAAATGGAATCCAACCGTCACATTCCTACGAAACCATTTCACCCACCCCGCGGGTTCTTCTCGTTGTTGCAATTCGAGAAGAGGAACCATTTTGGTTCCATCGGTTTCATTATCGAATCACAGGAACTAACTGGTACACAAATTTGAATTTAAACACCAACTGTTTGATAAAATGCGCCTTCTTAGTTTTGATTAAATTTGATAGCAGATCCTATTATCAGTACGAGATTTGAAGTTTAACAGGCCGGTTTTGAACCTGTGCAGAATTCAGAATTCCAATCGCCTGCTCACGCATTTATGACTGTAAATTTCGGCTGATCATCTAACGCCTGTCAATCCATCATTTATCGTCCATCAATCGGCGGATAATTGAAATATATTCAGTTTCAATCGTTAAAATCAGAGGTATTTATGAGTTGGATTGATTATTAGTGTCTAAATTTCGAGTTTCAATTTAATATATTTTCATATTATTACTAATATCAGGCATGACTTTCAATTGTAGAATACTAGAATGTAATATAGTAGTTTAGGTAGTCGATCATTCACAGATTTACATGCTTGTGGAAACATGGCTCAAACCAAACAAGTAATCTCTTTTGTTGATCATCGATGGTCTGAAAGAGCAACTTCCTGGATTATATATAAAACTAAGATGCACATGTTGGGTGTATGACAAAGATTTAAATTTTTAGGGAACCATGTGTGATTTCATATCAAAAGTCAAAAGACAAAGATTAATCATAAACAAAATGGGTCAAGTGGATATTTGGCTACTTCCTTTGTAATCCAAATGTGTTTGCTATCTTATGAAAATTTTGAAGCATGTATTAGGGCTTTATAAACAGTGAAATATTAGGTGGTCTAAGTGTCATAAACATGGATGGGTCTCATGGGTCAATTGGTATAAAGTCATACTATAAGCTGAAATTTTGCGGATTTAATGCACTTTGAGTTTAGTAATCTGCATCAAAATTTCTAGCCTGAACGGTGAGAATAGATCTAGACTGAAATTGAATTTATTGTAGCATTTGGTGTGTTTCAGAAGTATGGATCTTTGTGTATGATATTATGTGTTTCTTCTTATAATGTCATCTATAAGGACCAGAAAGGACTGTGTGTAAATGGGTATATACAGTCATTAATTGGTGAAGGATTATTGATAATAGCGTTGTCATATGAGAATATATTTTGCTCAAAATTAGTGAGATGATGTGCATATATATTATTAAATTCAATGATGAGTTTCTACAACAATGAAAATATAAAACTTCCTATTTGAGTGAACAAATTTCTTAGTATGTATGTTGAGGAGTTATGTTCTTCTCTGTGGTTGCAAGAATGTTGAACTGTTCAAAATGACACTAGTATTTTTTTTTGTTTGTTAACCAAGGCAGTTGAAACTACGAAAGATTGCGGGTTATCATTTGTATTGGTTTTAGAAAAGTAGATTGAGTTGATTTTTGTCTTCTCGTAGGAAAAATTGTGTTTTGTCTTGGTTCATTATACACTATGATCTGCCGGCCTTCAGTTGAATCATATTGTCACAAGCCAATTTGCAATAGAATTTTATGTCCGTTTTCTTCACGCAAAAGCAACATTGATTTTAATATAGGACCCATGTAAAATATTATATATTTATGGTCTTCCGGTCGTTTTACAGTTGAAATCTTTTCTATGTGGTAGCTTTTTAATATTGTCAATTTTTTCCATTTATACTCTGGCTCAATCCAACATATGAAGATGAGCATCCTTTTGCAGTTTTTGTTATATACATAGTTGTTTTATATGTGCTGCACTACTCATTAAATCTATACGGTTTTTATACAGGCTTGTTATTGTTGCTTATCGGATATGATGAGTCATCATCAGAGATATATATTTGGGATCCTATGGGTTCTTGTGTTGTTTTTGCACAGCTTTGAGTCTTTTAGTTGGTCATTTTTCTCAAGTGGAAAGGTTGGTTCTAGTGAGAAACCCTCAGAATTTCTAGACGGTTCTCATGACATCGTGGGTGAATTCTCCATGGAATCCTTTAATAGCAAGAAGGGAATGATGCTGGTCGAAAACGCAAGGAGAAAGACTGCTGTGGCTGATTCTTGTTGGCAAAATGCGTATCAGAATTTATTTGCTGGATGCTCAGAGATTCTAGCGGCTGAAGAACAACGGTCTAGGCTGGCTTGGCATCTTACCGATTGTTTTCAAAAGGACACCGGGAGGTCTGCTTTTCCATATTGTGACATAAAAGCTCCCATGGTTAGTTGTCTAAAAAAATTAGATGAAGATGCTCATAGGATATACGCTGAGTTTTATCTTGAAACCAACTCCATCTGCCATCAGTTACAGTTGAGTCTCTCTCTCTCTCTCTCTCTCTCTCTCTCTCTCTCTCTCTCTCTCTCTCTCTCACACAAACATTATATTTTAAAGCATTCCATTGGACGGCTGGAATGTGTAGGGCAGATTAATTCCATGATAGTGTTCTGTGTAAAGACTAGATGAGTGCATAAATAGGTTGAGACTGACAAAACCGAATAATAACTGGACCAGAATCAGCTATGTTTTCCTAAAAGATTACTTTGGTTTTTGGTTCTACCGTTTTTGAATTCTTAAAAATTGCTTCAGTTCAACCTGTTCCTGTTTCTGCTCGGTCCAATACAGGGATTGAACCGATACAAACGTGTATTTCATATTTGAAATGATATTGTTTTATATTTGTATTTACAAAATTAGAAAACCAAAATTTGCATTCAGTTCATGGTTCATTTTGGGCTGAACCAGTTCCAAATCGATTTTGTCATATTATATCTTTCGGATCCAGTTTCGATATGATGCACACCCCCTATAAAGAGCATTGCGAGAAATAGCTTGTTGAATTTTTAAATCAAATACAATTTTACCAACATACTGGGAAGGTGACTAAAATGGAACTTTTCTTATCGTAAGGACTGATGCTTTCAAGAGACAAACAGAAAGAGTGGTGAATGAACTTAAAAGATCTGCTGAATCCACAGAGGACAAATTAGAAAACATAGAAGGCCAGGCAGAACGTTTGTTGCATAGTTCAGATCTTATTCATGAGTCTTTATCATCTATTGATCTTCAAACACAACAAGTGTCTCAAACATCAAAAATTGTTGAAGAACGCGTGAATGTTGTGTTAGAACATTCACAAACCGTTTATCAGCAATCTCTCAAAATAGCAGATTCGCAAATGGAGCTGCGTGATCGACAAATAAATATGAACGAAAGGTTGGATGAAGGGATGACAATGCTCAATGAATCTACTAACAAGCTTGGTGAAGAAATGAACAACTTAAGAAATGAAGCTGTTGAAATTGAAAAAGAGATTGGTAAAGTTGGAGATGCAATGTCTATGAAGATGAATGCATTACAAAGTAAAGCGGATGATATTGAGAACATAGCGGAAACATCATTAGACAGGCAAAAGCAACTTCTCCAAAGCCAGAGTGCAGCCCTTGAGGTTCTTCAGACCGTCACAAGTTTCCAGTCTCAGGCACTTGAAGAGAGCAGGTAAAACTTAAGTTCCATGTTTTTGACAAATTCACAAAACTGGGAAGAAAAGATGAGGTCAATATACTAATCGACTTCATATATGATTACAGGGGAACTCTACAACGGTTAATCGACATTGGTCAAAGTCAACAACAGGAACTCATACAGAGGCAAGAACATCTTAGACAGGCTCATGATCGTCTAGTCGAGAATTCGAAAACAATATTGGCTGCTCAGGTTGGTATTGTTTTAATTTCGTTTCTTCTCTGTTAGATATATAATTTAGTTGCCTGTTTATAATTTTAAAAAATGTTTTCATATTTTGATAGGAACTTTTCGAGTCAAAGCAAGCAAGCATGTTTCTTGCGATCGATAAGCTTTTCACCCTACACAATGCAATTTTGCTGGAATCACGAGTCATTAAAGCTTTTCTTGTATATTCTATATTGGTCTTCACTATATACATGTTTACGAGTACGAAGCAAACGTACAGCGTGAGACCCAGACTATATATAGGTATGTTTTTTTTGTATTGTAAATCATTCAAACCTTTGGATTTGTTTTCCATCTTACAATAATCTTTTTGTGCAGGGTTATGCATGACATTTTTGATTGAATTTCTGGTGCTTCGATATGGGAATGACATAGAACAACAAGCATGGATTATCAGCATTCTTCGGTTAATATTTGTGATTCTAGCATCATGTCAACTTTTGTATGCCGTTTACACGTACAGGTACAGATAAAAACATTTCCATTAGGGTTGCATTGGTTACGGGGTGTTTGGATGATTGGATATTTACATTTTGAGAATCAGGAAAAAAGTTGTTGCAAGAAAACCAAGTTATCTGATATTTATTTTGTATTAATCACTTCGAAAATGCACATCCAAACACCTCTTAGAAGCTTATTCTAAAATATCACTTATTACCATTTTGATTCAAGCAGGGACTACGAGACATTGAACCATCAGATGCTACAATCCCTAATTGAGAAGGTTAACGGCATGCAACATAATAATATTAACAAACAATTATTATATGATGACGATAGCGACGTGAACTGGTCTTCATGGGTTGACACTGATTTACCCGAAGACGAATTGGAAGACCTCGACTATATGCTCCCAGAAGAAGTCAAAGAAGCTTCAACAACATTAATTTCCCGAGAATATAATCTCCGTCAGCGGCATTTATAGCTCGAAACCCATACACATTATCAAAGTAAGATGCATCATGTTCAGTTTTAAACAGTTTACTAGTTTTTTTCCTTGATATTAGACACATGATCCACAACAATGATAATGTCTAATTATATTTTTATATTTTATTTTCGCACAATTGTTTGTCAAGAAACTTGTGACATTAAAACTTTGTAGGAATACTTTGCTCATGTTTGAAAAAGTTATCTGGATCAACCATAGTCTTCACCTTTACGAGCCTGTTGAAGTTGGTTTTAAAGTACTTTGGACCCCAAGTACTACTTGCTTCCAAATATGTTTTACCGATTCCCAAATCAAGATCATCATAGTTCCAATAGGCTGCCCTTGGAGAGTTTGAAACATAAGAAGCCATGTAGTCATATAAGCTTCTAATCCAAGTTATATGCGTTGATGTTTCGTCTCCATCCCACACGACCAGATACTCGATCATGTATAATGATCCGAGTCTGTGCGGGAACGGGATCGCTGACTGGGGAATCTCGTTCATCTTTCCTCCGTATGGGGTCAACACCAAAAGTGCCATTCCTGCTTCTATTTTGTTGTTGTAAAAGTCCCATATCCCTTCAAACCCTTCTTTAGGTATAGGCTGTGTTGCGAAATCTGACTTCCCTTTGAACGAATTTTTCGGCATTGCGGTTCTGTTCAGAAGAATTTCTAGAGGTTCTCCATTTGTGAAACTAGAACCTATTACCACCGCTTCTATCCAGCTCATTTCGGTACAATCTTCTCTTTTCAAACCCAATTCTGGGAATTGGACTCGCATCAATAGAAGTAATTGGTCGATTCCCCCGAGGAATAAGGTGTCGAAAGTTGCTCGTATTGTTCGGTTTCCTGTGCTTGGATTGATCACGCTGAACATTAGGACTCTAATGTCAAGATCTTTGTCGATGTTCGGTGCAACATATTGCCATTTGTTGATTATTTTAGTTAAATTTTGCTCTAAAGTCTTATCAATGGAGAACACTGTTACTGTTTCTGGAACAGGAACTAGCTTTATCTTCCATGAAAGAATGATTCCGAAACTAGAACCTCCACCTCCTCGAATAGCCCAAAAAAGATCCTCGCCCATTGATTTTCTGTCGAGAATACTTCCATGTGCATTGATAAATTTAGCATCAATGACATTATCAGCTGCAAGACCGTATTTCCTCATCATTGCACCATACCCTCCGCCGCTAATGTGTCCACCAAGGCCTAGCGCATACCAAACACCTGCCGGGAATCCAAGATTACGACTTTTCTGTGCAATCGCATAATATAGTTCACCTACGGTTGCCCCGGCTTGAACCCAGGCGGTGGCGCTTCGAGTGTCAACCATAATGGATCTTAAATTTATAAGATCAAGAATCACAAACGAGACTCGTGAAACATACGACAACCCCTCAAAGTCGTGACCACCACTACGAATTCTGATCTCCAGTCCATGCTTCTTGGAGCAGAGCAGTAAACGACTGTTTGGATTTGGGATTCGTCAACCGGTGTAACTATAAAGAGAGGTTTCGGAGTCGATGGTGACGTGAATCTTAAGTTGTTTATAGAGAGTAGTAAAACCGATGTGTATGAAGAGTTGTTCGGGCTGTAAACGACTTGAGATATCGATGTTGTGTTATCAGAATTGAGAATTAGGCAGTGAAGAAAGTCAGCATCAGTGTAGGCTGATGGAGTTTGACTTGCCTGTAAAACTAACAAGAGAAAAACAACATAAAGACTGAACAAAGAATAGGGTGTTTGAAAGTTTTTCATTTTCTTCTAGTTTTTCTACAAGAAAAAGCATCAGAAGCCTTTAAAATATATATAGATATAGATATAGAAATTATAAGTCAATATTATTTTGCTACTAGTTGCAGAATTAAGTGGAGCATCCCACAAAGAAACTCCAATTGGGAATGATAGTTGAATATGATTCAAGAGATTTTTATGTTGACTTAAAATCCTTATCCTTTTTGAGTTGTGCCCTTGCCTGTCATAGGCATGTGTAAAAATCGGTCTGATTTTTAAATGTTTAGTTAAATATTTTCGGTTTTAAAATCTTTAAAAGCCAAACTGGTTTATTATTTATATCACTTTGATTTTTTGTTCAGTTATATTATATATTTTGTTTTAAGTTCACAATCACTTCTGGTTCAATTAGTTTGGTTCTGATCCTCACCTTAAGTATTGTAATGTTTTAAAGGGTTGTTATTAACACTTCCTTTTTATTTATTTGTTGCGTGCCTTTTAAATTATTTTATTATTAAAATAATAAAATAGTGGATAGAATTTTCATCTTTTAAATCGAAGGAAAAGTCAACTAGAGTGCCCATACTTTGACAATATGCTTTGGGGTTTGGACCATCTCCCGGGACATTTTGAGCAAACTAGAATTGCCCGGCATGCAGAAAAATCAAAATCTAAACCGAAACCGATAAAACCTGAAAAATCGATACCAAAAAATTAAACCTGTTTGGATTTTGAACTAGTCTGGACTCTCGATTTAAAAAAACTGAAAGTTTCGGTTTGGTTTAGGTTTGAACCTTTAAAAAACCGAAAAAAATCCAAACCGAACCGATTTTATATATATTATATTATAAAATTTAGATTTATTAATTACCTACCTTCTTTAATTATTAAATTAGGTTGTGTAAATTTTAAAATTTTATTAAATACCTACCATTATTTAATTACTAACTGGTAGAATGGGAACTGGGAAAGTGGGAAGCATCAAGCGAACACCGAAAGTGGAAAGCATCAAGCGACACATCTATTTAATTACTAACTGGTAAAATGGAAACTGGGAACGTGGAAAGCATCAAGCGAACACCAAATGTGGTAAGCATCAAGCGACTCATCTATGGATAAATAAATATATGATTTGAATTGTTGAAATTGGATGTTTGAAGTTTAAGTTTTTTTTTTGTCTTGTTTATGTTTGATTAAATGATCATTGTATTGAATGTTGTTAAAAATTTCATATTTTGTCAAAGAAAAAATAATTTTCACAAATCAAAAAATGAGGTTTCGGACAAAAAAAAAATAAAATCCAAAAAAACCGAAACTGAATCAAAAACCGAAAAAACCAAATCGTCTAACACCAAACCGTTTGGATTGTTAATTTTAAAAACCGATATTTTGGTTTAGGTTTCGGTTTTTTCCATAAACTGATTCAAACCGCTCCATGGTTCATAATTCATGAGTGAGATTCAACATATGGATTAATGGATCATCATTGCTCTTGTTACTTGATATCGATTTATGAAATTATATGTACACGTAATTAGGAATTTACAATTTTTAACATAAACATATACTTACCAAAATATAAAAAGTTAAAACTATCCGCTTATAGTGTTAAATGAAATATAATCAAGATTAATGTTGGCCACTTCTTAAACTTCACACCATCATTCCAAAAACCCAAATATTTCATTCTCTTATTTCCAAAACCCTAATTTTCATTCTCTTTTGGTTCTCTTTTTCTTAATTACAAAATTTGTATTTACTTAATTGATTTATTGATCTAATGTAATAAATTAAAATCGTAGAAAGCATTTACATAATGATACTATGAAGTTGGGTAGCATAAAACCATCCCTATCCTTGGTAAAAAAAAATTAAAAGTATAAAGAATAATTTTCAAAATTTATTAAAATTTTAATAACTATTAATTCAAATTTTGAAATATCAATAAAATATACAAAAACTAAAACCAAAAACTGATGTCATATAGTATTTAATGAATTGTATTTAAAAACTATTAAACTATTAAAAATAAAGATAACTAAAATGACAATGTTTATAAGTTTCTTTATACCAAATAATACATTAATTCATAATTACCGTTGATCAATATATAAAATTAAAAATGTCTTTTAATTAAATCACACAAAAGACAAAATAAGCAAAATGGTAAAGTAAATTATTGATTAGTTCAAAACACGAGTTATATATTAAAATAGGAGCCACAAAAATATTGGGACTAAAAGGAACAATTCATCAACCCATGTAATTTTTTTCATCATTTTACTTGTTATTGAGATTTGAAAGGTCTTTTTTTACAGTAAAAATCTTTTTTTAAAAAGTATAAACTAAAAGTTATCCAATAAATTAAATTAAAGTACTTTTTATAACTAAACACAAAAAGACCAAAATAAGTCATTATAAAACACTAAAGCTATAGTTATAACATTTAAAAAAAAATTGTACCTCGCGATGACAGTCTAGTTGTTGAGGACATGGAATCTATAATGGAGGTTCAAGATTCAATGAATCTTGCACATGTCCCTTAATTATTAGGTTACGCGATTTATCTCCTCCACGTTGGCCGTGGGACTGGTTGGTGGGGGCCCAGAGGGTGGGTTACCCTTTATTATATATAAAAAATAAACATAATTTTTAATATGTCTAATAATTAGCTAGTATTTAAACAAAGTAAAGTTAAATAATAAGGTAATAACATGTAAACATTCTAATTATATATACTTTACATATAACTATTATAAAATATATAAACATACATTAGCAAAACCTTACAATATATAGCGTTTTACAAAAGTTTCTTATGATGCATTTTAGCACAATAAAAAATAATTAATACTTAAATTTCACACTCTAGTACAATTTAGCAAACCCAACTTATAAATTATTTTTTTAATAACAAAACCAATTTATAAATAGTATTTATGTTTTGGTAAATGCATTATACAAAATAACATAACTCACTTATACTTTATACAAAATCACGATTTGTGACTAAAAATAAAAATTACAAATGTGCTTGGTGTATAACAAGAAGGGGTGTTATATGTGGACCAAATACCCGAATCGAACCGGTACCGGTCCCGAATAGGACCGATTGTAAAGTAATGGTCCGGTCCTCGGGTTTAGATTTTAGCCAAATTCGGGTTCGGCCCGGTCCGGTAACACCCCTAACCTTCAAAGTGGAGTTAGTTTTTGAGTTTTTATACACCAAATACCGGTACCGATCCCGAATAGGACCGATTGTAAAGAATGGTCCGATCCTCGGGTTTAGATTTTAGCCAAGTTCGGGTTCGGTCCGGGTTTGGTCCCGATAACTCCCCTAATAACAAGTTATTTCAAAAAGAAATATATTTATTAAGTGTAAATCGTGATAATTGATTGTTTCTTCTTAGATAAAAAGTATAACACATCTTTCAAAAAAAAAAATTTAATATCCAAAACTATAAATTTTATGTAATAATTTTATCAGGCACCATCAAAGTCTCATTGGAAATAATAAATTCAGGAAACGTGGGAAGTATATAAAAATATAAGTGGAATAAAAATTAAAGAAACGCCATCCGTGGGACTCGAACCCACGACCACGTGGTTAAAAGCCACGCGCTCTACCAACTGAGCTAGAACGGCAACCTGTTGCAGATGTCATATTATTACTTAAAATACGATGTTGGAGTTGAATCCCAAATCGTTAGATTGTTTACAGACAATATGATGGTTGAGTTGATTAGTTGAATCAAAGCTCCAATCATACAAAATACTTCTCACGTAAAGTTTTGTTTGAATCCGACAAATTTGATGAAGTACGTACTGGAAAATCTATGATCATCATTTAGTGTAAACACTTACTCTAGAAACTAATTTTTTTGATTTGGTGGTTCTTAATCATGTTCGAGAGACGAATCGCAATGTTTAGTTTAAACTTGACATCATTTGATAAGATAAATAAAAAAATCTATGACTAAATTAGTAAATTTTAGATTCCATACAAGGGAAACACAGGTACGTTAACTCGCACAATTGTTAATGAAATATGTCTCATCAAACCAATATGTGACGTATTAAGCTGATGTTTCGAACGAAAATATACATATAAAGCCACCCTTCTTTACGGGAGTTTGGATGTACATTCTACCGGTGATTATAGTTGTTTGTGTTCTGAAAACGTAGAAAGGTAAAAAGTGTTTGGCAGACAAAATCATACTTGTGTTAATTTCTGTATTTTTTTTTAACATAATATTATGAAAACTTGAATTTAAATGTATTCTACAACACTTTTGAAATGGTGGTTTGCTTTGCACACGACATTTCTTTATTCTCATTAATAACAATTCCTTCCTTTTTATTGGAGGGCCAAGTGCAAAGTTTGTAAAAATGATGATAAAGATAGAATAATCTATTTTCATAGAATTATCGTGTATGTATAAAAAAAATTATTTTGTACAAATCTTCTCCCTTTTAAAAACATACTTTTACAGAACACATCTTATGAAAACGTAAACTCAAACATAGTTACGCACCATTAGTAGTCCTACTTGAAAGTTTTAAGTCCCTGCTTACATCTATTCTCCAACCATCATAATCAAGTATTCCATTACGATGTTCAATCATATAAACATCGCTTTAACGCATAATTACAACAAATTTAGTTAATTGCTTGACATCAGATTAGATCAACCATATTTTATATTTATATATATATATATATATATATATATATATATATTCAATGGAAAACCACAATGCACCTGAAAACTTGTGAAAACCGCATTGCACCACCACAAAATGCATCAAATTCCCCACGTGATGCATCAAAATTCTGCGTGATGCATCAAATTTTCTGCGTGATGCATCAAAATCCCGCGTGATGCATCACATTGTTTACCATTATGCCGCCACATTTTTCATGAAATTCACCAAATCGGACTATATGTGTAGGTTTCCACAGTTTTCAGGTGCATAGTGGTTTTCCACTGAACCCACCCCTAGATATATATATATATATATATATATATATATATATATATATATATAATTCCACGTTATCATTTCGTTAATGATCCATCAATTTTCGTCTGGTGATTATCAAGTGATTACTTGGTTATTATACGTGGTCTCTAGCTCGATTATAAAATATGATATACATTAGTACTTTCTTGAACATGTTCTCTTCAGATATGTTGTTAATTACGGCGTGTTTTTGGTTTTTTTGTTGAAGAATCAATTATTACAAAGAGCGAACAAAATATCTCAACTATTTAATTAAGGTTTGTCAAGAATTTCAGCTCAAATTGTTTTTTGCAAAATTTCAAGACTTGTATATATAATAGTTTTATTTGGATCGGTTCTAGCTGATGGACAGAGTTTTATCAAGTTTAAAAGGCTGCTCATACTTTGTTTTGTGATGTATCTAGTATTCTCATTTTAAATTGTACGAAAAACTATTCACTAAGGTGCCGTTTGGTTTGTAGGATTTTAACAACTCATTTAGGATTTGGACTTAGAAATCCTCCTATACCATGTTTGGAATTTTGAATAAAAACTAAAAGGAAAAGATATAACTTCATTTAGCATTTCACATTCTCCACTTCTCCTCATTTTATAATGCATGCACTCACCCCCTAATTATTTTAAAATTGTAACATTTTAGATACCATCAATTTAAAATCATGCAATCCAATCACCACCTAATATTCTTATTTATTTATATGTCTTGATTTTATGAAAATTAAAAAGTAAACAAAAGGTAAAACTTCCACACTAATTTACCCTTACAAAAAAGGTGGTTCACTATACATCACTATGCCATGAAAGAACAATGTCTTGAAAACCTACTTTCAACTCTTTCCATTCATCCTCACTGAACCCATCTCCGCCGTCAACCACCGTCATCTCCACCATCAACAACTCCGGCACCACTTCCATCACCTTGGCCACAATTACCACCCTCCCTTTCACCAACCCTACAACGTTATTTTTACCACAATTCTCTTCATCACTATTCCTCTTCTTCACCCTATACCCTGATCTCTCCCCAACTTCCGCCACCATCTTCTCGATCTCCTCCGCCTTTGCTGTCGTCGTAAATCGCTGCTCCTTCCTCACCACATTGTCCTCAAAAATACCCGATAAGTTTAACCCTGATGACATCGATATTATATCAAAAGCATTCATCTTTGTCTTGTATTTCAATGAATTCGAATCAATCGAACTGTTTTCATCGAGTGTTGGATTGGGTTTTAAGGATTTCTTGAACCATGAAAGACTCATTATATTCTCTACACTCATTCGGGTTTTCGGTGTAGGATCTAGAAGTTTTTGAATTATGATCCGCGGTTGCTTCGGTATCCAATCTGGGAAAACAATTTCACGATTGCGAATTTTCCGGTACATGTTTGGTAAATTACTATCGTCGAACGGTAGGTATCCAGCGAGGAGATTATAAAGAATAATCCCGCAAGACCAAGCATCCGCCTTTGCGCCGTCGTAGCCTTTTCCTCGAATAATCTCCGGTGCGGTGAACGCCGGAGTTCCACAAGCTGTATGGAGGAGACCGTTTTTCTGAGACTCAGGCAACGCTGATAAACCGAAGTCGGAGATTTTAAGGTTTCCTTTTTCGTCAAGTAAAAGGTTTTGTGGTTTTAGGTCACGGTGTGCGACGCCGTTTTGATGACAGAAGTGGAGCGTGGAGACAAGTTGTTGAAAGTAAAAACGACTGGTGGATTCTTTCATTTTTCCACGGCGCGTGAGCTGAGTGAATAGCTCCCCGCCGGCGGCGAGTTCCATTACTAGGTAAATCTTTGTTTTTGTCGCTAAAACTTCATGGAGTTTAAGGATGTTTGGGTGGTTCAGCCGCCGCATGGCCGCTACTTCACGGACGAGCCTCGACTCCATGGTGGGATCGGCAGTGGGGGGAGGTTTCTCGATGACTTTAACGGCGACGGAGGAGTTGTCGGTGAGAGAGCGGCCATGGTAGACTTTGGCGAAACTGCCGCGACCCAAGAGTCGAGTGAGGTGGTATTTGTTGAGGATGATGGTGCCGCCGTCGCTGGTGCTTCTGTTGATGGTGGTTGTAAGTGGCGGTGCTGGTGTTGGTGGTTGTGCCATGCCAAACCGGCGATGGTACGGCCGCCAATTAGTAAAGTACAAAGAGAGAGTAGGTTTTGATTTGGTGGTGGCAGAAGATGTTTTTAGGATGGTTTTATAGGGAGAAGGTTGCGAAACATTAGAAAGTACAGTTGGTCCCCATTATATTCGTAGATTTTAATTCGGTGCTGTGAAATTACCATGATACCGTTCATGTATTTTATGCAACATGGGAAAAAAAATAATAAAATCAAAGTGTGTGTGTTTTTTTTTTTTAAAAAACAAGGGCCATCAATATATATGCACGAACAACCATATATACGTAAGACACAAAACAACGCATACATATGAGAAGACCTTCTTATGTCTTCAATTTTAATTATTACATGTCAAATGTCTTCCTTTTGAAGACATAAGTGCTCAAAAAAGATCTTATTATATAAAACGACACCTAAATGCGTGTCTCCAAAGAACTAAAAGACCTTATTAATTGAAACAACATGACGAACACAATCGAAAAAGAAGAAGCTAACTAACAAACAACTAAGAAACCAACATGAGGACCTCATCACAAATATAAGGAACCAACATGAGGACCTAATTGGACAACCTGAAACTCAACCTGATATGGATCTGGAAATCGTTCGGAAATCCAACCGACGCTTCCAAAAAGGAAATGAAAAAAAGAAGGCAACTAGTCAAACTTGGACGCCTAAAGAGGAAAAAGCTTTGGCACAAGCTTGGATAGACGTTTCCATGGATCCGATAACCGACACCGACCAAAATGCATGCGTTAACTTTTTGTAACCGACTTGTTCTTCCAAGATATAGGTAGAGGTCTGTATCGCACGGCCAAATTTACATCAAATGGAAGAATGTCAAAGCTACCATTAAAAAAAATTCATGATGTGTATCATTCGATTGATGGCAAAATGGTCTAAATGACGTCGTATTCTTAGAAAGGGCACTTGTGATGTACAAGGAGACATATCCTTTCAAACATTGCGAGGTTTGGTCGGTGGTGAAGGATTCCCTTACTTAGCGTAGTGTCACAACGGCCGATAAGATGATTCAAGACGGGTCTAAAATACCAAAACTTCATATTCAAACGACTACACAACATCGTTTGAGGATTCAAGACGGGTCTAAAATACCAAAACTTCATCTCGAGATCGACCTTAACGACGACAAGTCATTTGAGGTTCCACTACCACGACCGATTGGAATGATGACTTCCAAACATAAGGGTAAGGAGGCGACAAATTCCGGTACAAACATCACCGATGAAAAGTTTGAAACTATTACCAACAATCTCACATGCTTACAAGATCGTTTGAATAAATATTTAGTGCTTAAAAAAGAAAATGAGCTCAAAAAAAGATAGTCCGTGATATGAATATTTATTTTAAAGACCTTAGTCATCTGATCGAAAAACAACTCGAGGTCGTGATGAAGCAAAACTTGAAAAAAGGCATTAATTGTAGCTTTAGGGTTTTTAATTTAACTGTCTTTACTTTTAATTACATTGTAAATAGATAATGATTTTGATGGGATGTTGTGTACAGTGTTGTTTTTATATAATATCTCCCCCACTAATAAAAATGTAAAAGAAAAGGGTCAAAGTTATTGGTGTGATGGTGTCTTGACATCTTTATTCTTTAGGTCATTTTCAAATTTCAATATACTATTTTTAGTAAATTTCTACATGTATCAATAAATTACATAAATATATTATCAGATTTTATGCAAATTTAGTTAATAGATATGCAATTTATCAAAATTAGCCACAGTCCACACGATGATAGCCTAATGATTGGAGACTTAAAATCTATCATATATAGAGGTTTAATGTTCAAACCCTGACACATATCTATAATTTATGGTTACCTCGATTTACCTCATTGATATTGGTCGTATGACCGTTCAGGGGGACTTAGACGATGATCAATTATCTTTTTCTAATGTCCCAAACCTCCATACTTCAGATAGATATATATGGAGAAGTCTTAACCACTTGTATATATTTATTTAGACTGGAATATAATATTGCATGTATTAATATCTATATTCGTATATAACTTGTGAAATGCATGTACAACATCGACGGCTCGACACTACTATTGACCAGATAAAGTGAATCGAGAGAAGTATTCGAAAGAACTATATAATTAAATAGGTAATCGGTTTGTGTAGTTAGCTTATATTTGATATAAAAGAACCATTCAACGAGGTTATTTAAAATATGAAAATCAAGAAGGATATATATATATATATATATATATATATATATATATATATATATATATATATATATATATATATATATATATATATATATATATATATATATATATATATATATATATAGGGTTGGGATCATTGCAGAACCTTAATTTAGTGCAGAACCATAGAACCAATCTAAACCATTAGATTATAATATAACACTAGGGATAAGATGGTAATTATACAATTAACATTGAATTAATAGCAGCCTACCAAGTTTGACTGTCCACTTTGACTTTTTTTTTTACTATTTTAATATATAATGGACATGCAGTGTTGCATCGACGTTAAATATATGATATCAAAGTGTTCATTCGACATCGAATGGTCGTATGGGTAAAAAAAATTTACGAAAAATAAACACGTAAATTTTTTTTCAAAAAAATATATTCATGACCGTTCTCGTTAAATCCACCAACTTTGACTACTAATTTTGACTATTATTTATCTCTGTTAATAATGAACGTGTATGCAGTGTTGCATCGACGTTAAATATACGGTATCAAAGTGTTCATTCGATATCGAATGATCTCATGATCTCACCATGATATATTGCATCGTGGTCTGGGTAAAATTTTTTTTACGAAAAATAAAAAAATATATATCTTAACCGTTCTCGTTAAATCCACCAACTTTAACTACTAATTGTGACTATTATTTTGGCTCTGTTAGTAATGAACGTATATGCAATGTTGCATTAACGTTAAATATACGATATCAAAGTGTTCATTCGATATCGAATGATCTCATGATCTCACCATGATATATTGCATCGTGGTCTGGGTAAAATTTTTTTTACGAAAAATAAAAAATATATATCATAACCGTTCTCGTTAAATCCACCAACTTTGACTACTAATTGTGACTATTATTTTAGCTCTGTTAATAATGAGCGAATATGCAGTGTTACATTGACGTTAAATATACGATATCAAAGTGTATATTCGATATCGAATGATCTCATTATCTCACTATGATATATTGCATCGTGGTCTGGGTAATTTTTTTTTTTTACGAAAAATAAACACGTAAAATTTTTTCGAAAAAAATATATCATGACCGGTCTCGTTTTAAAGAGTATAAAATTCTCGTTTTTATGGTATAATTTTTTTGATTTAAAAATTAATAATATTAATGTTATTTTAATTTAAAGAAAAAAGATATTTATTTTGCTAATGTCAATCTTTTTGCTATTTCCAATCTTTTCCTTTTTTACCCCTCCAAGAATTAAAATATCACTATTACCAATCTTTTTTTCACTAATTCCAAACTTAACTCTTTTAATCAAGACCATTAGATTATTTTAATCTATGGACGATATTGGTTTCACAGTTCTACACTAAATTTAGGTTCTGCAATGATCCCATATATATATATATATATATATATATATATATATATATATATATATATATATATATATATATATATATATATATATATATATATATATCTTAAAGCATCAAAAGTAATAGATACTTATCCACACTCATCTTAACTTGATTAAATATTGATGCATATATGGTTTAAAAACCCTAAAATAAAATAATCATAATAATTAATATTTTTATAATTATATTATTACTTTTCTAAACGTATTATTAGCCAAAAGTTAAGTTTGGGTTGAGTTGATAGACTTTAGACGTCGAGTATCGATATATATAGTGGGAGTAAAATTATGTCAAGTGGCCGGATAAGTTGATAATAACAACACAATAGTTTTTTGCTATTTTAATATCTAACATTTTTAATAAAATAAATTTACAAATTCTTAAATAATAATATATATACTTTTATTCCATTGTCAACGTATTCCTAAATAAATTGGTATCCTTTACATAGTGTGATTATAAACCTATTTAAATCAATTGTACATTTGTACAATTAACAACATTGCTAACTCGTGAAGGTTAATTTGTTTATCATAAGACTAGAGTTTTTTATTTCGTACTACTAACCTTCACACACTTGATTTGGCTTAAAATAAATAGGGTGTGTGTATATATATAAATATAAATATATATATATATATATATATATATATATATATATATATATATATATATATATATATATATATATATATATATATATATATATATATATTTGGGTTCAAATGAGTACCACTAGTTTTGCGGAGTACCGGAGGTACCTCGCTTAAAACCATTTTTTTTGAAATTTTTTTTGATAATCTTGTTTAAATTAATAATATAAGACTATTTGCAAAAAATCACACCTAAACACACACTAGAAGTATGTGAAACGTGCAAGTTCACATGAACTGCACTGTTGTGAACGTATGTTCACAGCTAAGCATGTTCACATGAATTTTTTCACGTTCACATGACTTTTAAGAGGCTAGAAAGTGTGAATGTGTGTAATCTTTTACGAATAGGCTTATATTATTTGTATCTAAATTAATATGAAAAAAAATTACAAAAAAAAACTTTTTTTCGGAGCATGTTCACATCTTAAACCCGTGTGTTCACAGGTACTCACGGTACTCTGCATTTTTTAGGTACTCACACGAACCATATTCTATATATATATATATATATATATATATATATATATATATATATATATATATATATATATAGAGAGAGAGAGAGAGAGAGAGGATCAAATGAGGACCGTCTTTAAAATGAAGACGGTAAGAATCAATAATAATATGATATGTCATCTATTTTAATTAATTTAGAATTAAATTAAATGCATTTGAAAGTTTATTAAAAAGGAAGACTTCAATCATCTATATTAATCATTTTCTCTCCTCCAAACAATTCTTTTTCTCGTTCATCTCTTAGTTCAACGGATGAAAATCACATTCTACCATGTTTTAATTTTTATGATGAACCATGATTGTTGATTGTGTAAACCATTAATCGTGAATCACATGTTTTGTATTAATTGTGGACCATTTGATGTGAATCACACATGTTTGAGTCGTGCACAATGTTGTATCAATTGTGAATCATTGGTGGTGTCGTGAATCACCGGTGATGTGGTGAATCATTGATGGAATCGTGAACCACAATTATGAATCTCTAGTGTGTATGTGTGTATGTGTGAGAGAGAGAGAGAGAGAGAGAGAGAGAGAGAGAGAGAGAGAGAGAGAGAGATTGATTGATTGAGAGAGTATTTGGTAAGTGAGAAGATCTAGTTAATGATTGATTGACTTTATTATTTTTCCTTTTTTAATTTAAATTTATATTGATGAGGTGTCGTGATCTTATTGGTTCTTACCGTCTTTATTTTAAGCACGGTCCTCACGTTATCCTTACCCTATATATATATATATATATATATATATATATATATATATATATATATATATATATATATATATATATATATATATATATATATATATGTATATATATATAGAATATGGTTCGTATGAGTACCTAAAAAATGCAGAGTACCGTGAGTACCTGTGAACACACGGGTTTAAGATGTGAACATGCTCCGAAAAAAAGTTTTTTTTTTTAATTTTTTTTCATATTCATTTAGAGAGAAATAATATAAGCATATTTGTAAAAGAATTACACGCATTCACACTTCGTAGCCTCTTAAAAGTCATGTGAACGTGAAAAAAATTCATGTGAACATGCTTAGCTGTGAACATACGTTCACAACAGTGCAGTTCATGTGAACTTGCACGTTTCACATAGTTATAGTGTGTGTTTATGTGTGATTTTTTGCAAGTAGTCTTATATTATTAATTTAAACATGATTATGAAAAAAAAATTTCAAAAAAATAATTTTAAGCGAGGTACCTCCGGTACTCCGCAAAACTAGTGGTACTCATTTGAACCCAAATATATATATATATATATATATATATATATATATATATATATATATATATATATATATATATATATATATATGGGTTCAATGGAGAACCTCTATGCATCGAAGAACCTTGGAGAACCACAATGCATCGTTGGAAGATCGTAATGCATCACGCGGGAATTTGATGCATCACGTGGAAATAATGGTGCGTCGCGTGGGAATTGTGATGTATTTGTGGTGGTGCATGGAGATTATTCAATGTTCTTCGATGCATGGAAGTTCTCCATTGAACCCACATATATATATAGAATAAGGCTCCCCCCGTACCAAGGAAAAGCCTATGTATCCAGCGTACCCCACATAGGCAATAGTATTTTCGTAATTACAGCGACCATTCACATTCTTTGATTCATCACGTGGAAATAATGGTGCGTCACGGGGGAATTGTGATGCATTTGTGGTGGTGCATGGAGGTTATTCAATGTTCTTCGATGCATGGAGGTTCTCCATTGAACCCGCCTATATATATATATATATATATATATATATATATATATATATATATATATATATATATATATATATATATATATATATATATATATATATATATATATATATATAGGGCAAATGACCAAAAATAATAAGAAGTTTTGACATTTTTATCATTAATAGTAACATTATTTATTTTTTATCATTTATAGTAACAACTTTTTGTTTTTCTATCAATAATAGTAATGGGTGACCTGCAAACCTGTTTAGCAGGTCACCAACTTTTCAGTTATAAAAAATAGTAACATCTTTTCAGATTTTTATCAATAATAGTAACATATCAAATTAAAACATAATTTTTTTATTTTATTAAGTTTTCTAATATTTCATAAACACCAAAATAAACCAAATTTATATTCCTAATATTTACGGATAGATAATATTCGATTATATATTCACAATTATATATAATATGAATGAAAAAATACTATAAATCATTTCAATTTTCACTTTTTCCAACTAAAAAACTACGAACCATTCTTTTCTTAGTTTTTCCTAATAAAATAATACAAACCGTTATATATTTTTTTTAGTTTTTTCCAATCTAAATGAGTCATAGTTTTTTATTTAAAAATCAAAAAATCAAAATGAGTCTCAATATTTTTCATTCATAAAACTATAAACCACAATGAGTCATGATTTTTCCATTCATAGAAAAACTAAAAAATGAATGAGTCACAATATTTTTTTTATTCGTGGTATTTTCATTTAAAATAAAAATTACAAATTGATCGACTTTTTAGTAAATTCCAAACGAAATTGATTACAAACCATTCAACTTTTCAATTGTTTTTGGAATGTTAGAAAAGGAAGCAAAGAGTTAAACGTGTTTATATATAAACATATCGTTTATAACGCGGGTTCGACAACGATACCCGACCCAGTTATCAATATTTCATGACTGATATCAATATTCTCATTTAATTTTGTGGTCTAATACTTATTAATAATCCGCTAGATTAATTATAACCCGGTGTCATGTATACTCGACCCCGACACGTGTTCATTCCACTAATCGTCATACCATTGCCCCAACGCAATATTAATAATTCAATCAACCTATAAATTAAATCCACCTAATATTTCTCAAATACGGGGTGTTACAATTTTTAACAACACAAAAATTTATGAATAATTGTGGTTTATAGCTTTTTTGCTTGAAAAATATTGCAACTAATATATAATAAACTACAACTAATTTAGATCGCAAAAACTAAAAAACCAAAGTAGTTCATATTATTTTGTTGGGAAAAGCTAAAAATAGAATGATTCATAGTTTTTTCGTTTGGAAAAAATGAAATTGAAATGATTCGTAGTATTTTTTCGATCATTTTTTATATAATTGTGATTAAATAATCAAATATTATCTAATCGTAAATAAATATTCAGAATACATATTAAAATTTTATAAGGTTATGAAAAAAATAAAAATTGTAAACAAATAAATTTAATGAAATTAAAAAAATAACTAAATATAGTAGTAATGTAATTAAATAAACTGAAACATAAATTTAGTTTATTTTAGTGTTTATGAATTCTTAGAAAAACTTAAAAAATAAAAAAAGTTTGGTTTAATTTGATAAGTTACTGTTATTGATACAAATCTGAAAAGATGTTACTATTTATGATAACTGAAAAGTTTGTGACCTGCTAAACAGGTTTGCAGGTCACTCATTACTATTATTGATAGAAAAACAAAAGGTTGTTACTATAAATGATAAAAAATAAATAATGTTACTATTAATGATAAAAATGTCAAAACTTGTTACTATTTTTGGTCATTTGTCCATATATATATATATATATATATATATATATATATATATATATATATATATATATATATATATATATATATATATATATATATATATATATATATATATATATATATATATATATATAGATCAGGCTCCCCCCGTACCAAGGAAAAGTCTATGTATCCAACGTACCCCACATAGGCAATGGTATTTTCGTAATTACAGCGACCATTCACATTCCTTAATTGATCATTCACATTACTTAATTGATCATTCACAACACTTATTTAACTATTTATTAACTTGAGGTTTTTTATGGAAAAAAATAACATGGAGGGACGAAAACGTAAAAAATGTGAAAAACATGTTGGTTTTTTTCATAAAAAAACCCAATTTTTTTTATTAAATGACATTATACAAATATTACGCAAAAAAATGAACTATTACACAATAACCAAAAAATAGATGTCCGTGCAAGACATGAAATGAATTATATTGTGTGTAACATTTAAGTAAAATCATTTAAAAAATAGTTGATGAAACATAAAGTTAATCTTGTATAACAAAAAGTTAATGTGTAACATATTTACGTAACTTTTGGCTATTTTATTTAAAGTCGGTTTTATGATTATTTTAAGACAACACTTTCTAAGTTAGGTGCTATTTGTTTTTTAATAGGTTAAATGTCTGAAGGTTGAAAACTACATCTGAAATTAAGAGGTGATCTTAAGATCTGAAATCTGAAATTAAGAGTTGGTCTTAAGATTGTTAATTTGTTTCGTAATATGAAACATCTGAAAAATGTTGCTTTAAAATATTATATCTAATTAATTATATATTATAATTAATTAATTTATAAAACAAAACAAAATTATAATAAATAATCTGATATATATTTTTAAATTAGAATTAACTGAATTTATATTTTAATCAATACTTCAAAAAAAGATAATTATAATTATAAAAACTAATATGATAAATAGTTTTAGGGTTTGTAAACTAAAAATTAAAAAATAATCCTCTTAATTCTTTTTCAGATCCAATCTTTCCTCTTAAATTTAAGAGGTAGATTCAGAGGTTCCAACCTCTTAACTCTGAAATCAAACAAACAATCTTAATTCATTTTAGATCTGAAGTTTACCATTTTAAGTGGGTCTTAATTAAAAACAAACAATCTTAGTTTGTTTAGTCTTTATTACAAAAGCAACATAAGATTCATTCTACCTTTGCTAATTAATGTAAAATACTTTTTCTTCCTATCAGTTAATGTAACTTGTTATGTGCAACTTCAATTAAAAAGATAAATTGATGACAAGGAGAAATTGAAATTGCAAAAAAAGAAGAAGAAGATGGAATCAATAAGGTGTTGTTTGATTGCATAAGAGGTTAATTGTCTGATGTCTGATTCCACTTCTGATTGATAAGAGGCGGTCCTGATAAGATACTAAGATCTGATAAGAGAATTCAATAAGTCTGTTTGTTTTATAAATTATCTGATTCTGTTATTTTTATTAATTTTACATATTAATTTACAAAACCAAACAGATATCATTGATTAAAGTCAAATATAAAGTAAGAATAATATCATTGAATCAAAGTGATCTATGTAAACATTTAATATCATTCAAATAACATTAACAAGATTTAAGTAAAAAACCAATTCAAGTTTATAAGTTATAATCAAGTAACATAAATACATTCAATAAAAATATAACCAACATGCTTTCAAGAATCAAATAACAATTAAAATTTATAAGTTATAATCAAGTTTATAAGGTTACGTTTATTAACTTCCAAATAACTTAAGTTTATAAGTTATATAGATATGTTATTGAAAAATAATAAATTTTATCAAAAAGTGTTGGAATATTTCTCGTTATAATAAATATGGTAAGAGGTAGGGTAGGGGTGGGGTAGGTTGAGGGTGGGGTGGGGTGGGGTAAATAGGGTAGGGTAATGGTGTAGGTTTAGGGTGGGTAGGTTGAGGGGTAAGGTGGGTGGGGATGGGTAGATTTGAGGGGTAGGGTAGGGGTGAGGTGGATAGGTTTGAGGGGTAGGGGTGGGAGGAGATAGGGGTCGGGTGGGGTGGGATAAGGAGGGGTGAGGTGGGGTGGGTAGGTTTGATGGGTTAGTGTAGGGGTGGGGTAAAGTGGGATAGGGTAAGTATGGGAGTGGGGTGGGTAGGGTTAAGGGTGGAGATGGGGATGGGGTGGTATAAGTAAGTTAAGGATAGTTAGGGTAGGGTGAGATTAGGTGGGGTGGGAGAGACGTCTATTTTTTTTGGTGTGATAAGTGGTGATAAGAAGCATATCAAAGTCTTATCCTGATAAGACATGATAAGAGAATTTTGACTCTTATGTCTTCTGCATATCAAACGCACTTATCAGTATTTCCTCTTACCGAATAAGAGGTTACCTCTGATAAGAGCCTGATAAGTGGCTATCAAACATCCCCTAAGTGTCTTAAATCGTTACTATTTTATTTATGCATAGAAAATATGATTGAGACTGATTTTATTATTATTTCCTTTTGAAAGCTGATATCATCAAGCTGACCCCACCCACAAATTTTTGGGGCCAAACAAACCTCTGAGATGAACATGTGGTAAAACAAGTCTCAACTACTTACGGTAAAAAAATCTAACCCTATGATGAAAACTGAAAACCGATTAAAACTGGACGAGTTTTTCTCGAGCCTGATTATTTTAAACGGAGATGAAATTTATGATATTCGTCCCGATAACCGGATTACAACACCTATTGAATATACACTTACTTTTTACATAAGAGGGATTGGTATACACGAGCTGATTTACAATCGGCTTTGCCATGTCACCCCAAAGCTTCCCTTTCCTCGGCCGGCCGGCCTCGCCCATTTTCACATTGCCTCGACTTCCCTTTCCCGTCCGGCCTCACCCTCTCTCTCTCTTTTCCTCCTGTTTCTCTCTCTCACTCAATATTAATGGGTAGTAAATATTGGGATTAAAAACGAGTATTTCCAACTTAGAAAGATAAATGGGATGGAGAGAGAAAATCTAATGTGACGTAGAGGTGTACAAAAAGGTTGGAAAGGTGAAAGGATGGTATACCATTCACCCTAATAACATATATTTGATTTATATTTTAGATAATATATGTATCTTTTTAGTATATTTATATCATATAATAATAATTATTTTTATTTGTTTTTACATATATGTATAATTGTTAGTCAAGTTTATACTTGTTTTGTTTTTTATTTTTTTCATTTTTAATACTCATTTATGGTTTAAATCACTATAAAATTTACTCGTTTAGTTTAGCAATGATCTCGAAATAAAATTTCACCGTTTAATTAAACGTTTGTTATAAATGGTTTTCCTGAACCCCCGTGGTTTTAATCGCCTACACGACGGGGATCCTTGTTAAAGCCCTGCGGGTTTTTTAACGGGGATGGGATGACCAATCCCCATCCAGAACCTGTCCTTAGTCATTCATAGCTCACCAACTTATAAAAGACCAAAGAACCAAATAGAGGAACTTCGAAAAAAAATTAATTTTCAACCTGATATGTAGATTTGTTAGGCCACAAGATCCAATCCTTTCAGCTCCCTATGAATTGTGTACTTATGTTCATTAGTCAAAGAAGGTATTGTTTTTGTATAAATAGAAACAAGTCTTTATTCCAAACATCGTTTATCGAAGACGAAGTAGCAAAAAGAATTCGACTTCCACATCTCCAAATTGCACAAATGGTTACATGAAGAACACCTTCTATCTCACCAAATCTAGAGTCAATATGCCAATTGATCAAGGCAGCGTCATGAACCGAGAAGAGAGTAGGCAGTGTAAACTTTCACCATCACCAGACTTTCCGCAATTGAATCCAACATGTTGAAGCGATTCTAGCTCAAATGGCTTATTAGGCAATAATTGTAAAAAATTGAAGACGATTTTTTTATTAACCGTCATATTATTTATTTAATTATCTTTATAAATTTTGTCATTTTAAAAATAAAGGAACCAACTGGTTCCGTATTAATCTCTAAACCTCTAATACTAATAGTATATTAAATCTTGTATGTTTTTATGACGGAAAACAAAGGTTTTTCATCTTCATATGATTCATATAAGAACATAACGCATGCGATGTATTATGTATACCATTTACTACAATACCTAAACAAGTTATGTATATGTAAAACTGCTAATTTCATGATATGTCGTACGTGATTAAAAATCTAATCGTTTATCAAATATCAAACACTCTTTATTTTATAATACGAAGAAGCATATGCTACTATTGTTTATAAAATACTTGTCACCATGTTTGATTTTTTTTTTTTATTCCCTTAATTAATTTAATTAAAAATCACTTTAACAAATCACATAAAATCAAAAGAAAAAGTAATAAATAATCTTTAACATTAAACTATTAAAGATTGGCTTGATAAAGACCTTTGATTGACTAAAAGTCTCAAAAAGTTGGAATATTATTAAATAATCAAAGCAAACTTATCTTATCTATGTCATTTGATCATTTCAAATGAAAATGCATAAGTAAAACAATCAAAATCAAAAGAAATGACAATTTTGCTTCTTTTAAGTTAACATGTCGAAATTGGGGATGAAAATTGAAGGCGGCGAACATCGCATAGATCTCCATTTCATATAGATCGATACTTGTATAACAAATCAATCAATTCAAAACATTCCTTGATAGTTTTGTATAATTGTAAAATTACTAACTTAAAGTTAAAACAGTAAAAGAATAAAATGATGAATGAGTATAAAAAATACGTGATATAAATGAAAATACGAAAGTAATTAGTAGTTGTCACACATCATTAACAACATAATAGTCTTTATGAATATCAAGTCAATCAAATTAAAACCAACAAAAATCTAATCCAACAATTGGATCAGTTGATTGGTTCAACCAATGTATGCATGTTCTTGAAAGAAATATTGACTGATGATTAAAATAATGTTTCTCACATGTGATACAAAATAGTGACACAAAGTGATTTGAAAAGCTTAACAATTGTAATTGATCAAAAAGTATTAAGAAAGGAAACATAACAAGGTTATGAAAAACATTTTAACCACTTATTTTTGAATTGAAAGGGCTTGAACGCGTGGCATTAATATTGAATCGTTTTTTTAAATGAAGATAGATGACTAGATGAGGACGTAGTTGTTAAAACATTTTGTTTTTTTGAACCCGTATGTTCTTTATTAACTACATATATTTCATCAATCGTTTATTGAAAAGATAGATACTTATTTATGGTTATGGTTAAATGCATGCTGACATTGGGCTTAATTAATCACACAGACCCTTGTGTAATAACTTAAACGGACTAACATTCAAAATATGTTGATATTCTACGACATTTTTCTTAGATTAATGCATATAATATCAACATTCTTTAGGCTAGTTCCTTTCTAAAGGCGATATACATGACAACACTTATTATCCTACAATGCCATATATTTTTCTTAAAAGAAGACTTGAATCTAATCATTTAGTTGGAAAATATTTGTATCGTTATATCAAAGACGCTTTTATGAGACTAGTTCTGATTTAGGTAATACATACATTTGTGCAATTTGTGTCGCAAATTGAAAATTGCATATGATCTAAAATTATAATTATGTTTTTAGCAACTATAAAATAATAAAAAGCCATTTTATAATGCTTAAAATTTTGTAGTTGTCTTTAAAAAACAAACAGAAACAAAACACTTCTTGTAATGATTATATTAAGGAAAAATCCTTTAATAAGTAGTAATAAAAATTAATGGAGGATGTGATCTGTGAACAAATTTGGTGGTGCATGATCCATCTAATTTGATGGTGATTTATCATATATTTTAACTTGGAGAACTATTAACGAGAATCGACATCGACGGTCAATATAGCAAGAAACCAAATGATTATTGCATGTACCATTACCATTAGGTTTATCATGATACAAATTCTACGGTTATGATTTCTTATTCTATATATATATAAATCTATATAAAATATGGTTCGAGAGAGCACCGCTCCTTATGCAGCGCATCAGAATGTACCACCTTTATAAAACTTTTTTAAAATTTTTTTTTCATAAACATGTTTTAATTAACATTATGAAGATCATATATAAATTTCACATACATTCACATCTCATAGCTCCTGAAAAATGATGTGAACGTACACTTACATAATTTTGCATATATGTGATCCGTGATTTCATGCACTTAGAGTGTTCGGATTTGCGTGAAATTGATATATCATCTGTGTAATGTTAATTAAAACATGTTTGTGAAAAAAAATGTCAAAAAGGTTAATTTTACGAGTGGTACCTTCGGGTGCGTTGTTCAATAGGTAGTACTCACTTGAATCTAAATTTATATATATATATATATATATATATATATATATATATATATATATATATATATATATAATATGGTTCGTGTGAGTACCTAAAAAATGCAGAGTACCGTGAGTACCTGTGAACACACGGGTTTCGGATGTGAACTTGCTCCGAAAAAAAGTTTTTTTTTTTTTGAATTTTTTTCATATTCATTTATATACAAATAATATAAGGCTATTCGTAAAAATTATATACATTCACACTTTCTAGCATCTTAAAAGTCATGTGAACGTGAAAAAATTCATGTGAACATGTTTAGTTGTAAACACACGTTCACAACTATACAGTTAATGTGAACACACACGTTTCACATAGTTTTAGTGTGTGTTTATGTGTGATTTTTTGCAAGTAGTCTTATATTATTAAGAGTAAATTACAAAAATGGTCCCTATGCTTTAGTTAAAATTATGGATTCGGTCCCTGGTCTTTAAAAATTGCATAAATGGTCCCTAAAAACACTATTTACTTGCAAAAATAGTCTCTCCTTCTCCTAAATTTTTTTAAATGACGGTTTTGCCCTTTTCTTAATTACAATTTTGGTCCCTCATTTATGTAAATTATTTTCAGTTTTAGTCCTTATCATAATTTTTTACTTTTTGCTTAAATATTAAATGTTAATTTAAAAAGTTACTTATTATTATTATTTATAGATTTTTATTTTTAAAAATATTTATTTATTTTATTATTAATATTATCCTTATTTCTATATTTAACTTTATTTAATTTGCGTCTCTTTTATATATCCAATTTATTAATTAAAATTTTGCTTATCTTACGTTTTATTTGTAAAAATATATATGCGTTTTTATCTTTTACACGTTTGAATCTGACTATTTATTGTGTTAATATTATTTTACTTAATTATAACTTTTATAAAAAAATATAAACTTAGGGACAGTCTAATATAACTATTTTGTTATATATTGTGGCGCTCATGCTATCGTTTTATTCTAATTATTTTGGGGTTTTATTCATTTTGATTTAAATATTTTTTAAATTGTAACACATTTTATTGCTTTATTCCTTTTATTCTGATTATTTAGTTACTATACATTAATATATTTTGCTTTTTGTATTTCAAAGTCAACAGTCAAATATGCACCATACAATATGAACACAATTAGAAATAAAATCAACAGAATCATTTCATTACAAGATGAATGATTACAATCACTTGCGGTTTCTCTCTCTCGTTTTGACTTTGCTTGTACAGAAATCAATAAAAACATTCTGATATGTATATACAAAAGTTATAACCACCTACTATTAATATAACTCAATATTGAAATAAAAAGAAATAAATACTAAATTTGAATCCAAACATATTAAAAAGGATATTTAAATCAAAATTAATAAAACCCTTAGTTTATATACTTTCTTAATAAGTATAACTAAATCAAAGTATATTAACGTAATGAAATAATTAGATAAAAATGTATAAAAGATAAAAATGTATAACTATTTTAACAAATGAAATCTAGGATAAATAATTGTTTAATATTTAAATTGAATATAAACAAAACGTAAAATAAATAAATTAAATATTCTAATGGGATAATCTTAAATAAATAAGAATAAATATATTATAAAATAAAAAATGCATAAATAATAATAAGTAATTTTTTAAATTAATATTTAAAATTTAAACAAAACTAACAATTTATGAAAAGGACTAAAACTGAAAATAAATTACATAGTTGAGGGACCAAAATTGTTATTGAAAAAAGGGCAAAACCGTCATTAAAAAAAATAAGAGAAAGAAGGACCATTTTTGCAAGTAAATAGTGTTTTGAGGGACCATTTTTGCAATTTTTAAAGATCAGGGACCAAATCCATAGTTTCGAGCAAACCACATGGACCATTTATGTAATTTACTCTATTATTAATTTAAACATGCTTATGAAAAAAATGGTTTTAAGCGAGGTACCTCCGGTACTCCGCAAAATTGGTGGTACTCATTTGAACCCATATATATATATATATATATATATATATATATATATATATATATATATATATATATATATATATATATATATATATATATATATATATATATATATATAGGTTCTATGGGGTAGCACGATGCATTGAGAACTAGTGGGAACCAAAATTGCATAATATATTTATTAAGAATGCAATAAGGGTAATACAGGAATACTAATTATTTTAAAAAATTAATTAATATTTTAATTAATAGATTAGTTAGAAAATAGGAAACTAAATAATATCATTAAACGCTTTTCCTATTTTGTTCCACCTTTCCCTCCCTCGCCTTTCACTCACTCACTCAATCTCGCTGACCTCCATCATTTATTCTCGCTCAATCTCGCCGGCCTGCATCACGAAGTTGATGAACAATGCATCACTATGATGTGTCTTGTTCAAAGGATGAATGCACACTAAAAAATCACGATGATGTTGATGTTTCTGGTGATGAATCTTGATCTTTCCTGATTCAAACATGTTGCACAGCAGCAATGCATCACGATGATGTTTCTGCTTCAAAGGATGAATGTTGATGTTTTTGGTTCAAACATGATGCACATTAGCGGTGCATCAAGATGATGATGAACATGTTGAAGACGGTGATTAAAACGTTTAAATTCCATATATGCATCACGATGATGAACACGTTCAAGATGAAGATGAACACGTTGAAGCCGATGAACACGTTCAAGATGAATATGAACACGATGATGCATAACCTGTGAAAGATGAATACGAATATGCACAGTCAATGAAGATGATGAAGCATCATGTTGAATTTTTGTTCAATTGAAAATTTTGAATTCTAGAAGTGTATTTTATAAATTTATTAGCATTTAATACATGATTATTGAATTAAATATTCAATCAATATAAAATTAATTTTGAGCTGACCTAATATATTATTTTTTTCCCAAAATATCCTTATGCACATCTAGTATGTAAATCGTGCATCATGATGCGTACACAAATTTCATCTTTATTACCCTTTTGCCATTGTAATCTTAGCTATTCATTTTCTAGATCTAACGATATATATAGGTTCCTAAGTTGCAGGATGCACACAAGGTGTCCCATAGAACCTAACTCTATATATATAAATTTGTTGACTCACATGTTATGTGAATGTTTTTAACAAAAATTATTAACATAAAACATTTATAAATTACAAAATATATTAGAATAATATTATTATTTGTCCTAATTGTTGGAGTATTCATTTAATTTTATAAATAAATATGAATTGTAGCTAATTTTTTTTATAAATTTTTAATTGATATAGTTTGACATTTTAATTTATATATAACATAATATATATATTTTTTGTACAAGAAATAAAATTGTTATGAAATACTATGTCTTCACTAATTTTATATATATATATATATATATATATATATATATATATATATATATATATATATATATATATATATATATATATATATTACCGACGGAGCAGAGAGAAAAAATGCTCACGTGGCGCAATATTAGTGGTTAAAATTCAGAAAATTAAGGCTTATTAGGCACAACATGATTGGTCAAAATTCAGAAAATTAAGGACGCTGATTTGGCGCAATATAGTTTGTTAAGATTCAGAAAATAAATGGAAAACATCAGCAATCCTATCAATACTAACAAACTTGCATAAAATAATGAGATATTTATCTACGTATACAAATTACAACTAAAAATTAATTATTCAAAATTATTATTTTTATAGTTTTATAAAACATATATAAATAGTTGATTATTCTAAAATTTTCATTTATATATATATATATATATATATAGGGGAGGGTTCTTCTAAGAACCATAAAAAATGTAGGAACCTAAGAACCTTTTATGGCCATTGGATTAATGATAATCAATGGTTGATATATTGGATGGCAAGTTTGTAATTATTTTGAACTTTGATAGTGAGGAATCTTGAAAATGTGTGAAAAGAGTATTTTGGAAGAAAAAAATCTCCTTTTTCTCTTTCTCTCTCTTACTTTTTTTCATTTTCATTTTATTTTTCATTTTCATTAAAATTGATTTTTAAAGTAAAAAAACGTTTTTTATAAAAAATTATATTTTTTCTATATAGAAAATTATTTAATTGCTAAAAAAATAACGTATATTATATAGAAATATTATATGTTTATACAGAATATTTTTTTCTGTATAGAATATGTTAACGAACATATTCTATGCACAATCTACGTAGAATGTCATGCATTCTACGTAGAATGACATTCAATCTACGTAGAATGACATTCAATCTACGTAGAATGACATTCAATCTACGTAGAATGACATGCAATCTACGTAGAATGGCATGCAATCTACGTAGAATAGCATGCAATCTACGTAGAATGGTATGCAATATACGTAGAATGTCCTGTAGAATATCAATTATCATATATTCTACGTAGATTATTACATGATAAAATATACCAAAAACACATTGAATAGTAATGTTAATCTACATAAAAAGATATAGAAATGTATAAGAAACATAAAAATATATTAAATATATAAGAAACATAACATTTTACATAGATTATGTGTGATTTTTTACAAGTAGTATTGTATTATATTCTATGTAGATTATCATGTAATCTAAGTAGATTGTCATGTAATCAACTTATATTATCATGTAAAACATCTAATAACTATTACATTCATTATAAATCTAATATCTTACAAATTATTTTAATTATAAAATATGAAAAATGAATCTGTCCAATGTACGTAGATTGTACAAAGAATATGTTCGTCGATACTCTACATAGAATGTTACGCAATCTACGTAGAATGACATTCAATCTACTTAGAATGACATTCAATATACGTAGAATGACATGCAATCTACGTAGAGTATCGAAGAACATATTCTATGTACATTCTACGTAGAATGTCATGCAATCTACGTAGAATGACATTCAATCTACGTAGAATGATATTCAATCTACGTAGAATGACATGCAATCTACGTAGAATGTCATTCAATCTACATAGAATGTCATGTAGAATGTCAAGTATCATATATTCTACATAGATCACATGATAAAATATACCAACAACACATTGAATGTTAATGTACATTTACATAAAAAGATATAGAAATGTATAAGAAACAAAAAAATATATGTAATATATAAGAAACATAACATTCTACATAGATTATGTGTGATTTTTTACAAGTAGTCTTGTATCATATATTCTATGTAGATTATCATGTAATCTACGTAGATTGTCATGTAAAACATCTAATAACTATTACATTCATATATATCTAATGTTTTACTAATAATCTTCATTATAAAACATTGAAAATGAATCTGTCATATTCTATGTAGAGTATCGATGAACATATTTTATGTACAATATACGTAGAATGTCATGCAATCTATGTAGAATGACATGCAATCTACGTAGAATGGCATTCAATCTACGTAGAATGACATTCAATCTACGTAGAATGTCATGCAATCTACGTAGAATGTCTTGTAAAATGTCAAATATCATATATTCTACATAGATTACATGATAAAATATATCAAAAACACATTGATTATGAATAGTAATGTTAATCTACAAAAAAAATATAGAATTATAAAACATTCTATATAGACATATAATATTTCTATATAGAATACATTAATTTTTTAGCAATTAAATAATTTTTTATATAGAAAAAATTTTTTTTTTTTTTATAAAAAACGTTTTTTTAATATTAAAATCAATTCTAATGAAAGAATGTATAATATGAAAATGAAAAAAAAGTAAGAGAGAGAAAGTGAAAAAGAGATGCATATAATAAAAAAGGTGGAGAGAGAAATATAATATTTTTTATTCCAAAAATACCCTTTTGATCCAAGGGCTCTAAAAGGTTCCTAGGTTCTCACCATCTTTAAGGTTCTTAAAAGAACCTCTCCCTATATATATATATATATATATATATATATATATATATATATATATATATATATATATATATATATATATATATATATATATATATATATATATATATATATATATATAAATTAATATAGATTAAAAGTTTAGTTTATAGATAAAACAATATTATATATTCTATTATATATAACAAAATATAATGAAACATTTTTTATATATCGCTTGTTTACTTTTCTAAAATTTAATAATTTTATATAATGTTTATCTAATAAATTTATAAGCAAATGGAAAAAACTTATTAAATATATATAACATTTACATTTAGATTTAAATTTTATTGATGATTCGGTTTAATAAACATATAAAATACGGCATATAAACATATAAAAGTAGTTTTTTAATCAGCATATATTATAAAATAGGTAAACATATGACATTTATTATTTAGAAAAAATTATGTGCTAGCTTACCTTTTTTACTACGAGCCATTTTTATCGTCTCGTGCGTTGGGTCAAAATTTTGTCATCCATAATTCAAACATCAGAAAAAACATCGCGTTGATATACTTTTTTACATTTAAAGCTTCTCATCATTGTGTTGTTTATGTATTAATGTTTCCAAATTACACATATTTTAATATTTTTTCAGTATACCATGAAAAACAATGAAGATCTCTGTTAATAATGAAGCGATAATGTTTCAAATAAATTTTTAGCCAATGAGAAATGTCATTTGCCGTTTAAATTGTTCAATGTGATTTTATTAAGATTTAAAAATTTTTTTTATGATATATGCTTTTGTTTGATAACATTTTATTAATTGGTTTAAATAAATTGTTATTATAAAATTATGTTAGACGATATTATAAGTAATACTTTGCAAATATGTGTTTGTGTATTAGTTGATGGAAAAATGATGGGTTTTCATTTTATTGTAAATTATTATTATTTTCCTATATTCTTCATTCTTATACACGATTTTTTTTAACTAAAATCAGTCTTTTGATCAACTCACATGTATTAAACTAGATATGTATAGACTTCAAATATAATTATGTGTAATAATTAATATTCATGATTAATATAAGTAACATTTTCTTCGCAAACAATGTATAGTTTTCTTAAAAAAATAAATTTTTGTTGTGTCATCAATTAATTATAAAAACCAATGGGGTTTAGCCCATTTGATATGAGAGGTGACGTGTAAGTGTTGGGTCACGGGTTCAACTCTCTTCGGAGACAAGTTGAAATTTAGGCAGTAGAAGTAACTTCTGAAGTCTCCATTTGGGGCAAAATGATAGTTTAGGAATAGGAGTATGTTAATTTTTCGTTCAAAAAAATTAATTATAAATATTAATTTCATCACACATCACCCGAGCAAGGCACGTGTATTCAGCTAGTTATCTTTTACTTGTGAAACATTAATTGGTTTTGTATAATATGTATCTCTTTTTAAAATATTTTAATAAACTTATAAACATATATAAACAATAAATAATAATTTGTTTTTACTTCTTTATGGTAAAACATGGAGACAACACATTACACATAGGCACATAATATTCTCTTTTATCATATAAGATTAACTCATAACTTATATTATAATATCATTAATTATATTTGATAGCTATGAATTACCGTCATCATTGTGACATATAATTTTTGTATTAATATATTCGTACGTATAAATTACTAAAGTTGTTTAAATACTGCAACTACATTCTGTTAGTTAACAAGATGTTAACTAACTTATTACAATAATACTTTCTATAACTACTTCTAAACTGCATGCATGTATACTGTTGTATGTGCTTTACTTGCTAATCACGTATTACAATCTTTACAATCTCCACCTTGATTACAAGTATTTTGATACCTGTAAAACATCTAGGCACCATTGTAACTTGATTCCTGTTAATGACTTTGTCAACATATCTGCTGCATTTAGATCAGTATGTATTTTCTCCACCTTCACTTCATCACTGCTGATCACCTCCCTTATGAAATGCAACTTCACATTGATATGTTTGGACCTCTCATGATGCATTGGATATTTAGATAAGTGCAAAGCACTTTGATTATCACAATACACCACAGTGTTATCACTAGGTACTCCTAGCTCCCTTAAACAGCCCTTCAACCACATAGCTTCTTTTATTGCCTCTGTCAACGCCACATATTCAGCCTCTGTAGATGAAAGTGCTACTATATGTTGTAAAGCTGACTTCCAACTAATAGTACACCCTTCTACCTTGAACACATAGCCACTGATTGACCTGAACTTATCCTGATCTTTAGCAAAATCAGAGTCTGAGTACCCTTGAATTACCTGTGCATCAACATCTTCTTTCCCATACACTAATCCAACGTCCTTTGACCCTTGTAGGTATATTAAAATCCACTTGACTGCCTTCCAATGTTCTTTTCCAGGATTAGCTAGATACATGCTCACTACACTTACAGCATAGGCTAAATCAGGTCTTGTACACACCATCAAGTACATTAAACTCCCAACAGCTTGGGCATATGGTACCCCTTCCATTTCTGCTTTTTCATTATCATTTTTAGGACAATCCTTTAAAGACAACTTAAATTGGTTTCCTAGTGGTATTTTGACTGCTTTTGCATTATCCATGCTGAACTTTGAAAGCACTTTTCTAATATATCCCTTCTGTGACAACACCAATCGTTTTTGATCTCTGTTTCTGTAAATTTCCATTCCCAGCATTTTCTTTGCTTCTCCTAATTCTTTCATGTCGAATTTGGAGCTGAGAAGTCTTTTTGTATTCTGAATTTCTGCCTTATCATCACAGGCCAGTAGCATATCATCCACATACAGTAGCAAATAAATGTACCTGCCTTTCTTGAATTCTTTAAAGTAGACACAGCTATCATAGGAGCTTCTTGTGAATCCATGAGTGACCATATGATCATCAAACTTTCTATACCACATCCTTGGTGACTGCTTAAGCCCATACAGAGATTTCTTCAATAAGCACACATAATCTTCTTTACCAGCAACCACAAACCCTTTAGGCTGCTTCATGTAGATGCATTCATCCAAATCTCCATGTAGAAATGCTGTCTTGACATCTAACTGCTCCAACTCAAAATCATATTTAGCTGTTAATGCCAACAAAATCCTTATAGAAGAGTGTTTAACCACTGGTGAAAAAATCTCTGTGAAGTCAACTCCTGGTTTCTGAGTAAATCCCTTTGCCACTAGTCTTGCCTTGTACCTCTGACTTGACACTCCTGGTACCCCATCTTTGATCTTGTACAGCCACTTGCACCCAACTATGCTGTGATCCTTGGGTTTTCTAACAAGTTCCCATGTCTGATTTGAGTACAAAGAGTCCATTTCCTCCTTCATTGCACTTAGCCATCTGTCATGCTGTTTTGAACTAACAGCTTCTTTGTAGTTCAATGGTTCTATGTTGTCTTCATATTCTGCTACTGCAAAGGCAAATGCATTAATGTCCTCTTGCTCTCTGTATCTTGCTGGTGGTACTATCAATCTTCTCTGCCTATCTCTTGCAAGTTGATAATCTGTCAACTCTGTTTGTGTTGGCAATTCTTCTTCTTGCATTCTGCTTACTGTACCTTCAGTAGGCGTTTTGACTTCATCTAATTCCACCTCAATCTGATCAGTGGAATTTTTATCAGTAGCAGTCACATCTTTGTACATCTTGTTTTCATTAAAAACAACATCTCTACTGATTACAATTCTGGGACTTCCACCATCAACTCTCCATAACCGATAGCCTTTAACACCTTGTGGGTATCCAAGCATCACACACTTGATGGCCCTGGGTTCAAGTTTGTCTTGTTTAATGTGGGCATAAGCTATACTACCAAAAGTCTTTAGTTGGCTGTAGTCTGAATCCTCTCCTGTCCACATATACATTGGCGTCTTATTGTTTAAAGTTGATGATGGACTTCTGTTCACCAAGTACGCTGCTGTAGTGACAGCTTCTCCCCAGAATTGTTTAGGCATACCTGCTTGACTCAGCATGGCTCTCACTTTATTCAAAAGTGTCCTATTCATTCTTTCCACCAAACCATTTTGCTGTGGGTTACCTGGAACTGTTAGGTGCCTACCAATTCCTTGTTCTTGACAAAACTGATTGAAACTGCTGCTACAAAACTCCAGTCCATTGTCAGTCCGAAGTTTCTTTACCTTATGTTCTGTCTGAGTTTCAACAAGCAGCTTCCAGGCTTTAAACTGTTCTAATGCCTCATCTTTTGTCTTCAGCAAATACACCCACACTCTCCTAGAGTAATCATCTACTAGAGACAAAAAATATCTGGCACCACCCATGGTTTGAGTCCTTGCAGGCCCCCACAAGTCTGCATGAACATATTCAAGGACTCTTTTGGTTTTGTGCACTCCAGTGCTGAATTTGACTTTATGTGTGTAACAACCTAACTTTTAGCTAGTCATGTAATGCTTGAATTTTGAGATAATAATATAATTTTGTTATATTATTTGGAATTTTCAAATATTGATTAAGAATAAAAATATATTAAGTAAATATAATTTTATATTATATGTTATGAATAATTAAAGATGATTAAGTTTAAAAGATAGATAAGATACAAAAGTTTAGTGGGTTCAATAGCAAAATTGATCAAATTAATATATAAAAACTAAAATTTATGACCATTTAAGATCATTTAATCCACAAACCTCTCTCTCTCTACTCTCTCACTAAGTACACGGCAATCTCACAAAAATTATCAAGAAAGTTCATCAAATTGCAATCAATTCAAGAATTGAAGATCAAAGGAGTTACAATAAGCATCAAACATCATCAAATTGCAAGAATTTGAGGTAATTATCGATTTAAAATTCAATAATTGTTAAGTTGGTTCGGTTTTATGTAAAAACCGAAACCAAGACTTTAAAATGTGAAGATTTGATATTGCATGTATAAAATTTTGATAGATTATGATGAATTGAATCAAATAAATGAAACAGAAACAAAATTTGATGCTTGGATCATTTACAAATAACAAGAAATCGGAAATTTTTATAAAAACTTGTGTTCTTGGCAAAAATAATCATTTTTGGATGATCTTGATCAAATAATGATGTTATTGATAGGGAAAAATGTATAAAAGCACTCAAATAATGATAATACATCAAAATATATAGTTGCATGTTACTAAGTAGTGTTTTTGAGAATTTATATGTAAAATCAGTATGAATATGTGAAGAACATGATGAACAAATCTGGAAAAAAATATGAATATGAGAGATCCGAATTCGGCTGAGTCCGAATTCGGATGAGTGGCATCAATTCGGATCCCATATATTTCGGACCAATGATACTATTTCGGATCCCTGATTTCGGATAAGTTCAATTCGGATTTAATCCTAATTCGGTGTTGATCCTAATTCGGATGAACCAACTCAGGTGTTCAAATTCGGATACCTTGGTCCGAATCCGAAGAAGCAATTCGGTTGGATCCGAATCCGGATCCCTAGTTCGGATAGATCCGAATTCGGAGATCCGAAACCCGATTCAATATTTTGATATTTTAGCAAATAATTAACGGAATTATCAGTTATCAGAATCAGATAGAAATAAAGAATTTATGACCAAAAGATGATGACATTAATAAAGATGATGAAAATGACATGATATTATCATGAATGATTTTGAACAGGTTCAGTATATTATCTGAACAAAGACTAAAAGACTTAAAAGCGGGTCAGAGACTTGATTTGACAAAGAAAAAGAATTGACAAGATTACAGATTGACAAAATCCTGAGATAACTCAGGTGGCAGATTCTTAAATCTGTTTGACCAAGACCCAAACTGTGAGTTATAGATATTCAAATTGAACATGCAAAGATCCGGTTGAGATATATTGATGCTGTTACATTACTTGACATTCATTTATCAGCTGGATTGAGACCTGTGCACACCATGGATGGGTGTTGCCCAGTGAATCATGATAGCTATTTGCTTATCATTTCATATTGCATTTATTAACGTTTCAGACTTTGCTTTATGATTCGTTGCTATCATGACTCTTAAGACTTATGCTTACATCATTGATCAGACTTTAAGATTTATTCAGCTTGACTAATGGTCTATTGTTCTAGACCCGGCTATTTCAGTTCTCTAGCCCTTATGGTCTATTGTTCTAGACTGGCTATTCCACCAGTTCTCACGAACTTGGTAATGACCTCCGATGTTCGGCCATGTTGACCTACTGGTAGCTAGCCCAGTATGTGGCTGATCCCCACGATATAAGCGTGAGTGTGGTTTGAACATCATCCGATCTTAAGATACTATATCTCAATCATGATGAGGGCTGTAGCGGCAGCCAAGACATATCACGCTTAGAATTATGACTCCGCTTGACACGCATGTTAATATTGAAAATCTATAAACTCACTAAGCTTTGCTTACAGATGTTGCTTTAAAATTTTACAGGAAAAGCCAAAGGGAAATCACCAGCAGGACCTAGTACTTAGGTCATTCAAGATCCAAGATTGAAGCTTTTTAGACCACTACTCAACATACATTTTGGTACTGATTAGAAGACTACAAATGTGGTGGTTCTGGGTAGACTTGATATAATGCTTAATGAAATGATAGATTAGATATTACCCTTTTTATAACTTTAATTTGAAATTCTGTAATTTGTAATGAATTTAATCCTATAATGTTTGTACTTGTAATTTTTAAATTCCGCAACTAATTACCCTATCTTAGTATGGTTGATATCGTATTGCATGATATGGGACCTAGACTCTGAGGACTGCCCCATAAGGGGTGGTCTTCACAATGTGACTTGGCCATTACACAATGCTCACAGAAATCCAGGTCAGTAATTTTTAGCCCCCCAAAGCCATTAATCTTTGTCAACTCTTGCATTCCTTTCAAGCTCATATGGCCTAACCGTTGGTGCCACTGACTTACCACTTTAGCTTGATCTCCACTGCTACTGCCAACATTATTAACTTGACAATCACTGTCAAGAACATATATGTTGTTCATCTGTCTTGAGCCTTGCAGCACCACTCGAGCCCCATTGATAATCTTGATTTTTCCACCACCTAATTTTACTTTTAGTCCATTTTGTTCAAGGCACCCCAGAGATATCAAATTCCTTTTTAGCTTAGGAATATATCTCACCTTTGACAGCATAAATTCAGAACCGTCCTTCAATTTTAAACAAATGTTGCCCACACCTTCCACATTGCATGGACTATCATCACCCAGCATGACTGGGCTCATATATGCTTGTTTAAAATCACACAACAAGTGTTTATTGGGGGTCATGTGGTGGGAACAACCTGAATCAAGAATCCATTCATCTATGAGTGGGTGAGAGCTTACCATCAACACTTCTGAGCTTTCATATCCTTCAGCACACTGATCATTAGTTTGAACATTCTGACTCCTTGGTTGAGTATCTTCTCTCCGTTTCCACTTATCTGGGCAGTCTTTGATGAGATGACTTTCAGATTGACAAGCAAAGCATTTCTTTCTCCCCTTGGACTTTGATCTTGCAGCAGATCGAGATTGGCCCTTCTTCTTGAACTCTCTTTTATCTGATCTCCCTCTTACAAACAGCCCTTCTGCAGTGGACTCTTTGGAATCAGATTTCTTGTTCAATTCCTTTGAATTGATTGCTGCAAGAACTTCATCCATTGATAGGCTTTCCCTACCGTATATTAGTGTGTCAACGAAATGCTCATATTGTGAAGGCAGGGATGTTAAGAAAATAATGGCTCTGTCTTCATCTTCTACATTTACCTCAATGTTTTCCAGATCCAGCATTAGTTTGTTAAATTCGTCAACATGATCTTCAAGAGTCTTGCCTGTGCCCATCTGAAAGGTATACAGTCGTTTCTTTAGATACAAACGATTCGCCAAAGACTTTGTCATGTAGAGGGCTTCCAGTTTGAACCAAACACCCGCAGCTGTCTTCTCCTTTGAGACTTCTCTCAGTACTCTGTCACCAAGTGACAGTATAATGGCACTATGTGCCCTCTGCATGATCTGCTTCCTTTCTTTGTCCGTCAGAGTGTTAGGGAGGTTATCTTCTCCTTCGAGAGCATCATCAACTCCTTGATGAACTAACAGGGCTCTCATCTTCAACCTCCATAAACTAAAATCATTTTTTCCGTCAAATTTCTCAAGATCAAATTTAGACGACACCATCTTTCTTAATGACTCCAATCAATTCTGATAAGCCCAGCACCTTTCTGCACCTGAGTTCTTGTAATCGCCTGCCGTAAGGGACACTGATCCACAGATCTCCGCCGTAACTCCGCCGTGCTCTAAAGTTTTCTCCGCCGTGGCTCTGATACCACTTGTTATGATTGAGATTAAGAAAGCTTGTAAGAATCATGCACTGAATTATCTTGATTGATTGAATCAGATTACACATCTACTGCTCTATTTATACTGCTACGTCTACAACCATTTCAACTACTGCAACTACATTCTGTTAGTTAACAAGATGTTAACTAACTTATTACAATAATACTTTCTATAACTACTTCTAAACTGCATGCATGTATACAGTTGTATGTGCTTTACTTGCTAATCACGTATTACAATCTTTACAAAATTAATTCGATACTTTCAATTTAAAACCAATTGAATTTAATTAGAAATTTATGTTTTTTATTCAGTGATGGCCAAACCTCTAGTTTTCTTTACTGATATTCGATTATGATTATGCTTTTTAATTTTCTAATTGTCATTGACTAAGAATTGATGATATTAAATTTAAAACAAATAGGTCATATGATCTAATTAACTAGATAAAGATGGAGTTTAGTTATAGTTAAATGGGTCATTCAACTTGTTTATAATATTTAACCATGTTTTCGTTGTAAAACTATCAAATTAAAACTAAAAAAAAGGTATACCGACTAAATACGTACTTTATTATATATGACATAATTTAAAACATTAACAAAAGCAAATAGCTATTACATGTTATTATACTTGTAAAAAACCATTGGTTTTTGCTATTTGAACCACATGTCATGGAAACATTATTTTATCCATTAAAAATAAAAAAACAAAATAATGTAAGTGTGAAATCATATGGTCGGAGTTAAATAGCTCGTAGAGTAGGTTCAAATAGCCAAAAGAGCACATAAATCAATATTTATAGTGATGATATATTGAAAATATCATAAATTAATGAAAATCAACTTATCTATAATTTATAAGTTCTTACACCTATGAATTCTTACCTTAGTTCGGTTGTGATGAATTCGAGAACTGATCTTTAGATACTTGTTAGTTGTTACTTTAAAAGATATTTGGATTGGTTGATTGGAAAACCTCAAAGAGATATGTATATATACATGGGTCTCATGTTTTACACTTGTATGTATTTGCTCTCAGATTTGAAATATTTTTGAATCTAAACTAGTTTAATGTTATCGGTTTATCTAAATCTCTTGACATTAGGCTTTTAAACATCTACATAACATATTTATATTTATATAACAATTCAATGATAAAATCAATAGCACTTTTCACAAATCCTTATGATGATATATTGGTATTCACAAATCCTTATGATGGTATATTGGTATTCACTTCGAGATATACTTTTTTAGTCGCAAAGAATAGATACGTCAGTCATTCAAAAGTGACGGTTATAATTTAAATCATAGTTCTATAGTTCTATACATTGTTTTTAAGCGGTACTTATATCGACTGGTTTAATAATTTATCATTAATAAATATTTATAATCAATGTACAATAACAGATTTCAAAACGATTTATTTTGTATACACTAATTACTATATACTATTTAAAATTAAAAATTGGCTTAAAATCCTTTATACTATAATGTTTTTTTATAAAAAGTATTATTATGCACAGGTTTTGAGATTGAGGATATTGTAATTAATCCATGTATCGGATAGGTTGGCATGCCAGCCGTGTTAAGCTTCGATTGGAAATAGGTTTTGTGGGCCCATGTCAGGGGTTGAAAGACGGCTGAAATTGTAACACGTGTCAAAAAGGTTTATGATATGGGCCCATCACTTCAGCAAGATAAATATTCTTTTGAAAACTCAGACCCATCATCACATGACAATGTGGGCTCGGATTTCGGGTCGTCCGTTAACCGCATCGGTGCATGCATTCTGGTTGAAACGTCAAAAACGGCACTCTAGTGACATTTGAATCAATGTTTTACTTTCGGATTTATATTTATAGCATGTGTATTTGTAATTAAGAAATAATTATCAAGGAAACATGTTGAATATTATACAGATAACCGAATAAGTAACAATATGCAGGACAGGTCCAACCAAGTGTTACTCGACATCGTTAAAATACTCTATTAACCGTGTATCAAAAAGTAGTATGAAACTATTAACTCATTTTGTCATTTATATTATCCATTTTTTCTAAATTGGAAAAAAATTATAAAAATGTTCTATGTAATTATATAAACAAAAGCCCAAACATAATGTGATATTCTTACATTTTCAGTCCAATTAAGAAAAAAAATAGCCCAAATGAAATTCGAAGCAGAAAAGCCCAAAATTTTAAGTTAATTATATATAAAAAGAGGCAAGCAAAATACACATGTCGTTAATAGAAGACAACAAGTGTCAACATAATAAGATGACAACTGACATTTTAGTTAATTGTTTAATAGTATTTATAGATACGAAGGCGAATGATTGGTTTCTCTTCAACCATTTCAATGACACCCTCCTCTTGCTAAAATCTTGGCCTAAAAATCAAACGCGATCATCGTCTTTGTCAATACGCCTTTGTCAATTATCTTAGAAAATTTTATCATCATTAATTTTAACTCAACACAAATCAACTCATATTTTCACATCTGAATTTGTCAAAATACAAGACATCGTTCACTTTTACTAGATTTATTTAACAAAAACAACATATTTTTCACGATATATATATATATATATATATATATATATATATATATATATATATATATATATATATATATATATATATATATATATATATATATATATATATATATATATATATATATAGAATCAGATTCATCAGCGTACCTATGAGATTCCAGCGTACCCTAATGTAAATGATCATTCACATATATTTTTTTTGAATAGACATGTATAAGACATCATTATAAGACTTTTTTTCAAAAGAAGCAACATCATAAATCTTGTGAATGGTAAAAAAGATCATGTGAATGGTCACATGGATGACCATTCACATAAATATGCACAGGGCCGTCTCATGGATTTTAGAGGCCCTGTGCATGTGACTACAACATAGTCCCTTAAGTATTTTAAATAGTAAATTGATCATTTTAAGACTCAATTTTAATAGGTAAGTCGAGTTCCTGAATAACAAAAAAACTGATTAGTGAGAAACTGAAATAAATAATACGAATCAAATTGAATTTGACATAAATTCCAGTTTAACGCATCGACGCACAACGTATACATGTCAAATACAGAAAATTTTTATTGGTCTAAATCTAGATCTTTATTATAACCGTGAGGCCCTACGAAATAGGGGGCCCTGTGCGGTCGAGCCTTTCGCACACCCTAAAAGCCACCCCTGAATATGCATTGAGCATTCACATAATTTTTAACGACACAGAAAGTGTGAATGCATGTGAAATTCATATATCATGTGTATAACATTAATTTAAACATGATTATGATAAAAAAAAATTAAATTTTTTTTTTAAGATTGGTACATTCGGGTGCACTTGATTTCGAGAGGTACTCTTTTGAACCTGACTCTATATATATATATATATATATATATATATATATATATATATATATATATATATATATATATATATATATATATATATATATATATATATATATATATATATATATCTTTAATATAGTACCTAATAGTTAGATTAAGCATTAGGCGCAACTTCGACTATAAAGCATCCCGTTAATCTCTTCTCTTTCTGTCTTCAAGCTTCAAGCTTTTGCCTAGGAGCTCGGATATATATATATATATATATATATATATATATATATATATATATATATATATATATATATATATATATATATATATATATATATATATATATATATATATATATAATTATCATTAATAACAAAAAAAATAAAACTATTTCGTATATTTTTAGAAAAAAAATAAAAATATATTGTATGTAATTTACGTTTTGTGTAGATTTTTAGTAACATTTACTTATAATACACGTGGGTTAATAACTAGTAAAAATTAAAAAAAAAACAAGAAAAAAAAGAAAAGAAACACATTACGGAACATGATTATTGGCAAGGAAACTTGATGTCCGTGACTGTTACCCATACTTCCTTCCCTGCATGTGATATAGGCACGACACGATTTTATGATATAAAAAGGTCTATAGTTAGTTTACATTCCTCACTTAATTATTTTCTTAAAATTTGGATCATTGAATGTCCATTTTTGAAACTCTAATCCGACGCAGGGCCGGTCCAATCATTTTTGAGGCCCTGGGCAAAAACTTAAAACGGGCCCTATAAATATGTATGTATATTTAAGATATGTAAAGTTCAAGTAAAAATGATAAATTAACAACAAAAAACTTATAATTATATAATGTTAAATTTAAAAATTTTGCAAGTCAATAACCTTATTTAATCGTTAATAGACCAAAGTATATATTAGGTTTTTTGAAAATTGACCCCTACGATTAATGGGCCCTGGGCGATTGCCCATGTTAACCTTGCTCAGGGCCGGTCCTGATCCGACGTTGTATGTTATGGTATAATTTTTGAAATAAACTCGGACATAAAATTTGTTTTATAATGTCTTCTTAAAAACCTATATATTTTTCGTAGTTTGTTAACATGATTAGGTTTTACAATGTTTATTTTCTTGTGAACAAATTTTATTCATTTTAAATATCATATAAGGTTAATCAAACATCCAAGTTCTCATAGCCTTTCATCATGTATGTGAATCTCATTTCATTTGTATGATGTATAATTATCACATTTTACTAAGATATGTAACGTTCTTATTCATATTTAAAAAATTACTCATCATGCGTCTCTTAAAACATCTGAATTAATGAGGTTTTTTTTACGATTAGACTAGTAGATGCAACTTTAGTCTAATTTTAGACCTACAGAATTTTCTTTTGGGTTTGTTTGGGGCAACAAAAAATCAAATAATAAACCGAAACACCCCAAAAAGTAGAAAAGTGGATTCATTCATTCATCCATGTAGACCAAACAAAGCAAAGATAATAAGCACACGGGAGGCCAATGACTGGTTTCTCTTCAACCGTAACAATAACACCCTCCTCCTGCTAAGATCTTGGCCTAAAAATCAAACTCGATCATCGTCCTTGTCAATACGGCTTTGTCAATTATCTTAGAAAATTTTATCATCATTAATTTTTACTCAACACAAATCAACTCATATTTTTACATTTGAATTTGTCAAAATACAAGACATTGTTCACTTTTACTAGATTTATTTAACAAAAACAACATATTTTTCCCGATCTATTATCTTTAAAATTGTTAAAATAAGAGTTTTTTTAATTAAAAATTTATAATTATAAAACATGTTAATTCTTAAACACCATTTTAGGGTTCGGTTACTCGTTCATAAACACTTTAATCTCCCCGTGGATTGACGCTCCTCTCTCGTTGCTGCTGGTTGTTTTCTTCCTCTCTTCGCCGGTTTGAAAAAGAAAAATCAAAATTTCAATTTCTCTGGAGTCCCCCAATAAATTGCCAATTTACAACGTAGTTTATAAAAAACTAGTTTATTACCCGCGTATTACGCAGATTGTTTTAATATATATAAAATATAATGAATTAAAAGGTAAATGTATAGATATTTTTTTAAACAAAAAGTATATAAGAATGATATTATTATTTATTATGACCTATTAATTTTATATATTTCTAAATATATATGAATAGTAATTATTTTCTTATATATTTTTTTAAAACTTTTATTATATTATATTATAATTTTAGTTAGTAGAGTATTAGATTTTATTTGATTTGATTTGAATTCAAAAGTAGATTATATTAGATTTGGATAGATATAATTTAAATTTTTTATTATTTTTAAAACCTGTAAATGACACGTGTCGATTCATGGTGGTGACACGTGGATTCACCAGAATTGAGTATAGTTACTCTTTTAATAGTATAGATAGATAGATATATTTTCCAAGCCCACATTCAAGAAGGCCTAAAGCCCAAAATAAAATTTTAATTTACAGACATTAAAGAAACCTGGCCCAGTGGCCCATAATCATACATCACAGTTTTGTACTTTTGTAATCTGCTGAGCCTCTTTTCACGCCAGCAGCAAGCTAACAAGGTTCTCTCGCGTGTTCGGATTGACGTTTCTCAACTGGTAAAAAATACAATAAGATTTTATATATTATTTTAATATTATATTTTATTTGGAATATTGTTGTTAGTACGTTTTTGTTGAAATTGTTTTGAAATGGTGATTTGATGAAAATCAAGGAGTTGAAAGGGTTTAGGTTAATCATTTGGTTTTGATTTTGATTTTGCTGAGTTAAATTGTCAGTTGTTTGTTAATTGATAAATGTTCAATGATTATGAAGTTTTTGAGTTTGTCGATGGTGATTTTAGATGTTTGTAGACGGTTTGTAGCAGCTGGTTTAATTGTGATCGTTAATGTAGGGTTTATTACTTGATTAAATTGTTAAGGTTTATTAGCAGGTTAAATTAATTCTTAAGTTGTTGGGATTAATTTCATTGAACCGGTTGAAAAGAAAATCTCAAAATCCCAAACCAAAGAATCCAAGCACCCGAAACCGAACAGATGATTACACCTATAGATGGTGCCCCAAACGAGGAAATTGTACTGTATCCGCCACTAATGGTGTTAGTTTGGATCGGATACACCTTTGTTTTGCTTAATTTAACAATCACATTCTAAAAATTCAACCTAACAAAGATTGGCAAACCTCCAAATTTGTAAAATCGATTGCAGGTGCAAGTTTGTTGACTGATGAATATTTTACCATATTTTATCTTAAGTATTTTCTGTTGAATATTTCTCACACAAGTAGGATGAGAAAATTTGCTTTACAAAGTATTTTGTTGATGAATATTTTATGATTGTGCTTCAGAAGAACAGCGAAGACGTTAAGAATGACATCATTGGGGACATCTAAAGGTGTATTGGAGATTGCAAAATTTGCTGTTTATGTTACTGTTCCGATCGGTCTTATGTATTTCTTTGCCAACAACAGTAGGAATCTTCACAAATTCATGGGAGCTGTAAGTATCTCATGACAAGTCAGCAAGTTCGTTTTTCATGTCGATTTGTTACTATTTATCGTCAATAGTATTTGGTGTGTAACAGAATTTGATCTGGTTGGTAATTTTTCTTGAAAGTTCAAAAATTCATATTAATGAAGTTTAGTAGTGGTCATTCTAACATTTGGAGTCCAGGGCTAGCTATATTGTTGAGCTCATGTGCGTTTTGGTTCTAGTTGATTTGGTTGATTTCGTAGTTGTATGGGTTTATGGGATTGTAGGCTTTGAAGAATCGATAGAAGATAAATGCTAAGTGTCCGAATTCATCATTTACTTAACTTATCCTTCAAAGAAAATGAGATCAGTTTGACAAATTAATTTCCACATCTAAAGTTAGGAAGTATCAAACCTGTTTAAACTAAGTAGATCAAATGAATGGTGGAGCGAAGAAGTGAATAAGCTAGTGAAGCAAACAAAAAGAGGAGGGCATAACTTGTAACTAATCGACTGAATGGCAAATGCAACTGATTCGGTACAAGAGACCCAATGGAAGAATACAATAGCAAAAAGGAAACTAAGAAAGCAATTATAGAAGCTAGAGGTAAAACTGTAAAACATATAAGCCTTATAGAAATAAACTAAAGCAAATAACACATCAAGTCCAAGGGGAGGGTATATGTCAGTCTTGGGCTAGAATTTGAAAATCATGAGCATGGTAGTTAAAGGCGCAAGTCACACCTTATGTGACATAAGATGGTAAAGTTGAGAGGCGTAAAAAGGCAAGGGCCGAAATGAGCTAAGATAGTAGAGTTTGCTAAGTTCGACGCAAAAACATAGAACAGGGCATAATATCAAGAAATTAGAACATAAATAGAGTTTTCTGTTCTATTAGGAATACATAACAAGCTGTAGGAGTTATAACGAAAAGTATTTAATAATTTTTAATGTATTGTTTTATAGCTTACACATTTGGACTTGTATTTGTGATATGAAACAAAGAAGATAAAATAAATAGTGGAAAATAAAGAAATATTTTAATCGTTTCTACATTTGTTTTTCATGAAACATAACAAAACCCTAATTTTAGTTAATCTTATCTTAAGGGCAAATTAGTATAAAAAATTGAATCTCGTTGCCTCTGCCCTCTTGACTTGCTCGAAATTGATCGCCTCTGCCCTCTAGACTTATCTTCTGACTGAGAGTCTCTGGCAAAGTCGATTGCCTCAATCACCTGCACATTGCCTTGACCATTTTGCATTTTTGCCACTGTTGTCTTGTTTAAGGGATAGGGTGACTGAGTCACTCAACATTAACTACACAGATCTTGAGGAGGATGCTTACAAGTTGATTAACTACTGGAAAAGTAAACTAGGGACCAAGATCATATCAACTAAGGTACATTTGGTTCGCAGAGTGAAATTTGAAAGATTTTGAATTCAAAAATCACTTATTAATGTGTTCATTGGGGATGGATCATGGATGGGACATGACGTATAGGATTGGCTAATGGTGTGAGATAAGAACTGTCGGAATCTAAATAACTTTGAAAATGTGTAGGAATGACGAATTTCTTTAACCACAGATTTTAATGTAATTCAAATAATTTTTAATGCCTTTTTTTATAATACAAACTTCTAAATACACTAAAAGGAAATTTCAGTTTGTTCAATGTTCATTTTGTGAGCCAAAAGCACCCTAAGGGTGAGAATGTCAGATCAGGGGCGGATGTACGTTGTGGCTGGTGATGTCACTTGAACTCAGCCAATGGAAAAAAAGTTTAGGATAGGTACTACCAATGAGTAAAAAAAAGGACACCAGTGATATTATAGAGGCCCAGCCTAAGTGCACTTTAAATTTGAATATGCTATTCCTCCTGCTTGCTGCTGCGCACCCTGTCCATTCTGACCTTTCTCGGCTTCTCCCCTTCTTGATTAGTCTCCCATGCCCATACACACTACTCATATTGGTATTTTCTTTTTCCTTTTCTGGATTTTGCTCTTCATGTATTCTTGTTTGATTTTTGGATTAGGTTTTATTGTGGGGATTATTTTTGTAAAGGTTTTAATGGAAGAGGAGGTAGGTCTGTTTCCAAGATTTGTCTGCTTTTCATATACCCTTTTAATATTTTATTGAACGTTTTTTTGGTTCATGGATCTCTTCTTATCTTATCAGACTTTGATTGCTATATGAAAGGTGTTGATTTCATCATACCGTTTTAATATATCCATTTATTGGTTTCTTCATAAATTAATTGCATTTCGAAGCATCTCTGAAAACTTTTATTTTTATTAATTTAAGGTAGTATATGTAAATTGAGATGTCATAATGACTTGAAATCTTGATCCTAGATATCGATATGCAATCTTATTTTATATCTTTTGCTGGCCCAATTTCGATTTCCATTGGTAGTTTCTTGAACTTGTACCTGGGATTTATTAGGGATTTTGCAACTTTCTGGATAAAATGTATGTTCATGATATTATATAGGGTTAATTGCTTATTCATGCAACAATGTTTCATATCTTTAACAATTTATGCAACCAAGTTTGTTTTGACATGATTTATGCAACCACATTTCAAAAAAGAGCCAATTTATGCAGTATGTAACTTGCAACTTGTTTAAAAATACTAGATATTAGGTCTCCAGTGAAGATATAGTCACAAATGACACTGTGTGAGGTGTAGGGTAGATATTGTGTCTGATGGAGTAAAGATAGACCAGGGCCTTGTCATGTAGGATAAATTCTTGTGTGAAAATTTTATATTGCATAAATTGGTAATAAATTGAAACACGGCTGTATAAATCATGTCAGTTGCATAATGTAAAATAGTGAAGCATTGTCGTATAAATGAATAAAACCCGTTTATATATTAAGTCTATGCATATAATCAATGAGTCAAAGGTGAAAGAATCTATATTAAATACAAAACTAGGTGAAGAATGGGCTTGGTTAGGATAGGATTCTTGATTCAGATTTGGACATTCAAGTTGGCTTCCTGAGGTAACATAGTTGAGCTAGATTGTTTAAAATTATTGAAAAAGTAACTAAAACTTTCATGTAAAGAAGTGGCAAGACAATGAATAAGAGCAAGACCCATAGCTATTGGTCTTGGAATAAAGCTAAGCTTGCTCTTTAACACATTTGAATCTATGTGGTAGTGATAGTAATATACATGAGTAATTGCAATTGATGCTTAATAAGAATTGTATACAATTTTTTTGGATAAATGTTGAATCTTTTTTATTGCTATAGATCTTAAAGAGATCCTTATTTAAATGCTACAAATGCCTAAAATGGCTCAAACGTGGGGAAGTTAGCAAAAACTAATGGGACATTTTCATATATATAGGGTTGAGTTCCATGGAGTCCCATATTAGAGTGGACTCATGGAGTATCATATTAAATGTACATGTTTATTACGATAAAATGATCTATTCATATAAAAGTGCAATATACACATGTTCAAAAGTGAATTATGATTACCGTGTTTACATCATTTGAAGTTCATTACAATAAAAAAAAAAATTCTATTTCATGCAAAATTACAATTTTTAAACAATATGCACATGTGAACTGATAATGCACTTTTAAACACGTGCATATTGTATTTTTGCATGAATATGACATTTTTATCATAATAAACTTCAAATTATGTGAATTGATCAGTAATAATGCACCTTTGAACATGTGTATATTGCACTTCTGATTGAAATATAATATTTTATCGTAATAAACATGTACATTTAGTATAGGACTCCAGGACTCCACTCTAGTATGGGACTCCATGAAAGTTGAGTCTATACACACACACACAATCCGTTCGGTTCGGTTACCCACGGTTCTCTAAAAATGAAAACCTAAACCGTCCCGTGATATATCGATTTCCTATCAAGCAGTACGACTCGATTTTGCAGTTTTCCGGTTTTATTTGAACACCCCAAATAATTGAATGCTTGCATTTTGGGTATATGATGATAATTGAAAGTATTATCGGGTGCATATGAAAACCCTCTCAACATAAATATACAAAAGTGTTAATAATAAAAGAGAAGCAAAACTGATAGAACAACAGATAATAAAGAAGAAAAGTGAGACGTTCACTTTGTGATTCATTTATAATGATTTTGGTTTGTGTCATATAACACATTTCTGAAATGATTTGGTTATATTTGTTTTGAAGCGTCAATACATTGTGTACCCTCCGGAGGGACCAAGTCCCCAGTCACCAGAGGAACTGAGAGAAATGGCTCGGGAGATAGCTCGCAAGCGTGGTGCACTATGATCAGTCCATGGGGGAATGTAAATTTCAATAAAATGCATCCAGGAACTTGCTTGTAAGTCTGTCATCATAATTAAAAATAATCTAGTTGTAGTTATCAAATCTGGTATTACATAATATGAGATGTTGAGATATTGTTTGTTGTTACCACTTATCTATTGATTACTATTTATTGGTTTCATAGACCTTTTTATATTTTTCATGCTTATAATATCATCATTTGACATTTGCAGTTTTATATTAATGTTTTTTTTGGCCTTCTCATTGACTTATTTTTTTATTTGACTTTGGATTGCAAACGAGTCAAATCAAGCTCGAGCTCAAGAGGGCTCGAGCTCCGCTCGAGTTTTTTAGGGTGGGCTCGAGCTTGACGAGCTTTAAAAATGTGGGATCGAGCTTGGCTCGAGAAATACTCAAATTAGGCTTGAGCTCGGTTCCAAAAGCTAAAATGATTATAAATCCATTTTTGAGTTCTTTATTTTGTATATAGCTTGGTCTCAACTCGATACTCGAAAAACTCAAATTGCTTAATAATGCTCGACTTGATATGTGTATATATATATAAGACTTGATACTTGAATTACAAAAGCTCAACTCTATATGTATGTATATAGAAGGCTTGAAAATCTCAATAAAAACGCAAGCCGGCATATAAAGCTTGAATTTGGCTCGTTAACTTTTTCGAGCTCGATTTTTTGGCGTGGGCTTAAGATCGATAAAAGGTCGGCTCGTTCTGCCAAGCTCGAATTGGTCGATATATGTTCGACTCGTTTGCAACCCTAATTTGACCATTTGGGGCCAAATTTTTTGTTCTAATTTTAAAAGGGTCGATTGACCTGCACCTAGTTTCGAGTCGTACTTGCTTCCACCATTCATGTGTCCTGACTCCTGATTCCTACATGTTGGATTGTTTAGATCTTGTCAACTGGACCGTAGGTAGCAAATCAGATAGGTTGGAAGAGTTGGGTAACAAGTCAAAACGGGTTTGGTTAATCCAACACCACCTGACTTCTTTTCTTTTTTCCTTTTTTTTGTGAATTTTGGATTGAGATTAAATTTTAAATTATCTTTTTTTGTTGGTCTACCCATGCTGTAGGCCTCTGGGGTGTGTTTGCTACAGAGAAATAGAATTGAAAAGAATTCTCTTGTTTGTTTAGGTTTGAGAATCAATAAACGAGAAATAAATGAATTCTTTTTTCTCTAGTTTTATTTTCCTCCCACATGTAAAGAAATTGAGAGAATTGAAATCTTGAGAATTGATTAAAAAAAGAACACACAAACTTCCACCCCCTCCACCGTCTCTCCTTCTTAAACCATGCCCTCGCCTATCCTCCTTCTCAGGCAACTTCCTCGCCTTCTCCTTTTCCAACGACGGCGTTTCCTTCTTGTAGATCGAAGTCAGATTGGCGACGTCACCCCCCCCCCCCCCCTCTCTCTCTCTCTCTCTCTCTCTCGATCTCACGATAAAATCATCCTTATAGATCGAAGTCAGATTTTTAAGATTATGTTCAAACCCTATTTTTAGATTTGGATTTGGGTTCAAACCCTATAATTGATCAGATTATGTTTAAAACTTTATGCTTCAGCTGAAAGGTCTAACATTATGTTATAGTTTCAGATTTATGTTCAAAAGTTATTGAAGGGTTTTCAGATTTATGTTTAAAACTTTATGCTTCATTTTGGGTTCAAACCCTAGATTTGAAGGTTAGATTATGTTTAAAACTTTATGCTTTATTTAAAAAGGTTTTCATATTATGTTTAAACATAAATATCTCAGATTTATGTTGTAGTTTAAAAAGCTATTTATGCTAGATTTGTTAAATTTATGTTTGATTTATGTAACTTCTTTGATGTTATGAACTTGTATGAACTTCTTTAATGTTACATACATTAGCTAGTACTTGTTTGATTACATATATGAGCTAGTACTTACTATAAAGTTGTTAAGAATTTGTTTGATCATATACATGAGCTAGTACTTATTATGAACTTGTTTGATTGCATATATGAGCTATACTTGTTTGATGTATTTGAGTTTTTAAGTGGAATTGACATTGATGACTTTCATTTCGTCGAGGAAGCCGTTCAAGATGCACGTCGAGGAAGTCGTTCAAGATGACTTTGATTATTGATGACTTTGAGTTTTTAAGTAGAATTTGTACATGATATGTTATGAACTTGTTTGATTGCATATTCTAATTGTTAATTTTGTTTGAATAAAATATTGTAATAAAAAATAGTTGACAAAGATAAAGTTGTTATATAAAATTATTTTTTCTTTCTTTTTATAACAATCAAACAAGAGAATTGATTATCTGTTTGTAATTCTCTGTTGAAATTTTTGTTTAACAAACATATGAATCAATTCTCATTCTCCACACTGATTCTATTTCTTTGCAATTTCATTCTTTATTGTCATTTCTCTGCATTTCCTTTCTCTGTACAAAATATGTGAATTGGTCAGATAAGTCAAGGACTCAATGTCAAGTGAGCAAAATGACTGGACTATGAATACTAATGTGTGGGTGTTTAAAGTTTTAAAGCAACTTATTAGATAAATGTCAACAGTCATTTTTGTTAGTAGATGCGTGCATTTAGAATAGTTGGTTTAAAATTTACAGATAGAAAAAGGTTTGTTATATCCTAACAATTGTTTGATTGAGTTTATGATTCTTTTTCTATCCAAAAACAAATACAAAAGAGTTACAAACTAATATATTTGTTTCACACAATTTCTTCATTAACAAGTTATAAAGTCTTTGAGAATTGTTTCTGGTCGATTTTGCTGATTGAATCATGCTGAAAATGGATTATAACTTATGGCTTGCCAGAAAACAAAGTAAACCCAAGGTTATACAACAACAATCACGATAGCATTGATCGTTACTGTGATCACCCGCCATGATGGCAAAGACGACATGCGATGGTGATCTGACCTTGCAATCAGGGGGTGGCCGAGATGGCATCATGGCTGCAAGAGTGGGGTGGATTTTGTATTGTTATATATGTGTTATGTAGAGTGATGTCATATTATCACATGAGTATATCCTATATAGGGTTGTGAAAGTGACATAAAGTTAAAGAGGTGATTACTAGAGATTTTGCGATTTGCACCTTAAGCTCCATGCGAGAGAATACAAGTATTGTAAAATAAAAATTACAATTTCTAAGAGTTGATATTAATTAGGGATAATCGCGCAAAAAACCCCAAACGTGTCAGTTTTTTGTGATTAAAACCCCAAACCATTTTTCGTTGCATACAAAACCCCAAACTAACTAAAAATTAGTAAATCAATGTTTTATCAATGGGTAACCGGTTGAAACCGATTATTAATCTTACATGGACCAGTAAATAACATACGTGGAATAAATTTTAATTGTTGAAACTGGTTGCCAAGTATTACACCACATTTAAACCCCCGTTGATGATGTAATCCCGTTTAAATATTACAATTAAAAATTATCAACAGGGCTCTAAATGTTGTGTAATATTTGGCAATCGGTTTCAACAATTAAAGTTTATTCCACGTAGTTTATTTACCGGTTCATGTAAGATTAATAACTGGTTTCAACCGGTTAGCCATTAATAAAACATTGATTTATTGATTTTTAGTTAGTTTAGGGTTTTCTATGCAACGAAAAATGGGGTTTTAATCATAAAATACTGACAAGTTGAGGAGTTTTTACGCAATTATCTCTATTAGTTGTTGATAAAGATAAAGACTTATTGTATCTCAATTATGTATAATTATTAATTATAAATAAAGCTTAGAGATTTTACTATATTTTTCCAGTTAGTTATATGGATGTTTCTTAAATTATTTTAATAATTTTTTTTTTCATTCTATTAATCTGTAATCTATAATGTTTAAAACAAATATTGAGTCACATCTATTTTATAATTATTCATAGTTTGTGTGATTTATTATCGAATTCTATAAATTTTTTAAAATTTGTAATTTAATAAAAAAAAATTTATATTCTAAGAAATAATATATTTAAAAAACTTGCTAAAAGTATGAAATAACAGTTAAAATATCACCATAAAATTAGTAGGAAAAAAAATAGTTATTTATCCGAAATCTATCTATCTATATTCTATATCTATTAATAAAGTAAAATAATTTTGTCACGTGTCACTCTCTCGTGACATCTCAATTTCGTTTTCCCGCCTATTTTATTATCATAAATTCTATTCTAATGTTAAGTAAAGTTAATAACTCTAATTATTTTTTATAAACTATTTATGATATTTTATTTTCATATAGTTAAAAATCTATGAATTAACATTCTATATACAGACAGTAAAATTTTTATTTATCTGTATATTATTTTAATTTTATACTTTATATCGTTTAGATAATTTATTTATTGAGGTTTAATATTAGCATTTGATTATTAAAAATTTATGTAATATACTAATTTAGTTTTATATGTATTTAAAAAAAAAGATTATTTTATAAATATATCTCATGTAATACATGGGCAAATAACTATAGCTATATATAACAAAGGAGAACACAAAATGTCACGTATGAGGTCCTCGTTTCATAAAAAAAGATAAATACAACTTATTTATGCATTTGAGTATTAAAAATTTATAATTATAATATACTAATTTAATTTTATATGTATTTTTTTTTTAAAAAATATTAGTTTATAAATATATCCATGTAATACATCGGAAAAAAACTTGTTAATAATAAAATGATGCTCTAAAAATTGCGGGATGAAAAGGGAAGACATTTTACGAAATTGTCCTCGTTCTTGGTACTACTGTTTTAAGGGGAAAAATTGAAATTTGTTGATACTTTGATGAGAAATTTCGTGGGAAGACAAATCCTAACGACGATGAGAATTTCACCGACAGCTATTGACTTGGAAGTAAACTCCGTCTCTTTTCCTTCTTTCATCATCGTATTTAATGTTAATGCCCCATCTTCTTTTCTCAATCAACCTTTTGGGACGTATTTCCACCGCCTTTTTACAGGTAATTCACCACAACCATTTGTATTCATGATATATTGATTGCTGTTCTTGTTTTAAATTCAAGAATTTGGAAGATCATGTGAAAAATTTGATGCCCACCAAGTGTTTGATGATTTGCTTACTCTGTTGGAACTACTACAGGCTTCAAATACTTTGTAGTTTGTGGTCATTTTGATTATAATCTTGTAATAGTCATGGAATAAACATGTAAACTACAGCTAGTCCCATAAATCTTTATGTGTATCGTTAAAGCTGTGACAAACTGGCATCTGCCATCTGGTTTCAAGTTATCTCAATGTTTACTCACTTCACTTCCTTCTGAACTTCTATTGCAAATTTGAACAAGAAAACCAAACAGCTAGTCCCATATATAGACCTTTATGTACCATTAAAGCTGTGACAAACTGGCATCTGGTTCTCAATTTATCTCAATCTTTACTCACTTCACTTCCTTCTGAACTTCGAACAAGAAAACAAAATGTTGTCATGAGTGTTCTATATTCTTTTTAACGGAACAACGGTATCTTCATGATATCTAGCTATTGGAATGTTAAAAATAGCTCATTTTACTCTTGGCTAAGGGTGTGAACGAGCCAAGCCTATCTCGGCTCGTGATTAGTTTAATCGGCTCAGACACAACAGAAAATTTTTGTATACTGGATAGTTCACACTGGCCCTTGTAGACCTCTGATCCGCCATCACCACCACCCATGTTGACACCACATACAAAGATCGACATGGGTTGTTTCCACCTTACTGGTACTCTCTCTCCATAAATGAGCAGCCATAACCATCATCATCCTGTAGACCAACAGACAGTGGCGGACCCAGAAATTTTTTTACGGGGGTCGTAATTTAATAGCTACGATCAAGGCCGTTCTGTTGATTTTTGGAGCCCTGGACGAAAACGTATAAAAAGACCCTACACATACACATATACATAAACACACACACACACGCGTATATACACACACACACACACACATTTGTGTGTACAAACATATGTTTTTATTTTCTTTCCATTCATAAGTTAAACAAATCAACTTTATATATTATTTACGTTGAGAAAGTATGATATTAGGGGTCCTATGAAACTTTGGGCCCTGGGCGGTCGTCTTTTTTGGTCACCCTCAGAACCGACCATGGCTACGATAGTGTAAGTGTTTGAAAAAAATGTAAATTTTTCTAAGGAAAAAATGTATTTTCCATGTTTTTGGACCAAATACAATTATATATAATTGTGAAATATATAATTAATATTTTGTGAGTTTGTATTCTCCTTGAAGAGAGGATTCCAACGATATGAAAAATTTATCGGGGCCGGTTGACCCCCATACCTTGAACGTGGGTCCGCCCCTGCCAACAGACAAATGTGATCTGGGTTTTACATAAAGTTTTTTACATAAGTGATCATTTATAATGATCATGAAGGTGTATCAATATGAATATCATCGGATTTTGTTTTTCATAGCAGCTTTTCTAAGTCTTACATCAACTCATTGTCATGTGTTTGTTCATTATCAAATATCTGCAATTATCTTTTTATAGGCACTTTTCAATTGAAAGTAGATGGTGATAACAAGATAATGTTAGCAATACTGGAGGCATGGAACGAAGTTGGTTGATAGTTGCGTTGAAATTAGAAGATTGACATGAAGTCAAAGGCAGTTATAATTTGTAATTTTGCAGTTCATTTTCCATAGCATCAATGGCAGATATCCTACCAATTGGTACAATTTTGGCCGTGGCCATCAACCAGGTCATTAAAACGGCTCATGCTGCCAAGGATGTAGTTATTGAAAAAGAGAGTTTCAGGAGCCTTTCGGCTCACCTTTTCGATATTGTGTGTGTCCTTAAGGAACTGGAGCTAGGAAAATTAGACGATTCAATGACAGCAAGAAAAGCTCTTGAAAACCTCGAGACGGATGTGAAAAAAGCCAATGCCCTTGTGGAGAAGTACAAAAACCGAGGTCGTTTCTATTTGTTGATAAAGTGCAGGCACATCGTCAAGGAGGTGCAAGATGTAACACGAGACATTGGGAAGTCACTAAATAGTTTATGCCTTGCAAACACCGAGGTCCTATCTGGTATATCTGATCAGGTAAGCAGGTTACATAATGAGATGCAAAGAGCAGAATTCGTAACCTGTCAATCTCAGCTCCAAATCCTTGACAAATTAGATCAGGGCCTTACGAATCAAAAACTCGATCAGGGTTTTGCGAATGATATCATCGAGGATATAGCTAGGGCAGTCGGCGTGACTGCAGAACCCTCTGAGATTAAGAAAGAACTAGACAGCTTCAGGAGAGAAAAAGAAGAAGCGGAAAACCGAAAAGAAAGAGCCGAGGTTTTTTTCTTGGAGCAGATTATCGAACTGTTATCCCGAGCAGATGCTGCTAGAGATTACGAGCAAGTGAAGGATCAGTATATGGAAAGGCTAAGGGTGATTGAATGCCATGATGCCAGAGAAGAATCTATTCAACCATTTAATGCTTTCATTTGTGGCATTACTAAAACAGTAATGGTTGATCCTGTTAGCCTCTCCAATGGTACTGCATACTCGAGAGTGGCTATTGAAGAATGGTTCGGATCTGGTGAAAAGACAGACCCTGTTACGGGTGAACCCCTCGAAGATTTGTCTTTCAGACCAAACATTCAACTGAGGCAGTCAATTCAAGAGTGGAAAGAGCTAAACTACTGCATGAAAATCAGATCCTGCAAGTCAAAATTGCTGTCCGAAAATGATTCATCTGTGAAAGATGCGCTTTCCCAAATTCAAGAGCTTATAAAAGAAAACTCAATCAACAAGGATTGGATTTCGATTGGTGGTCTCTCTAAATTACTTATTAACATCCTCCCAAACTTGCATAACCCCCAAGTGAAAACAGAAGTATTAGTTACATTAAAGGATGCCGTTGAAGGACATGCAAGAAACAAGGTCAGACAAATAAGGCAAATTGCTCTAGAAACGAGATTACTTTACTCAATTTCTATTTTAAGGATTGTACTTTCAAGATCAATAATGTTTATGGACCTATGATATTAGATTATAATGAAACAAGTGACTCGTTACCTAAAGTCAATTCAGGTAACATGGTTCCTTATTTGAGTAGAAGTTTATAACTTAGACCCTCGAAAGTACATTCCCTTAAATAGAATATAACTTTAATTTCGTTTCTTTTTACGTACAATTTGCCATTTTTTCATAACAAGTTGAAAAAGACTGAAAATCAATCATAGAATATTTTGATATGTTCTTGACCTAATGTCTTGTTTTTTTACCCAATTCTATAGGATTTATTGGTCGAGAATACAGGGTTTTGTCACATTGTTCCATGCTTAGGATGTGAATCAAGTTTATCTAAAGCTGCTTTAGAGTTGGTACTCGAACTAGTCCTTGAGGAATCCGGCAAAAATATGGACTATATGAGGGAACTCTCTCAACAATGTAATCCAGTTTCTTTTCTTGTTACCTTCCTAAAATGTTCAGAGGTGGAATTAGCTGAGAAAGCACAAAAAATCTTGTGGAAACTTGTAGATGTTGACGAAGAAAATGTTATCATGGCTGCCAAAGAGGAATGGTACGAACCTCTTATTGATCGGATTGTTCAAGGTTAGAAGACCCTCTTTAAGATTTTATCTTTCACATAGAGTGTTGATCTTTTATATTATTTTGGGTTAATTGACTGATAAAACAATCAGAATCAACTATCATTTTTTTACCGATTTGGGTAAACTTTATCAAACTGTTTTTTTTTTGGCCAATTAGGTGACTCACTAAACCTTGTTATTCAAGTCACTCATGCTACATATCACTGATTTGTTGTATCGTGTGTGATATATTAACAATTTGTAAGTTTAATGATCCATTTAACAACAAAATGTTACTTTATCACCTACTAGCAAAAGAAATGTTTGTTACCCAAATTGACAGAAAACAGTAAGTGATATTTGGGTTGCTATGCTAATCGATTTGGAGAACAGATTTTCAAAATCCCAGGGATCGAATAACCTAAAAAGCCATCTGTCTAGTTAGTGACCTAATTGGCAAAAAAAAAAAAATTATTTTGTTAACCAAATTGGTGGAAATAAAAAAGATAATTCTTTGCAATATAAGTCCATTAACACATTATTTTCGCACTTATAGATGATTGAATATTACATTAGGTTCAAGATCAACGAAAATGGCGATGGTGAGAGGGGTTGTTAATTTGGAGCTTGAAGAACATAATACAAAGCTCCTGGGTGAACTTGGGTTGATTCCACCCTTACTTGAAATGGCATCTTCTGATCTGGAAGCAAAAAATTTGTCATTATCAATGCTTATAAAGCTTTTAGGAAATTCGGAGAACAAAAGGCTTTTTGTAACTGCTGGTGCTGTTCCTCTAGTGGTGGACTTAATGTGCTCTTCCCCGTTACGCATCATCATTCTTTCTAAATGCTCAGAAATACTCGACAAACTTTCTTCTAATGGCGATGGGATCAAATATCTTGTTGATGTGAATGGTGTCCAACTCAATTTAGGGTCTTTAGTTGAGAATTTGTTGGCTTTTCTACAAAATCCCCACTTACCATACATTGTATTGAGGCCAGTTTTACGAGCTCTTTTTAAAATATGTGAATCTGAAGCTGGTCTTGTGAAAACGGCTGTTCTTACCGCTAGTGGTGTTTCTCGCGTTTTAACCCTTCTTGATCACTCAGATAGTGAAACACGTGAAGCCGCTATCAACCTTCTCTTCTTGTTCTCTAATCACGAACCGCAGGGAGTGGCGGAATTCCTCCTCAAGCCAAGAAGACTCGAGGCTTTTATTGGTCTCCTCGAGAACTCTGACAAAACTAATGTACAGAAGGCCGCGGTTGGTTTGTTAGCAAACCTTCCAAAATCCGAAGTTGTACTCACGAGGAAACTAATAGAGTTAGAAGGACTTAAAGCGATAATAGACATATTGCAATCTGGAACCAGGGAAGCGAAAGAAAACGCTTTGAGCGCTCTTTTTCGGTTCACGGATCCAACCAATATTGAGGCTCAGAAAATAGTGGTTGAACTTGGCACCTACCATTTGCTTGTGGATTTCCTCAAGAATGGTTCGGTGACTGCAAAGGCAAGAGCAGCTGCTCTCATTGGTGATCTTTCGATGCGCAGTTCTGAACTCACAATGACATCGACAACCCGTTGGTGGTGCTCATGTTTTAGCCAAACCCATGCCACTATATGTGCCGCTCACGGAGGTATATGCAGCGTGAATGGTACATTTTGTCTTTTGGAGGCGAAAGCACTACCTGAGCTAGTCAAACTTTTACAAGGGGAAGTGCATGCCACAACCTATGAAGCAATTCAAACGCTTTCAACTCTCGTAGAGAAGGAGTCGCCTCGCAGGGGCGCCCATGTTTTGCACGAGAGCGGGGCAGTGGTTCCAATATTGGAGGTTTTAAATTGGGGTTCAGAGTCTTTAAAGGTGGAGGCTTTAGAAGTATTAGAGAAAGTATTCATGTTAACAGAAATGGTTGACTTATACGGGTCAACAGCTAGAATACCTCTTGTTCGTTTAACTGGACGTAGCATTCATGAAGAAGGGCATCTTCATAGGAAGGCTGCAAAAGTGTTGTTGCTCATTGAGCGGCATTCACGTCGATCAACTTCACTTGTTACTGGAATCAACGGGTAAAGATTCTGTCCGGATTTACGATTTTGTTTCATCATCTCCCCAGGAAAACAATCATTGCTGAAAGAACGTGCTCTCGGATCCTCAAGGCGCTCTTCCCCCTACCTGTTTGTTATAATAATCTGAATATGAAGAGAAGTTTCTATCTCTATTATCTTGCATATACATATACGTACATAGGAGGTACATATCTCTATTGTCTTACGTTTCTCGATTATTTGTGATATTGTTTGAACTAGAAATACACGTGATTCAAATAATAAACATATATCTATGTAGAGCTCGAGTATGCAGATTTTGTATTGGCTTGTAGAGAGTAGAGCTTGTTGGATGTTAATGTCAAAGTAGAGACATTAAATGAGAGGTTGAAGAGTTTTCATCCCTTATGTGTGGGGGAGTAAAACTCAAATGAGTTTATAAGTTGGTAAGCTCACTCAAGGGAGTAAAAGCAATGGCATGGTGGTGTTTCTCCTGGCCGAGCACAAGCGACGTAGTCCACGAGCAGCGTGTGTAGGCGCACTTTGCACTTCGCTTTAGGAGCCGTTAGCCCGTGCTAATGTTTTTGCGAATTTAAGGACTGACATGCATAAAGTAGCAACATACCAGTTCAATTCAGGCAAAGGCATGGTGGGGTTTCTTATAGAGTTTGCACTCTCCTGGCCGAGCACAAGCGACGTAGTCCACGAGCAGCGTGTGTAGGGCACACTTTGCACTTCGCTTTAGGAGCCACTAGCCCGTGCTAACGTTTTTGCGAATTTAGGGATTAAAATACATAAAGTAGCAGCATACCAATTCAATTCAGGCAAAGGCATGATGGGGTTTCTTAGAGAGTTTGCACTCTCCTGGCCGAGCGCAAGTCGCGTAGTCCACGAGCGGCGCATGTAGCCACAATTTGCACTTCACGTTAGAAGTCGTTTGTCCGTGCTAATGTTTATGCGAATTTAGGGACTGAGATGCATAAAGAGTAACATACCAGTTCAATTTAGGCAAAGGCATGGTGGGGTTTCTCCTGGCCGAGCCATGCCACGTAGTCCACGAGCAGCGCATGTAGGCACCCTTTGCACTTCGCTTTAGGAGCCATTAGCCCGTGCTAATGTTTTTGCAAATTTAGGGACTGACATGCACAAAGTAGCAACATGAAGTTCAATTTAGGCAAAGGCATGGTGGGGTTTCTTAGAGAGTTTGCACTCTCTTGGCCGAGCGCAAGTCGAATAGTCCACGATAGGGATGAGTTTTTTATACCGAAAACCGGTACCTTCGGTCCGGTATTTGGTTTATGTAATTGTCATATTTTTTAATCGGTACTACCCGGTTTCGGTACCACTTAAAAACCGATATTACCGGTACCGGTACACTTTGACTCAAGTTAAGTAAGTTTTCTTCATGTCTTCTTCTATTCTTCATGTCTTCTTCATCACCAATAAACTTTTATAATAGTTTATTTTGTATGACTTGGTTTATTTGGAATCCATAAACTAATTTTTTTTTTATTGTTTTGTGAGAATTGAATATATGGTTACAACAACTTACTAAGTAAATTTGAAATGTTCTTTTTATGTTTCTTTTCTTAAATTTTTGGTACCTAATTCGGTATAGTACTGTAAAACCAGTACCGATATCGGGACCGATCAATTGAATTCGGTTCGGTATTTGGTATCCCAAATCGCCATAAAAATGTAACCGGTACCAATCGGTACGGTACCGAACTCATCTCTAATCCACGAGCGATGCATGTAGGCACACTTTGCCCTTCACTTTAGGAGCCGTTAGCCCATGCTAATGTTATTGCGAATTTAGGGACTAAGCATAAGCGGCAACATACCAGTTCAACTTAGGCAAAGGCATAGGCATTGTGGGGTTTCTTAGAGAGTTTGCACTCTCTTCGCCGAGCGCAAGTCGCGTAGTCCACGAGCGGCTCATGTAGGCACCCTTGAGCTCGAAAAAATTAACGAGTCGAGCTCGAGCTTTACAGGTCTCGGCTTAAGTTTTTATCGAGCTTTTCGAGCATTCTATATATGTATATATTATGTCAAACTTTTCAAGCAATTTAAGTATCGAACTTTATAAGTACCGTGCCTTATATGTATACATATTGAGTCGAGCTTAAGAAGTTTGAGTTAATCTAGTATCAAGCTGAGATTTTATGGAGTTCGAGTTCGAGCGGTGTGCCAAAAAAACAAACTCAATTTATTGATAGAAGCTTGACACCAAAATGCACGAACGGATATTGTATATTATACATACAATTACCAAACGGTAATTTCCAAATTACCTTGCCTCTGTATTTACTTTTCATTCTATTTTCTCATGTTTTTTATTCATCAATAATCATTTAGAATATATAATTAAAATTTCATAATTAATTAGTATTATCATATTTTGTCTTGTGTCTTTTTTTATTATTTGTCTTTTATTAAATTTTTATTATTGTAATCAATGACTTAATTGTTAAATTGAGTAAAGGTTATTGGTTTTTTCAAATATTACATCATTCAATGAAATAATGTTTTACTAATTAACAGATAGCAAATCAAATATATATAGTTTAAATAAGACAAAAAAAATATCCGTTGATTTAAACAGTTGAATAAAAATATAGAAGGACTTAATTACGAAATTCAAAAAAAAAAAAAAAGTTTTTTCAACATTAACCATAATGTATGTGTTAAAAAGAGATTTGTTTTCATTAAAAATCCGATGGTCTGTTTTAGCAAGGAAAAGTTACATTTCTTAACAAAGTGACAGAGAAATTAACGTAAAAAATGTAAATTAAATTTAAATCAAACACATTCCATTATATAAATTAAATACCAGTAAAGGAGTATTTACATTCTTACGTGCCAGGCTCTCGTTAAATCATCACTTGTTGACATTTCATTTTGTACTATATACTACTTAAAATCTAATTTAAATTTAAATCAAACTCATTCTGTTACGTATAATATGAAAATGTAACCAATATAATAAATGATTAACTAAAATATGATAAGCTTATATTTCTTATAATTATTGTATATATTTTTATTAATATTTATTTTTTAAATAAATTTAATTCAATATATGTAATACATGAATTTATCGTATAGTTAAGTAATATAATCAAATTAATAATTAATAATGGATCAATATTTTTAATTACATCAAATCCTTAAATTAAAGCCTTTTCATATGTGTCTTGTAAATGACTTCGTTTGGTCATATCATTATATTTTTTTCTCATTTTGTTTAAACCAGCTTACTTTCAAGATTGTGTTAATCTGGATTTTGGTTTAAAAAAAAAAAAAAAAAAATCCCATAATGACCTATTGGATACGTTATTAGAATCCATAATGACTTACAATCCATCTAGTCCAGCCAAACAAATAAACGAACACATAACATAAACGAACGAGAGATTCTCTGTTTGTGGCGGTTCGTTAAGGATTTGGCCGTGTTCGTGTTCGTTTATATTTGTTCATTTAACAAATAATCGAACATAAATGAACAATTAAACGAACACAACTAACCATAAACGAACAACCTTACTAAATGAAAACAAAACTCACAACACACGGTTCATAGTTTTAAAACGATGTTTGTATATTTATAAAAGATTTTTATGATTTGACTTCATAGAAATTACCCATTATCTCACAACTAATGTTGAGCGACAGGCAAAAAAAGGGGAGTTTCTGGGTATCGTTTCCGTGGAATTGGTTCAACTCACCAATGCTGTTAGTTGTTGTACTTTAAGCTTTATAATAAATAAATGAGTATAAAGGGTAGAGATCCTTCATGGTCTTTGAGGGCCATATATGGGTATAATACCTATTTCAAGATTTAATGAAACACATAGATTCATCGTACCTACTTTAAAAACTCAAAGAAAACCATCAGGGCTTGCCCTGGTGGCCACCACCAAAGGTGGGGAGGCTTGCCTCTAGGAGAGGTCATGGGTTCAATCCCTGATATTGGTGATTCTAATCTAACTTTGGGTGTAATACTAACAACTAAATAGCCTTTCAAAAAAAAAACTCAAAGAAAAAAGATGGAAGTTCATTTGAGCCAGCCCAGGAGATTATATGACCTGATGAAGTCGAAGCCTGTAATCCTTCCACTGTCGTGAGCGAGGGGTTATCGCAGCTCTGTGAAACCAGCCTTACGCAGTGCCCCCTTGCTCTAGGAACCAAGTAACCCGAGCCTTCACTCAAGCCACATGGTCCAACTCACAACTTGGAACGGGCAGGCTAGTTTATGCCACACCATAGCCAATCAACCTGGGCTAGGATCTAGTCCAACCATCTTTGGTACCCTCGCTTGACTTACAGGCAAGCGCTACCAAGCCCGGTGGCAGCTCGTCTACAAACGTCCATTATGAACAATGTATGAGTATGTTGGACCGCCGATGTGGGAACAAACACAAACTTGATTTTTTGTTTGTTTTATAAACAAATTTTAACCGGACGCAATTACAACTCATGAACTCGGAATTATTTTCATCAAAAGAAGGAAATACATTAAGAAGTAACTGTGGAAACAACACCAAGGTAAAGTTAGGATCTCACGCTGTTTTGAAGAGTGAAATGGACCGGACGGTTCAACCGGCTGAACCAGGAAACAAGAAGGTTCTTAGGTTCATGGTTTGGTTAGCTATAAAAGTAAAACCTGGAGAGTTGAGGCTGTGAAAACCGATCAACCGAAAGAGAAAGAAGAACCGTGTCATGGACAATGGAATATCCGGTCGACGACGATGATGTTGGTTGGCATTGCCGATGCCGTTACTGTTAATATAATTAGCTTTTTGCTGTTGTGGTGGCTGACGCCGACAGATGATGGCGGTGGCCGGCGGTAGTTTTGAAACAATGGAGAAGAAACAATTAAATATTGGTATTGTACTCTGTAAATTAAGAAACAATAAATGAAAAGGAGAGGTTTTGGAAGATGATGAAGAGCCTTGGGAAGGGGCGTTGGTTACTTTGGAAATCGTTTTCTCAAACCATCTTTTTACGTTGAGAGATTTTTATTTTTATTTCCTTCCATATTATTATTATTATTAGAGTTAATTATATAAATGGTCCCTGTGGTTTATAGCAAATTTCAGGTTTCGTCCCTAACTTTGAAAAATTACACTGGTAGTCCATATTTTGAAACCTTGTTACGTTTTCGGTCCTTATGAAACACCCGTCCTAATATATTTAGGACAAATACAGGATCGTAAAGTTATTACTTCTAAAAATACGGGATAATATAAAACTTTTCGTCGACAGTAATTAAATATTCATTCAAAGTCAAATGCCAAGTCAAGCGGAATACAACATAAGTCAATATACTAGTACATTACATGCCAACTATTGATCAAATAGTCTACCCGACCCAAAACATCATAAGGTGGCACTAATGTTGATAAGTCTTCTACAAAAATCCGCAACTTTAAGCATCTTTCTAGCTAATGATAACTTAGCCCATCGGGCCTTTACCTTTGTCTCCACCTGAAAAGTAATTCCCCAAACGGGGTAAGCTCACAGCCTAGCGAGTAACAAGGTGAAAGCATACAGTGCATATATGTAATAACTGAAAGTACATGTAAAAGAAGGGAGACGGCACTCCTGAGAGTCGTAAACGGGGAACGGCACCCAACCTGTGTATATCCGTAGGAGGACGGCACTCCCGATCAGTATTTCAAGGAGACGGCACTCCCTACAATATCTGATTTGCCACACGGAGTAGCATCACCATCAGTGTATACCATATCATGCATGTATGTGGAAAGGGACGGCACCCCACGAATAAACATAAGAGTGAATCATATGAATCATATAAGGTTGCTTGTGAAACTTATAAAAGAGAACGAGATTAACAAGTAATTTTGATGATAGCAATTAACAAGTATATGCAAAGTTATGAATTCACAACATTGTTACTCACGATTTTATTGAGGTCAAAAGTCCACACAAGCCCGAGACGTCTAGCCACTAATCAACTGATACACGTCACCGATTTATACTTTCAAACCTGGAATCATAAAATGACGGTCTACTCCAAACTTTCTAACTTTTTTATAAAATCTAGGCTTTGTTATTTAGACCGGAGTAGTGATCATTACCAGGGTGTCATGACCATGACAGAGCCTAGTATCAAGACCACTACACTGAAATAGATGTCTTTTCTGCTGGGTCATGACCACTACAGAAGGTCATGGTCACTACATAAGTCATGACCACTACAAAGGGTCATGGTCACTACACAGGTCATGACCACTACAACAGTTCATGAACACTACGCATGCCGTGACCACTACCTTAGGTCGTGACCACTACATTTGGTCGTGACCACGACTAGTGCAATTCACCCATTTTCCAGAATGTCGAACAGAAGCTATTTTTTGACGTTTTTAACTTCAAAACCAACTTTTAACACTTATCAAATATATATATGCCTTACCAAAACAACCCAAAACATCCTTACAACATTTAAACATAAAAACACTCACACATAAACATCAAATTCACCATTTAATTCTCTCTTTCATTTCTTTTTTCATTAAGAACACAAATTTTATAAAATTATCAAATCTTTGCTATAAACTTCAAATTTCCGTTTGAAATCACGAGATAACTTTACAAACAAGTTTATAAACATATTCCTAACATCATTTAACAATTTCAAGGTTTTAAATCATGTTTTGAAGATTTCACAATTAATGGTGTTTTGAAGCTTTTCAAGAAAAACGAAGAAGATGAAGACAATAAACACAAAATTAGACATTGTAGATGATTGTAAACACACTTTGATGCTCAAAATCGGATTTCACACATACACCAATATTCAAATACGATTTTTAGAGAAAAATACCACTAATTGAAGCCTTCCTTGAAGAAGAATTTTTGGTGGAAATTCACAAGATCAACACCTCCTTCAACAAGCTCTAAGTGATGAAATTATCTCTGGATTTTTGAAGGATAAAGGAGGCTTTATTTATAGAAGAAATGTGATGATTGATTTTTGTAAAGATAAGTAAAAGGGAGTGATTTTTGGAATAAAAAAATTCAAGTATGGAGGGAGAAGAGTAAAGGTGAGGGAGAGGGAGAGGGAATGCAGGGAGTGGGAGGAGGCGTGCCTTGTCTGCTCTCCTCTTCCAACCCAGTCAAATTCGTAAACTGTCAGTATTTGCACCCGATATCCCAAAAAGTGAAATATTCGATATTATACTCATTCTTCTCGATTTTTCGCGTTCTTTCCAAATATGATGACGGAATTGCCTAATTTTGATTTTAATAAATATCTTTATTTTTTTATTGAATATAAAATAGCAGAAATGAATTTACCGAAATTTACGGGCGTTACACCTTAAACAACACAAATTTTAAAAATACCAATTTTGCCCTTAAAAATTAGTTTCACATATGGTCCCTAATCAATTAATATGTTTTTCTTTATATTTAATTATTTGTATATTTATAATTGTTTAATTAATAAATAATATTTTACTTATTAGTATAGAAACTTAATTACAAATTATTTATGTTATTTATCTATATATTAATGCGTTTAATTATTATTATTATGATCATCATCTAAATTCATTCGTTTGGACGAAAATATTAATATTTTTTATTACTTTTTGTTTTATAAAAATTTTGCAAACAATTTATATATTTAGTTAATTTACCCTTCTTATATTCATATATTAAATTTTATATGCTATTAATGTTGTTTTTGAAATTCTAAACATGAAAAATATGTACATTCATTTATACATTGTAAAAAGCATTCATTCTTATTTTATAGATTTTTGTTACTAAACTATTGCATATTTTACATAGAAAAAAAGTGTTAGTAAAGTATTATTTCCAATAAACTTTAAACAATTTGGAAAAAGTTATATATATATATATATATATATATATATATATATATATATATATATATGACTATTTTAAATTTATTTTCTCATTTAAAAAAATATAAAATATTATTTTCTTAATTAATTTTTTACTGAATTAAATTAGAAAATGATATTTATTTATTTTTAAAATTTATTTTTTTTGGGGTTTAATATTTAAAGTTTACAAGGATATATATGAATTTTTCCTAAAATGTGTAATCATTTTAGCATTTTTAAAATTTTTATGAGTGTAACATAGGGGCATAGGGTTGTAAAAATGCTTAAAAAAAACTATAAGCTTGTTAAAGTTTATTAGAAATAATACAAATTTAGTAGCATTATTTTATATGTAGAATATACACTAGTCTACTAATAAAAAGCTATAAGATAATAATGATTGGTTTATAAAATTTAGAAATGAATGTACATATTTTTCATGTTTAGAATTTTAAAAACAACATTAATAGCATTTAAAAATTAATATATGAGGATAAGATGGATAAATTAATTAAATATATAGATAGATGGAAAATTTAATAAAACAAAAATTAAGAAAAATAAAAATACTTTTGTCAAAACGAATGAATGTAGATAATAATAACAATAATAATAACAATAATAGCAATAATAATAATGAAACTCATTAATATATAGATACATAACATAAATAAATTGAAATTAAAATTTTATATTATTAAGTAAAATATTATTTATTACTAAAACAATTATAGATATACAAATAATTAAAAATAAAGAAAAACTAAATTAATTGATTAGGGACCATGTGTGAAATTAATTCTCAATGGCAAAATTGAAATTTTTAAAAAATTGAGTTGCTTAGGGGCTGAAAACGTGACAAGGTTTCTAAATATGGGCTACCAATGTAATTTTTCAAAGTTAGGGACGAAACTTGAAATTTGCTACAAACCACAGGGACCATTTATGTAATTTACTCTTATTATTATTGTGGGAAATCATGTAAAAAGTCAATGCACTTTCGGTATTTTTTGAATAAGTCGTTGTACCAAAAACTTTACCATAAAAGTCTCTCAACCAGTGGCGGGTCCAGAAATTTTTTTTATAGGGGTCGGAATTTAATAGCTAGGAGACACGAGAGTGTAAGTGCTTGTGACTTCAAATTTATTTTTAAATTTCAAACTTTCGGTTCGATTTATATAGATAATATAATTAAACAAATACGTAAATGATACGACGTCATTAATCGTTACAAACTTACAAACAAACAAAAACTAGATTCTAAAGTTAGCCTCTACGAGTTTTCATCTTTTGAAAATAGATTATTTCATCTTCATCCGACACTTGACGGAGATTCGGATCTTGGTAACACTTTGACTCAAGTTAAGTAAGTTTTCTTCATGTCTTCTTCTATTCTTCGTCACCAATAAACTTTTATAATGGTTTATTTTGTATGACTTGGTTTATTTGGAATCCATAAACTAAATTTTTTTTATTGTTTTGTGAGAATTGAATATATGGTTACAACAAGTTACTAAGTAAATTTGAAATGTTCTTTTTATGTTTCTTTTCTTAAATTTTCGGTACCTAATTCGGTATAGTACCGTAAAACCAGTACCGATATCGGGACCGATCAATTGAATTCGATTCGGTATTTGGTATCCCAAATCGCCATAAAAATGTAACCGGTACCGAACTCATCTCTAGTCCACGAACGATGCATGTAGGCACACTTTGCCCTTCACTTTAGGAGCCGTTAGCCCGTGCTAATGTTATTGCGAATTTAGGGACTAAGATGCATAAGCAGCAACATACCAGTTCAATTTAGGCAAAGGCATGGTGGGGTTTCTTAGAGAGTTTGCACTCTCCTCGCCGAGCGCAAGTCGTGTAGTCCACGAGCGGCACATGTAGGCAACCTTTGCATTTCGCTTTAGGAATCGTTAGCCCGTGATAATGTTTTTGCAAATCTAGGGACTGAGATAGGACTGCAAACGAGTCGAGCTTCTATTGAGCTCGATCTCAAGCCCGAGCCCAAAACTTGAGCTCGAATAAATTAACGAGTCGAGCTCGAGCTTTACAGGTCTCGGCTTAAGTTTTTATCGAGCTTTTCGAGCCTTCTATATATGTATATATTATGTCAAACTTTTCAAGCAATTTGAATATCGAACTTTATATGTACCGAGCCTTATATGTATACATGTTGAGTCGAGCTTAGGAAATTTGAGTTTTTCTAGCATCAAGCTGAGATTTTATGGAGTTCAAGTTCGAGCTATTTATGGGTCGGGCTTAAGAAATTTGGTGAGAAATGGAAAGAAAGAGAAATGGTTGTTCCCAAAAATAGAAAGGAAGTATTAAACAATGACTAATCTATGTAATCTACGTAATACAAGAGAACACAAAACGCCGAATGACATTTAATTATTTGATTTCTTTCGATACTATTTTATAATTTATTAGCGTCGTTTGAATGTATCGAATGTATACATATTAATAAATGAGAACATTTCATTCCACATGGCATTCCCTCCTCAAATTTCATCTTTAATTTCCCTCCTTTTTTCCTTAAATAGATCAATTAATTTTCTAAATTATTAATCTATACGTATTAATAAATGAGAACATTTCATTCCACATGACATTCCCTCCTCAAATTTCATCTTTAATTTCCCTCTTTTTTTTCCTTAAATAGATCAATTAATTTTCTAAATTATTAATGCTTAAATAAATAAGGATAAAAATAAAACTTAAATTTGCTACTTAAATTTTGATTAAAATGTTACTAAATAATATGAAATTTAAAAAAGTATCAAATTCAAATGTTATCCTAAATTAAAATATGACTTTCAAATTTAAAATTTAAATTATAATTATATATTTGAATTATTATATATATAAAACACAATTCAAATTATAACTTAGTATATAGTTTATATGATTTCAAATTTTTATGTATCCTATTTAACACTAATATCTTATTATTCTTTAATTATATTTATAATAATATTTAAAGTTTTTATATATTTTTAAAAATTATTTATTTATTAAATATACCCATATACTACATCCATCTATAATATATACTATTATAAAAAATAACTAAGTTGTCATGTGTCATCATCTGTTATTGTTACGTGACATACTTTCTACCTCCATTTGTAAATTATATATTCTAAATCTATAATTACTTCATATAAAAAATAGTATAAATGTCTAATCAATCTAGAACTTATATATAAAACTCAAATTGGAATTTGAATTTATATTTGTATTTAAGTATATTATCTTGTGTAAGTAGAAACTATAAATTTAATAAAATATTTTTAAAAAATATCCTACAATATTAATGAAATTAGTTTTTTAAATTTATATACATGTTATACATGGGTTTATAGACTAGTTATTCTATATATGATTTCACATATTTTTGGTGAATATGACAATTGTCAAGTAAAATCATATTACTAAAATAAACTAAAATTTTGGATTGTTACAGTTGAGATCCTACTTTTAAATATACATTTAAAGAATCAAAATCTAAAAATAAATTTTTTGGCTCCAAAAATTGAAATCGTGTATTTAAGAGATCTTCCTGAACCGATATTTATGTTTTTTGAATAGAAACAAAAATAAATTTATACAAGCTTGACACCAAAATACACAAACGGATATTATATATACATACAATTGCCAAATGATGATTTCCAAATTACTTACATCTGTATTTATTTTTCCATTTAAATATGGCAATGGGCGAGAAAAAAACCGAAACTCATGGATACCCGTCCGTTATGGGTGGGTAAACCCGTGAAAACACACCCGTTGACATGGGTATGGGTACAAAATCATACCCGCTGGCGGGTGGGTACGGGTTTACTATTTCACCCGCGGGTATACCCGCCACCCGTACCCGCGAAACCCGTCAGGTTCACCCACGGGTATACCCGTTAAACCCGCGTAATATTGTCATTATATATATAATTATTATTTGGAAACATTAATTATTATTATGTATTTATGTTTGTATGTTTGATATTATTATTATTTGGATGTGTTTGCAATATTTTTATGTTTAGTTGGAATTGGATGTGTTTTAGTGCTAAAATATGTTTCGTTGGGTAAAAAAATGTTTATAATTGTTAAAAAGGTGAAACCCGTGGGTTTACCCGTGCCCATGGGTATCCGCGGGTGGCGGCCATGGGCGAGAAAATCCACTCGTTGACGGGTTTTTGACGGGTGGCGGGTATTGAAATACCCACGGGCACGGGTGACGGGTGATATGTATCCGTGCCCGCCGCCCGCGGGGTGCCATCTCTATTTCCATTCTATCTTCTCATGTTTTTTCTTCATCAATAATCATTTAGAATGTATTATTAAAATTTTATAATTAATTAGTATTATCTTATTTTGTCTTGGGTCTTTTTTTGTTATTACTCTTTTATTAGTTTTTGATTATTGCAATCATGACTTAATTGTTAAAATGAGTAAAGATTATTGGTTATTTCAAATATTACATCATTCAATGAAATAACATTTTACTGATTAACGGATAGCAAATCAAACATATATAGTTTGAATAAGACAAAAAAAATATATATTGACTTAAACAGTTGAATAAAAATATTCAAGGACTTAACTACAAAATTCAGGAAAAAAAATTATGTGTTAAAAAGTTATTTGTTTTCATTAAAAATCCGATGGTCTGTTTTAGCAAGGAAAAGTTACATTTCTTAACAAAGTGACAGAGAAATTTGCGGAAAAAATGTAATTTAAATTTAAATCAAACACATTCGATTGTATAAATACCAGTAAATGAGTATATACATGTCTTACGTGCCAGACTCTCGTTAAATCATCACTTGTTGACACTTCATTTTGTTATATGTACTACTCAAAATCTAATTTAAATTTAAATCAAACTCATATATGATAATTTTACTAATATAATAAATGATTAACTAAAAATATGACAAACTTAATTTCTTTTAATTATTTCATATATTTTTATTAATTTTTATCTCTGAAATAATTTTAATTCAACGCATGTAATACATGAATTTATCGTATAGATAAGTAATATAATCAAATTAGTAATTAATAATGGATCAATATTTTTTTTAATTACATCAAATTCTTAAATTAAAGCCTTCTCATACGTGTCTTGTAAATGACTTCGTTTGGTCATATCATTGTATTTTGAGTAAATTACATAAATGGTCCCTATGGTTTATAGCAAATTACAGGTTTTGTCCCTAACTTTTAAAAATTACGCTGATGGTCCATATTTCTAAACTTTGTCACGCTTTCAGTCCCTAAACAATTCAATTTTTTAAAAATACCAATTTTGCCCTTACAAATGAATTTCACATATGGTCCCTAATCAATTAATGTAATTTTTGATTTATAAATTATTATTTGTATTTTTATAATCATTCTTTTTTATGAAAATGTTTATTTCGTTTATTAATTTTTGTTTTATAAATTCTTTTTTTCATATATCTATATATTTAATTAATTTATCCTTCTTATTTTCACATACTAATTTCTAAATGTTATTCATATTGTTTTGGAATTTTATACATGTAAGATATGTACATTCATTTATAAATTTTAAAAAGCATCCCTTGTGATTTCATAAATGTTATTAGATAACATTATAAATTCTACATATGAAATGATATTAGTAAAAATATATTATTTTTAATAATCTTTAACAAGCTTGTATAGCATTCTAAATTTTTTATGAGTATATCATATCATTCTTTTCTATTGTTTGAATAGTATAAAATATATGTTCATTGTTACATATAAATTCTACTTTACTTTTTTTTTTCTATTCTTTTTTATTTTTATTTCATCAACAAAAAAATATGAGAAATTTTTTAAATTATTTCTAAAAAACATTTGATAGTTCTAAATAATATTTTAATATATATTTAATGTCATTAAAAAATGTTTTGTTTTTTTAATATTAAAATAATGTTTTATTTTTTAATTTTAAAATAGTGTTTTTAAAAAAAATATTTAATATTATCAATAGATTTTTTGAAATAATTTAAAAGTTTCTTACATGTTGTATTTTGTGAAATAAAAATAAAAAATAGAAAAAAAAATAAAAGAATGATGTATATTTAATAATATACTCTTCAAACATTAGAAAAATGATATGATACACCCAAAAAAATTTTAAAAATGCTAAAAAGATTACAATCTTGTTAAGTTTATTAGGAATAATACAATTTTACTTACACTATTTCATATGTAAAATATACAATATTCTACCAATAAAAATCTATAAATTAAGAGTAGATAATTTTTATAATCTATAAATGAATGTACATATTTACATGTTTAGAATTTCAAAAACACCTTTAATATCATTTAAAGTTAATACATGAAGATAAGAATGATAAATTAATTAAATATATAAATAGATTGGAAAATAGTTTATAAAACAAAAATTAATAAAAAAAAATAAAATATTTTTCTTCGAAATGAACGAATGTAGAAATAACTAAATATATATTTAAAATTAATAGGTATGAAACTTATTAATATATAGGTAAAGTACATAAATAAATTGTAGATAAATTCTTATAATAATAAATAAAATATTACTTATTTATTAAACATTTATGAATATACAAATAATTAAATATGAAGTAAAAACTTAATTAATTCATTAAGGACCATCAGTGAAATTAGTTTCTAAGGGCAAAATTGGAATATTTAAAAAATTGAGTTGCTTAGGGACTGAAAACGTAACAATGTTTCAAAATATGGACTACCAGTGTAATTTTTAAAAGTTAGGGACGAAACCTGTAATTTGCTATAAACCACAGGGACCGTTTATGTAATTTACTCTTGTATTTTTTTTTTCATTTTGTTTAAATCAGCTGTCTTTCAAAATTGTCTTAATTTGGATTTTGGAAAAAAAAAATAATAATCCCATAATGGCCTATTGGATAAGTTATTACAATCCATAATGACTTACAATCCATCTAGTCTAGCCAAACAAATAAACGAACACAAACATAAACAAACGGGAGATCTCTGTTTGTGGTTGTTCGTTAAGGATTTGGCCGTGTTCATTTAACAGATAATCGAGCATAAATAAACAATTAAACGAACACAACTGACCATAAACGAACAATGTTACTAAATGAAAACAAAACTCACAACACACGGTTCATAGTTTTCAATTTATGTTTGTACATTCATAAGATTTATAATTGACTTCATAGAAACCACCCATTATCTCACAACTGATATGGACTACCAGTGTAATTTTTAAAAGTTAGGGACGAAACCTGTAATTTGCTATAAACCACAGGGACCGTTTATGTAATTTACTCTTGTATTTTTTTTTTTCATTTTGTTTAAATCAGCTGTCTTTCAAAATTGTCTTAATTTGGATTTTGGAAAAAAAAATAATAATCCCATAATGGCCTATTGGATAAGTTATTACAATCCATAATGACTTACAATCCATCTAGTCTAGCCAAACAAATAAACGAACACAAACATAAACAAACAGGAGATCTCTGTTTGTGGTTGTTCGTTAAGGATTTGGCCGTGTTCATTTAACAGATAATCGAGCATAAATAAACAATTAAACGAACACAACTGACCATAAACGAACAATGTTACTAAATGAAAACAAAACTCACAACACACGGTTCATAGTTTTCAATTTATGTTTGTACATTCATAAGATTTATAATTGACTTCATAGAAACCACCCATTATCTCACAACTGATGTTCAGCGACAGGCAAAAAGGTAGAGCAAGTTAATTTTTGAAACGTAACATAAACAAACGGGAGATCTCTGTTTGTGGTTGTTCGTTAAGGATTTGGCCGTGTTCATTTATATTTGTTCATTTAACAGATAATCGAACATAAATGAACAATTAAACGAACACAACTAACCATAAACGAACAACGTTACTAAATGAAAACAAAACTCACAACACACGGTTCATAGTTTTCAATTTATGTTTGTACATTCATAAGATTTATAATTGACTTCATAGAAACCATCCATTATCTCACAACTGATGTTGAGCGACACGCAAGAAGGTGGACCAAGTTTTTTTTTGAAACGTGGCAGTTTCTGGGTATCGTTCCCGTGGAAATGGTTCAACTCACCAATGCTGATAGTTGTTGTACTTTAAGCTTTATAAGAGATAAGTAGGTTTAAAGAGTTGAGATCCTTCAATGGTCTTTGGGGGCAATATATATTTCAAGATTTAATGAAACACATAGATTCATACCTACTTTAAAAACTTGACACAAATACAAAGGAGATTTAATGAAACACGGTAAAATGAAACACATAGATTCATATACCTACTTTAAAAACTTGACACAAATACGAAGGAGATTTAATGAAAGACGATAAAAAAAAGATGGATGTTCATTTGAGCCAGCCAGAAGATTATATGACCCGATGATGAAGCCGAAGCTAATACGGAAAAAGATGGATGTTCATTTGAGCCAGCCCAGAAGATTATATGACCTGATGAAGTCGAAGCCTGTTATCCTTCCACTGTCGTGAGAGAGAGGTTTTCGCAGCTCTGTGAAACCAGCCTTACGCAGTGCCCCCTGCTTTAGGAACCAAGTAACCCGAGCCTTCACTCAAGCCACATGGTCCAACTCACAACTTGGAACGGGCAGGCTAGTTTACACGACACCAGAGCCAATCAAACCGGGCTAGGATCTAGTCCAACCATCTTTAATACCCTCGCTTGAGTTACAGGCAAGCGCTACCAAGCCCGGTGGCAGCTCGTCTACAAGCGTCCATTATAAACAATGTATGAGTAATGTTAGACCGCCGATGTGGGAAAAAACACATTCTTGATTTCTTGTTTGTTCTGTAAATTTTTTTTAACTGGACACATTTACAACTCATGAACTCGGAATTACTTGCATCAAAAGAAGAAATTACATTAAGAAATAACCGTAGAAACAAAGATTCAGAATAAGAAACCGAAACCAAAATAAACAACATCAAAGTAAAGTTAGGTTCTCATGCTGTTTTGAAAAGTGAACCGGACAGGACGGTTCAACCGGCTGAACCAGGAACCAAGAAGGTTCATGAATTGGTTAGCTATAAAAGTAAAACCTGGAGATGATGTTGGTTGGCATTGCCGTCACTGTTAATATAATTAGTTTTTTGCTGTTGTGGTGGCTGACGCCGACAGATGTGACGGTGGCCGGCGGTGGTTTTGAAACAATGGAGAAGAAACAATTAATAATTGGTATTGTACTCTGTAAATTAAGAAACAATAAATGAAAAAGAGAGGTTTTGGAAGATGATGATGAGCCTTGGGAAGGGGGCATTGGTTACGTTGGAAATCGTTTTCACAAACCATCTTTTTATGTTAAGAGATTTTATTTTCATTTCCTTGCATGTTATTATTATATGAAATCATGTAAAAGTCACTCAACTTAAAAATGTTTTCGTAAAAATCACTACACACAAAATGTTATTTTAAAATTTTTTTAACTTAACAAAATCTTATAAAAAACTTTAGAAAAATCCTTAAAAAATCTAATAAAACAACATAATTCGTGAAAATTTCAAGTTGAAAGACTTTTTCTAAAACGTCTTTGGAAGATGGACTTCATCAAAAAATATTAAAAGTACATTGGTTTTTTTATTATCCCTGTTATTATTGTTATTTACCAACATATTCTTCCTCTCTAGTCAGTCCAATTATATAAATATGAATCATGTCACTTGAGTTGTAAATGTCCAATTTACTTTCACAATTATTCTTAACAAACCCCATTCATGAAGTTAGTTTTTTTTTTATCTTCATTGAACTTCAACAAGCCATTTATGCGATAGAACTTTGAAGATAACGATTCGTAACAATCGCCATTTATCGGCGTCTAACCTAAGCCCAAAGTTGTTCTTGTTTTGTTCCGACTCAAAAAGAAAATATGCATCTTGGTTTATTCCAATACCTATGTTCAAGATTTAATGAAAGAAGATAGATTCATACCAACTTCTAAAACTTAATATTTGAATACATCTGTGTTTTAAGCATGAACCAACTTTAGTCTTTAGAGCATAACAACGTTACCGAAATTAAGAAAAAGAAAAAAGATGGTTGTCCATTTGAACCAGCCAGGAAGATTATATGACTCGATGAAGCCGAAGCCTGTTATCCTTCCACTGTCGTGAGCGAGGGGTTTTCGCAGCTCTGTGAAACCAGCCTTACGCAGTGCCCCCTGCTCTAGGAACCAAGTAACCCAAGCCTTCACACGGGTCACATAGTCCAACTCACAACTTGGAACGGGCAGGCTAGTTTACGCCACACCAGAGCCAATCAACCAGGCTAGGATCTAGTCCGACCATCTGTGTTTTAAGCATGAACCAACTTTAGTCTTTAGAGCATAACAACGTTACCGAAATTAAGAAAAAGAAAAAAGATGGTTGTCCATTTGAACCAGCCAGGAAGATTATATGACTCGATGAAGCCGAAGCCTGTTATCCTTCCACTGTCGTGAGCGAGGGGTTTTCGCAGCTCTGTGAAACCAGCCTTACGCAGTGCCCCCTGCTCTAGGAACCAAGTAACCCAAGCCTTCACTCGGGTCACATAGTCCAACTCACAACTTGGAACGGGCAGGCTAGTTTACGCCACACCAGAGCCAATCAACCAGGCTAGGATCTAGTCCGACCATCTTTAATACCCTCACTTGAGTTACAGGCAAGCGCTACCAAACCCGGTGGCAACTAATCTACAAGCGTGCCTTATAAACAATTTATGAGTATGTTAGACTGCCGATGTGGGAACAAATACATTCTTGATATTATTATCTGGACAAATTAGACAACTCTAAAACTTGTAATTATTTTGCATCAAAAGATGGAAAAACCTTTAAGAAACAATTGGAAAAACAAAGATTCAGAATAACAAATGGAAACTAAATATGTGAGTTTCTTAAGCTATTTTGAAAAACGGATCAGCCAGACGGTTCAACCGGTTGCACTGAAAACCGATATGCCTCCGGTTTGGATCTCTATGAAACCCGGTCAAGAGTCAAAACCGTAAGTTTCTGTAATAAATTGGTGAAAAAAGGTCAACTGAAAAAAGAAAAAAAAAAAAAAAGTTGTCGTCATTGTTAACATTAGCTTTACCATTGTGGTCGCCGACGCTGACGGAGGATGACGGTGGTGCCGTGGTGGTGAGGACGAGAAGACGCGGGGATTTTTGTTTCTTTTTGTGGTGGAGAAGAAAGATTCAAAGAAGTGGTAATACTTGCTAGTAAAGAAAGATGATGAGCTTTGGAAAAGAAATTGTTCTCACGTCGCATCATCTTTTTGTTACAGATTTTTATTTTTACTATTCTAATTATTATTAATAACTAGTTTATTATCCGCGTATTATGCGGATATTTTTAATATATATAATATTATAAATTAAAAGGTAAAGATATAAATATTTTTTTTTAAACAAAACTATATAAATATATATGAATAGTAATTATTTGCTTATATTTTTAAAACTTTTATTATATTATAATTAATAAGTTAGTAGAGTATTAGATATTGTTTGATTTGATTTGAATTTAAAAGTTAATTATATTAGATTCGGATAGAATTCAATTAAATTTCTTTATTATTTTTAAAACTCATAAATGTCACGTGTCGATTCATAGTGATAACACGTGACTTCACAAGAAAAGTGTAAAGTTACTCTTTTATTAGTATTTATTATAGATATATAGATTTGTTAAATTATTAAGCGTACTATTATATCAATTCATATTTTCATTCAGATTTTTTAGAATTGATAAAAAGAATTGATAATTTCTATAAATTAGTTTAAATTTTAAAATCAATACTTTTGTAGAATATTTATGAATGAAAACATATGAAATATATGAACGATTAATTGTATCTAATTCGTCAACATTTTATACTTAATATGATTTAACTAAAAAAGTTATGTTATATTAATAAATAAATACTTGCTTTAAGATATCCCATAATGACCTATTGGATAAGTTATTACAATCCATCTAGTCTGGCCAAACAACTAAACGAATACGATCATAAACAAATGGAAGATTCTCTGTTTGTGGTTGTTCGTTAAGGAGTTGGCCGTGTTTTTGTTCATTTATATTCGTTCATTTAACAGATAATCGAACATAAATGAACAATTAAACGAACACAACTAAACATAAACGAACAACCTTACTAAATGAAAACAAAACTCACAACACACGGTTCATAGTTTTCAAATGATGTTTATATATTTATAAAAGATTTTTATGATTTGACTTCATAAAAACCACCCATTATCTCACAACTGATGTTCAGCGACAGGCAAAAAGGTGGAGCAAGTTTATTTTGAAACGTGGCAGATTCTGGGTATCGTTTCCGTGGAATTGGTTCAACTCACCAATGCTGATAGTTGTTGTACTTTAAGCTTTATAAGAAATAAGTAGGATTAAAGAGTTGAGATCCTTTAGTGGTCTTTGGTAATGAAACACGATAAAAAAAGATGGATGTTCATTTGAACAAGCCCAGGAGATTATATGACCTGATGAGGCCGAAGCCTGTTATCCTTCCACTGTCGTGAGCGAGGGGTTATCGCAGCTCTGTGAAACCAGCCTTACGCAGTGCCCCCTGCTCTAGGAACCAAGTAACCCGAGCCTTCACTCAAGCCACATGGTCCAACTCACAACTTGGAACGGGCAGGCTAGTTTATGCCACACCAGAGCCAATCAACCTGGGCTAGGATCTAGTCCAACCATCTTTAATACTCTCACTTGAGTTACAGGCAAGCGCTACCAAGCCCGGTGGGAGCTCGTCTACAAGCGTCCATTATAAACAATGTATGAGTATGTTAGACCGCCGATGTGGGAGCATACACATTCTTGATTTCTTGTTTGTTCTGTAAAATTTTAAATTATTTGCATTAAAAGAAGGAAATACATTAAGAAATAACTGTAAAACAAATATTCAGAATAAGAAACCGAAGCCAAAATAAACAACATCAAGGTAAAAGTGAACCGGACCGGACGGTACAACCGGCGGAACCACGAAACAAGAAGGTTCTTAGGTTCATGGTTTGGTTAGCTATAAAAGTAAAACCTGGAGAGTTGAGGCTGTGAAAACCGATCAACCGAAAAAGAAAGAAGAACCGTGTCACGGACTATGGAATATCCGGTCGACGACGATGATGTTGCTTGGCATTGCGGTTGCTGTTAATATAATTAGCTTTTTGCTGTTGTGGTGGCTGACGCCGACAGATGATGGCGGTGGCCGGCGGTGGTTTTGAAACAATGGAGAAGAAACAATTAATAATTGGTATTGTACTCTGTAAATTAAGAAACAATAAATGAAAAGGAGAGGTTGAGCCTTGGGAAGGGGGCGTTGGTTACTTTGGAAATCGTTAACACAAACCATCTTTTTATGCTAACTGTAAGAGATTTTTATTTTTATTTCCTTACATAATATTATTATTATTGTTATTAGACTAAATTACATAAATGGTCCCTGTGGTTTATATAGAATTACGATTTTAGTCCCTGAAAAAATTTTATTACACCAGAAGTCCCTGAAATCGAAAAGTTGTAACATTTTGGTCCCTGGAACTAACGGCCGTTAACTTGAGCTGTTAGTTTCAGGGGCATTTTTGTCCTTTTGACTTTCAAGGACCATTTATGTAATTTTCAAACTTTCAGGGACCATTTATGAAATTTTCATACTTTTCATATATATAAATATTTATCATTTCTTTCTTTTTATAATTTAATTATCCAAATATAAATTTTATTTTTTATTCCTTTTGTTTTAATCATTAATTTTTATTTGTATGTTTATTGTTATTATAATGTTATTTTTCTAATATATATTACTATAATTATTTATTTAAGATTAGTATATGATATACATGATTCATTTTTTTCAATTATTCATTGAGAATCCAAATCTTTCTCTATTATTGTTTTTATTTAAGAAAAATAAAAAGAAAAACTAGTTGTAGTTTTTTTCGTTCGGAAAATCTAAAATTGAAATGATTTATTTCTTTTCTCCATTCAAAAAAAATTCAAAATAACAAAACTTGTTGAATCTTTTTTCGTTTGGAAAAAGAATATATTCAAAATGTTTCGTAGTTTTTTCATTGCAAATACTTAATAAATTTTTTTAATTCTAAATGGTTTGAAAAAATCAAGAATTGGAATGATTCATCGCTTTTTAGTCATATAAATTAAGTTCCAAATGGTTTATTGTTTTTATTGAAAAAATTAAAATTGTATTGATTATTTTATCTACGTTTAATTAAAAATCAGAATGGTTCTTTTTTTTTTTTGAAAAATTCAAAAATCATAAATCATAACGGTGAACCATTATAATGAACCATTTCAATTTTAATTTTTTTGATTAAAAAACGATGAACCATTATAATTTTTGATATGTTAAACAACGATAACCATCTTGATTTTAATGACGAACCATTTTGATTTAAATTTTTTTGATCAAAAAACGGTAAACTGCTATGATTTTTGACTTTTTCAAACAAAAGAATAATTATGATTTTTAATTAAACGTAGATAAAAAGATCAACACAATTTCAATTTTTTCAATAAAAACAACAAACCGTTTAGAATTTAATTTATTTGACTAAAAAGCGATGAATCATTTTAATTATCGATTCTTGCAAACCAGTTAGAATACAAAAATTCTATTAATTATTTGCAATGAAGAAACTACGAAGCATTTTGATTATATTATTTTTCTAAACGAAAAAAGCTTCAACACGTTATTTGAATTTTTTAGAATGGAGAAAAGAAATAAATCAGTTCGATTTTAGATTTTCCGAACGAAAAAAAGTACAACTAGTTTTTATTTTTATTTTTCTTATATGAAAAAAAAATAGAGAAATATTTGGATTCTCAATAAATAATTGAAAAAAATGAACCAGATATATCATATAATAATCTTAAATAAATAATTACAGTAATGTATAAAAAAAATAACACCAATAATTACAATAAACATAAAATAAAAATTAATGATTAAAACATAAGGAATAAAAAAAAGGTTATATCCAGCACATATAATATAATTTATGTGTTGATAAATGATTAGGTTGGAAGATACTTGAAGAAATAGTGACTTTGGAGAGGAAAAATATCGACGATATTATATTTACTTAAACACAACTAACAAAATTACATATATAAATGTCAACAATAATATTATAAAAATTAAAATTAATAAAGAAGATGAACTTTAAATAAATTAGTAAAGAAATATATATTTAAATTAAAAGAAAAGTTAAATTTTAAATAAAATACGAACAATAGTAAATGTAAATAAAATATTAAAACATAACTATATTTATAAATAAAATAAGTGTGTTTATAATGAATTAAGTAAAACTATAAATAATATAATTATAAAGATAAATTAAAATAAAATAAATGTTGGACTATAAATGGGTAAATAGTAAAACCATAGGGACTAAAAGCGTCTCAATGAAAGGGTAAAAATGTCATTCTTACAAATTTAACGGTTGTGTCGTTAAGTTTAACGGACGAGGGACTAAAAAGGCACAAAATTAGCAAAATAGGGATGAAATTTGACTTTATTATGGTTAAGGGACTGAATTCGGGTAAACCATCAAACCACAAGGACCAAAAATGTCCTTTACTCTATTATTTACAAACATATTCTTCCTGTTAGTAGTTGATACATACAAGAAAATAATTGTCTGTACATTACGACATGATCAGTGCCAATCCTATCATTATTGAGGTCCGGGGCAAACACTTAAAAATGACACTCTATATATATAAGCAAAATTCGTATTAAAAAGTTACAATTAAATGATATTGAGAAAAAAATGTTATACTTTTTATTCGTATGTTTATAAATTGGCAAAAGTTACACACAATTTTATATTATATTTTTATTAGTAAATTGAGTAACAAACGTTTAAATTTTAAATGATTCATAATATAAACGATAAACATACGTGTTAAAAAGAAATAACATCCTAAGAAATAAGTACATGTCTCATTAATATTTTTAATAGTCGCATAATAAAATAACATAAATCATGTGATAAACAAAAATAAAAAAATCAAACTCATTGAAATACAAAAATATAAATATTGAATTTGATCGATAATATATTTTGATATAAAGTAAATAGACGATATCTATAGATGAAAATACAAGTGGTAGTGATTATATATAAAATAAAATAAAAATGCACTCAGTGAGATTTGATCTCATGCCATTAGAATTCCAAGATAAGATGATTGTCAGCTGAACCAACTCATTACTTAAGTTTTTTATCACCCAAAAAATATATAAGCTAATACTAGACAGGTGGGCTATATTAAATATAAATTTTTTTGGGGCCCCTTATACTGAATTGGGCCCTGGGCGGCGGCCCATGTGGACCAGGCCCAGGGCCGGCCCTGGACATGATAAATCTGTATATTGTTTATAAATAAATGAAAAATGTTACCAAATTTTAATCAATAAAAAGTTAAATACATTAAATTTAATATCAAACTAGTATATTGAAATAAACTAAAACTCAAGGTAAATAAAAATTAATATCATATTTGATTTAATATTATATTGTTTATAAATGCTAACTAAAATTAATAATGTATAGAAACTTCAAAAATTAAATGTATAGTAAGTTGAAATTTACAAAACTCAAATTAACTAATCATCTTTATCTATCTATACTATATAATATAATAAAACCACTTGAAGTTTCTGGACCATTGGATGGAAAGAAATCAATGGTCCAGATTGATGACAACTCATAATTATTTATAAAATGTCTTTTATACCCTTAATTAAAATCAATAATTATACATATGCCATTTTTTAATTCATTTTCCAAATTTACTACATTTACTTAATTACATTACATTAAATTTTGATTTTAATTTTTTCATTAATAAATTAATATTTACCTAAAATAAAAATGTGTCATTATTATCCTTAATGATCATAGTTAAATTCAAATGTATTTGGATTTAAATGTAAAAGTGTAGTAAATAAAGTTAAAAATTTTTGTTAATTATTTTGCTAACAAGATTTAAAATTTAATTGATAAAACTTCAATTGTGAATATGATAATTGTTGATTTTTAGATATTCCATTTTTATATTTTATCATTTTCAAAATATATACACATTCACATAATTAAAGTTTTTTGTTTCTTACATTGATATTTCATATTTGAAGTTAATAAAAATTAAAAGAAATATTTTTTGCAAACACATATCATCTGTTTTTAATAATATAATATAATAATATTTTTTTATTTAATATCAAACAACTAAGTATTTTTTATCTTTGATTTAACTAGCTTTCAATTTTTTTATTTTAATTATATATAAATTTTATAATAATTTAGTAAAATACAAAAAAATATGTATTTTCTAAATCAACCCATTACTATAAATAACATTTGCCAAACTTAAACGCATCGTTTTGATACCTGACGTCGCACCAATTTTCAATATCTACAAAATCAGCCCTTATAGTTTATATTAAATTTTGAATATGTCCCTAAACTTTTGATTTTTTAAAATTAGTTATTATTATAAAGGTTTACATTGAGCACTGTTTCTTATCTATTAACTCCAATTAAAAAGTGTTTATATTTTTGACCATTCTAATTAAAATTTATTAACAACTCTTTATTTTAATAAAACAAATAGGTATAAAAATATAACAAAAATAAAAATATTTTTAATCAATTAGAAACAGAAAATAAATACAATAAAAACCTTCTACACTTATATACATATACCCTTTTTTTGAATGAAAACATTTCGAATTAAATGGTTCGTCGTTTTTCCATTTCGTTAAATTGGAAATAGAAATGGTGCATCGTTTTTCTACTAAAACATTAAAAATTAGATGGTTTGATTGTATTTTACGTTTGGTTAAATCAAAAATCAAAATGGTTATTCGTTTTATCCGTCCAAAATACTTAAATTTGATTGGTTTTTTTTTTCTATTTGTTAACCATTTCGCTGGAAAAATTGAAAAGTTCGTTGTTTTAATTTTAAATGTTTTCGTTCAAAAAAAACAACGAACCATTTTGGTTTTCAATTTAATCAAACGAATGAAACAACCACTTTATCTAATTATTAATGTTTTTGACCGGAAAACACATTTAGTGACTTTGATTTGCAATTTAACCAAACGAAAAATGACTAACCATACTGGTTTTAAATATTTTTTCTCGGAAAAAATTACGAACCATATTAAATTTAAATGATTGAAAATAACGCCAACTGATTTAACTTTAAATGTTTTCGCTCGAAAAAAATGAAGAACTCTGATTTTTAATTTAACCGAACGGGAAAACAATTTATCCATATATAAATTTTTCGCATAAGAAAAAAGGACAAATTATTTCACTTTTTAATTTTTTTAACAGGTGAAACAATGAACCTTTTTAAAGCTTAATAAATATTGAGTTCAACATTTTTTTATATTTTTATATTTGTAAATAAAAGTATTGAGTTTGTATATTAACTTCTTCAATATTTGATTAAATATTGATTAAATATTTAAATATTGAAATTCATGCTTCCACCTCAACTTGAAGAATTAAATAACAGTGATTCATTATGTTTTGTTTTTTGTTTCACAAGATTTATATAAAATAGCAACCTTTGTTATTCATAATTTTTTTGAAAAAAGGGTTTAATATGAAAAAAAAACCCAACATGTTATTTATATTTTTGCGGTATAGTCTCTTCGTTTTACTTTTTACCAATAAAATCTGTAAATTATTTATTTGTTTGTGATTTTTGGAATTATTCCTTTTTTTTTTAAATTTAGGCTTTTCGTTGCATGTTGGTTTTTTGGGAAAAATACAGGACTGGTAATGAAAAAAAAACAATTTTTTTCCGAAAACCATAAAGAAAACAATAACAGGACTTTATTGGGAAAAAAAAAACATGGGGGGACGAAACCATAAAAAACATGAAAACATATTGTTTTGTATATTTGTAAAACCCTCAAAAAACAATATACTTTAGACATCATCAATTGAATTATACCAAATTCGTAAACAAATAACATGTAACCCATTAATGCTTAAATAAACAAATACACTTACGTTGTTATCGTCATTAAACTATTTTTTATTTCTTAACATCATATTTTACCTTAAGCGATAAAAACTACATATTTTTTAAGTGGGCAACAACACTAGTTTAATACATGGGTTGATTAACCTATATATTATAATAAAACAATTCATGTCATATGTCACTTCTACAATACAAGAAAATTTTATTTTTCCACCTATTTTTCCAAATTTAACACCTTAACTTAATTGCATTAAATTTTGACTTTATTTTTTTTTCAATAATTAATTAGTAATAAATTAGATTTTGTAACATTTAAAATTAGTTTTTACCTAAAATAAATATCTATCATTATTATCCATAATAATCATAATTAGATCCAAATGTAAAATTTTGAATTAGTTGTGGAAACTATTATTGTTATGTATAATAAAGAACATCAAATGTCACAATTGTCACGTGTCATCTCTACGTTCACCAAAAAGATAATTACAACTTATAAAAAATAAAAGATAAATACGATGTAATATTTTTAAAAAAGATAAATATACTATATTTTTAATTTGTAAATAATAAAAAATAAACACAATTATTATTTTTGTATGATTTTATTTTTACACATATACATTTTATATAAATAAATTTAATTAAAAATATCCACGTAATACGTGGGTTATAAACTAGTATATGTAGTAAAGAAAGTTACCTAAATAACAAATGTGGCTTCCACGTTTCACCTAAAAAGATAAATACAAATATAAAGTATAATATAAATAAAAATTTAAAATAAATAATAAATACAATTTATTATTTTTTAAACCTATGAATATTAATAAATCATTAACTCTATCTAACATTTGTCACCAATATGATTTAAGTGTAGTAGGATAAACTTGTTTGACCAAAATAATTTTATTACATATTAAACAAGTTGGGATGATGCATAGTGCACATTTGTTCAATATTGTTTGAGATTAATCACCGGGGGTTCGGAGGAAGCGCCCCCAATATAAGGGTTTCAGAGGCGGCAGCCCCTGCTGGCGGGGTCCAAAATGCGAAATTCAGTTGAATCCGAATTTGACCAGAGATTCGGATGAATCCGAATTGGACCCAAAATTCGGTTGAATCCAAATTTGACGGTTAAAATGACGGTTGGCCATTTTAAATACCAGTAAAGGAGTATATACATGTCTTACATGCCAGACTCTCATTTAAATCATTACTTGTTGTCTTGTTGACACTTCATTTTGTTATAAGTCCTCCTCAAAATCTACTTTAAATTTAAATCAAACTCATTCTGTCATAATATGATAATTTAACCAATATACTAAATGATTAACTAAAATATGATAAACTTAAATTTCTTATGATTATTTCATATATTTTTATTCATATTTATTTTTTAAATATTTTTAATTCGACGTATGTAATACATGAATTTATTATTTAGTTAAGTAATATAATCAAATTAATAATAATAATGGATCAATATTTTTACATCAAATCCTTAACACGTGTCTTGTAAATAAATGACTTTGTTTGGTCATATCATTGTATTTTTTTTCATTTTATTTAGATCAGTTTACTTTCAAAATTGTCTTAATCTGGATTTTGGTAATGAAAAAAAAAAATCCCATAATGACCTATTGGATAAGTTATTACAATCCATCTAGTCTGGCCAAACAACTAAACGAATACGATCATAAACAAATGGAAGATTCTCTGTTTGTGGTTGTTCGTTAAGGAGTTGGCCGTGTTTTTGTTCATTTATATTCGTTCATTTAACAGATAATCGAACATAAATGAACAATTAAACGAACACAACTAAACATAAACGAACAACCTTACTAAATGAAAACAAAACTCACAACACACGGTTCATAGTTTTCAAATGATGTTTATATATTTATAAAAGATTTTTATGATTTGACTTCATAAAAACCACCCATTATCTCACAACTGATGTTCAGCGACAGGCAAAAAGGTGGAGCAAGTTTATTTTGAAACGTGGCAGATTCTGGGTATCGTTTCCGTGGAATTGGTTCAACTCACCAATGCTGATAGTTGTTGTACTTTAAGCTTTATAAGAAATAAGTAGGATTAAAGAGTTGAGATCCTTTAGTGGTCTTTGGTAATGAAACACGATAAAAAAAGATGGATGTTCATTTGAACAAGCCCAGGAGATTATATGACCTGATGAGGCCGAAGCCTGTTATCCTTCCACTGTCGTGAGCGAGGGGTTATCGCAGCTCTGTGAAACCAGCCTTACGCAGTGCCCCCTGCTCTAGGAACCAAGTAACCCGAGCCTTCACTCAAGCCACATGGTCCAACTCACAACTTGGAACGGGCAGGCTAGTTTATGCCACACCAGAGCCAATCAACCTGGGCTAGGATCTAGTCCAACCATCTTTAATACTCTCACTTGAGTTACAGGCAAGCGCTACCAAGCCCGGTGGGAGCTCGTCTACAAGCGTCCATTATAAACAATGTATGAGTATGTTAGACCGCCGATGTGGGAGCATACACATTCTTGATTTCTTGTTTGTTCTGTAAAATTTTAAATTATTTGCATTAAAAGAAGGAAATACATTAAGAAATAACTGTAAAACAAATATTCAGAATAAGAAACCGAAGCCAAAATAAACAACATCAAGGTAAAAGTGAACCGGACCGGACGGTACAACCGGCGGAACCACGAAACAAGAAGGTTCTTAGGTTCATGGTTTGGTTAGCTATAAAAGTAAAACCTGGAGAGTTGAGGCTGTGAAAACCGATCAACCGAAAAAGAAAGAAGAACCGTGTCACGGACTATGGAATATCCGGTCGACGACGATGATGTTGCTTGGCATTGCGGTTGCTGTTAATATAATTAGCTTTTTGCTGTTGTGGTGGCTGACGCCGACAGATGATGGCGGTGGCCGGCGGTGGTTTTGAAACAATGGAGAAGAAACAATTAATAATTGGTATTGTACTCTGTAAATTAAGAAACAATAAATGAAAAGGAGAGGTTTCCGAAGATGATGAGCCTTGGGAAGGGGGCGTTGGTTACTTTGGAAATCGTTTTCACAAACCATCTTTTTATATTAAGAGATTTTTATTTTTATTTCCTTACAGATTCCTTACATATTATTGTGGAAAAATTGTGGGAAAATCATGTAAAAAGTCGATACAATTTCATTATTTTTTGAATAAGTTATTGTACCAAAAACGTTACCACAAAAGTCTCTCAACCAGTGGCGGATTCAGAAAATTTTTTATAGGGGTCGGAATTTAATAGCTACGAGACACGAGAGTGTAAGTACTTGTGACTTCAACTTTTTTTTTTTTTTATTTTTCAAACCTTCGGGTTGGTTTATCTAAATCATATAATAAAACAAATACGTAAATGATACGACGTCATTAATCGTTACAAACTTACAAACAAACAAAAACTAGATTCTAAATTTAGCCCCTACGAGTTTTCATCTTTCGAAAACAGGTTATTACATCTTCATCCGTCACTTGACGAAGATTTGGACCTTGTTAACTTTTTTTTCAAAAATCGATTCATATTTATATTGTCTAATGAAATACAACAATTAAACAAATGTCACTTATTATTAAACATTTAAAAAATTTAACTCTTAATTCTTAAATAATAGTCTAATCTATATCATTTAGAATTAGTCATATAAAGAATAAATTATATGATCAATTACTCATTTAAAAATCTTATAATGTATAAAATAAATCTAGTGGTCCAACTATTAAACTAAGAATTTCATAAATCATTATAAATACTAAAAAACGAATTATAATTTAAACCTGAGATTGAAAAACTGAGAGGGCGAGAGTATGTGGGTTGTGGCGGAGGCGAGAGCGATAGGGCGTTCGGGCGACTAGCCGACAAGGGGTGCAGCGGCCGGCTGGCTTTGCTTTTCTTCTTCCTGGTTTAGTGATGCGTCTCTTATCTTCTTCTTTCTATTTTCGTTTGTGCGACACCCACACACAAGCACACAGTGGGCGCTGCGACCAACCAAGCCCCAACCCTAATCGAGCAGCAAAAATCTCTTGGAAGCCCAAACTCAATTCTCAAGTCAAGGCCCAAACCCAATACAGGTTTTTGTTTTTATTTATCTGTTAAATATGTAACCAACTATTACGTTTATGTATATTTCTTAGATTTTGTATCATATATTTTTTTAATATAAAATTTTTTAAAACTTTTCAAGAGTATAGGGGTCGAAGTTCAAAAATCATGGAGTCGGAAACTTTTTAACCATATATATAGCACGTAAAAAAAAGTTTATTGGGGTCGTTTGACCCCCGTACCAATATGTTCGGTCCACCCCTGCTCTCAACTTAAAATTATTTTCGTAAAAATTCTTTAACTTAACAAAATCTTACGAATTACTTCTGAATCTTTAAAAGATCTAATAGAACAACACAATTAATAAAAATTTCAAGTTGAATGACTTTTTTGACACGTTTTTGGTATTTGGATTCAATCGAAAAATATTAAAAGTACGTTGGCTTTTGCATAATTTTTCCTATTATTATTGTTATTTACAAACATATTCTTCCTCGTAGTAGTTGATACATACAAAAAAATAATTGTATGTACGTTACGACATGATAAATCTGTATATAGTTTATAAATAAATGAAATACGTTGGAGATTGCAAATTTTAATCAATTAAAAGTTCAAATATATTAAATTTATACATGGATATCAAACTAGTATGTTGAATAAACTATATCGTATTAAATTAAAATTTATATCGTATTTGATTTAATATTATATTGTATTTAAATGCAACTAAAATTAAAAATGTATAGAAACTTCAATAAATTAAAATGTATATTAAGTTGAAATTTACAAAACTCAAATTAACTAATCATCTATATCTATTTATGTAGTAAAGAAAATTATCTAAATAACAAATGTGGCTTTCACGTTTCACCTAAAAAGATACAAATTTAAAATATAATATAAATATAAATAAAAATTTAAAATAAATGATAATACAATTTATTATTTTTAAAACCTATGAATATTAATAAATCATTAACTCTATCTAACATTTGTAATTATTCAATATATATTACATTTCTCATCATCTAAATGTTTCATTTTATAATTTGTTTTTTATAAATTCTGTTAAATAAATTAAACTCAATTACATCAAATAAAATTTTTCGTCTTAGACTACGTTTATCAACCCACGTATTACGTGGATATATTATAAATAATCTACTAAAATCTACCCAAACGTAAATTACATACAAATATGTTTATTTTTTTCCTAAAAAAATATGAAAACAATATTATTTTTTGCTTTTAGGGATAATTAAAATTTTCTTATTTTTGAATATGTATGAATAGGATTCATTTTTAAAAAAAAATATTTTTATATTTCTATACATAAATAAAAGAAAAAAATTTTATTTTTAAATAGAACAGAATTTAAAATTTTTATAATTTAAAAAAATTAATAAACATTTGATTACCAATATTGCATTATTTTTACGTTTTAAATATATATATAAATGCATAGTTAACTAAAATTAGGAGTTAAATTTGGAAGTTATTTAAATCATTAAAAAATATTGTTTTTTTATTTATAGTAGTTAAACTATGTAGTACTTAATTATCTTAGTAATCATTTAATTTCTTTTTAAATCAATTATATTAGTTAATTGAGAGAGTTATATTAGGCAAAATGAGCGGGAAAACATAAATTAGAATAGCTAAGGGAATGACACTTGACATGAATTATTTTGCTTTATTAATATATATAGATAGATAGAATGTACATATAAACAATGAGAAAATGGACATTTTAAATAAAGTTAATACATAATGGATTAATTTTGAAATAATATAAAACTTAGATAAAACGTCTCCGGCCAGCCCAATTATATAAATATATCAATCATGTCACTTGAGTTGTAAATGTCCAAAATGTTTAAATAAAGTTAACGAATACTGGATTAATTTTGAAATATTATAAAACTTATATGTCATAAAGCATTCAGGTGGGCCAAAACGTCTCTAGTCATCCCAATTATATAAATATATCAATCATCTCACTTGAGTTGTAAATGTCCAATTTACCTTCACAATTGTTTTTCACAAAACCCATTTTGAAGTTAGTTTTTTTATCTTCATTGAACTTCAACAAGCCATTTATGCGATAGAACTTTGAAGATAACGATAACCGTAACAATCGCCATTTATCGGTGTCCTAACCTAAGCCCAAATCTGTTCTTGTTTTGTTCCGACTCCAAAAGAAAATATGCATCTTGGTTTATTCCAATACCCATTTTCAAGATTTAATGAAAGAAAATAGATTCATACTAACTTCTGAAACTTAATATTTGAATAGATTAAGCAGCTTTAGAGCAAAACAACGTTACCGAAAATAAGATTAAAAAAAGATGGATGATCATGGAACCAACCGAGAAAATTATATGACTCGATGAAGCCTAAGCCTGTTATCCTTCCATTGTCGTGAGCAAGGGCTTTCACAGCTCTGTGAAACCAGCCTTACAGAGTGCCCCTGCTCTAGGAACCAAGTAACCCAAGCCTTCACTCGAGTCACATAGTCCAACTCACAACTTAGAACGGGCAGCCAAGTGTTCGCACCAACAGAGCCAATCTAACTGGGCTAGGTTCTAGTCCAGCCACCTTTAATACCCTCGCTCGAGTTACAGGCAAGCACTACCAAGCCTGGTGGCAACTCGACAGCAATAGTGCCTTATAAACAATGTATGAGTATGTTAGACTGTCGATGTGGGTACAAACACATTCCTGATATTATTATGTGGACAAATTAGACAACTCTAAAACTTGAAATTATTTTGCATCAAAAGATGGAAAAACCTTTAAGAAATAATTGTAAAAGACAAAGATTCAGAATAACAAATCGAAACTAAATATGTAAGTTTCTTACGCTATTTTGAAAACCGGATCAGTCAGACGGTTGAATCGGTTGCACTGAAAAACAATATGCCTCCGGTTTGAATCTATATGAAACCCGTCAAAAGTCAAAACCGTAAGTTCCTGTAATAAATCAGTGAAAAAAGGTCAATCGAAAAAGAAAAAAGTTGTTCTCAAAAATAGAAAGGAGAGCCTTCGTGTGTTCTTCAAACATTTTTTTGTCTCTTCTTTTTGTTTCCTTTATTTTCCGTTGCTTTATTTCCAAAGTAAAGAAGAAAGAGCACGTCATATAATACTAGAGTACGTTGATGTTGAATGTATCATAATTTTAGATGTTTTTTATAGACAGACGGTATGAATTTATAACTTAATTTTAATCATGTAAATGTTAATGTGGCATTCGACTTTTATTTATAATGACAATACATAAGTTAAGAGTAATATTACAAAGGAAACGTTAAAAAATAACTGGTTAAATATTAAAAATGCAAAAAGTAAAGACTTCATATAACAACAGTTTTAAAATATCACAAAACTCACTCCACTATTACAAGTTAACTTTGTTGAAATTTGTTTATTTCATATATATCAAAAAAAAATGATATATCTATATCTAAAGTTACAATTTATGTTGACAGTTTTATAAGGCAAGTAAGAAATTAAATAAATAAATAATAGTTAAATGCAATACTTATAATTAAATAATGACTAATCTATATAATAAAAGTGAACACAAAATGTCACATGTCTTTCAATATTATTATATAATTTAGAGTTAATTGCATAGATGATCCTTTAACTATTCCCAAATTGCAGTTATCGTCTTTTTAACGATAAATGACCTTTTTTTACAATTTTTTCTTATTATTTGCTTTATTATTATTATTATTATTATTATTATTAAACCCTAAATATCAAACAAACCCTACCTAATCTTCACCCTTCTTTATCTACTCCCAGTCCACCTTTTTCATCCACAACCACCACCACCACACCATCACTCTGCAGCTATCAGAACAGCAAAAGAACTGCAGCAGCCTAGGACCATTTTGGATAAACTCAAACACCAGCAGCCATGTAATCAGATCAGATGAGGCCAGAAGCAACAAACAAATACTCAGAGCCAATTTTGTAGGAAAAAATCAGATCAGCAATACGGACCGTAGTATGGGAGACCAGATCAGAATCCATCCACCAGGTTAGCAGCAGCCAACCATCACAGCAATCTCAACATCCATTCTCTCTGACTGCTACAGATCTCCTCACTCCGAGTAAGGTCCTGAAAGGCATGCTTCCCGGCGATAAACGCAGCACCACCGCCGTGAAAACGCAGCACCACCCACAACATCCTTCTGGTGACGGTGGCTATCGCAGCCCCACCCTGAAATCAATCCACCCCCTGAAAACGCAGCACCACCGTCGTCGCCGGTCGCAATCGCTGCCGCTGCCGCCCCATCTCTCCTCTTCTTCGTCCTGGTCCTCCTCCGTGTCTTCTTTGCCTTCTTCTATCTCGTCGTCGCCTTCGGTTCCGTTATCTGATGGCTTCGGAGACATTGTCGGAGTTGTACAGAGAGAGAGAGAGAGAGAGAGAGAGATTGATGATTGATAAAAGAGAAGGCACAATGCCGGTTTTGGTTTATGTTCTCACACACAGCTATATTGATTTCACACACCTGGATTTGAATCCAGTACTTATGTTTATAGATTTGGTTTAATAATAATAATAATAATAATAATAATAATAATAATAATAATAATAAAGCAAATAATAAGAAAAAATTGCAAAAAATGTCATTTATTCTTGAAAAGACGAAAATACCCCTGACTTAACAGGGACATTTAACGGATTCTGTTAGAAAAGACCTTAAATGCAACTTTTTGGTTCATAAAATACCCAAATTGCAACGTTTTTGAAAAAAGTACGATAACTGCAATTTGCGGATAGTTAAAGGACCATCTATACAATTAACTCTATAATTTATTAGCGTCATTTTAAGGTCCGAATTATTCTATATATGATTTCACATATTTTTGGTGAATTATGACAATTGTCATGCAAAATCATATTACTAAAATAAACTAATATTTAGGATTGTTACGGTTGAGATCGTACTTTTAAATCTATATCTATTAATAAAGCAAAATGTTTATAACACATGTCACATTCTCAACTTATCAAAAATTTATTTTCCCTCTTAATTTTCCTAAAATAACTCTTCTATTTATTCTTTTAATTTTTTGAAAAATTAATATTATTACTATCTAATTTAATCACTATTAATGAAAGTCAATCTAATTAAAAGTTTTAAAATTTTGAAATCTATTTCCATAAATTTTTATTTAAAACTTAAATTATGTTACCAACATAATCAATTTTAAAAAGGGATAACTGCGTAAAAACCCCAAACTTGTCGGGTTTTTGTGATTAAAACCCCAAACCATTTTTCGTTGCATAGAAAACCCCGAACTAACTAAAAGTTTGTAAATTAAGGTTTTATTAATGGGTAACCGGTTGAAACCAGCTATTAATCCTACGTGGTCCGGTAAATAACCTACGTGGAATAAATTTTAATTGTTGAAACCGTTTGCCAATAATTACACATCATTTAAACCCCGTTGATAATTTTTAATTGTACTTTTTAAACGGGAATACATCATCAACGGGGGTTTAAATGATGTGTAATACTTGACAACCGGTTTCAACAATTAAAATTTATGTCACGTAAGTTATTTACCGGTCCACGTAGGATTTAAAAATCGGTTTCAACCGGTTACTCATTGATAAAACTTTGATTTACTGATGTTTAGTTAGTTCGGGGTTTTTTATGCAACGGAAAATGGTCTGGGGTTTTAATCACAAAAAACTGAAAAGTTGGTGGTTTTTTGCGCAATTATCCCTTTTAAAAATGAGTACAAGTTTTCTCATATATAATAACATGATTTTAAACTATTTGTTACTGAAAAATAAAATATAAATCTAAATTTTGATATAACAACATAATATATAATAATGGATCATATATTTGACACATTATAATGTTATAATATTAAAAAATTTGTTTTAAATTTAAATACAATCAATTTCTTATCTTGACTATTGTTTAATATAATTAGCTTATAACAAATTGAATTCATATTTGATATAACTTGAATAAAATTTTATGTTATTTTAGTATCAACATTTTATCATATTTATAATTACATATTAATATTATATGCTTAATAAAAAACAATCATGTATTAAATATACCCATGAAATACATGGGTTGCCAGTGGCGTAGCCAGGATTTTATTCTTGGGTGGGCCAAGTTAGTTATTAGAAATCAGTGGAAACTGAAAAGTCTGAATATATATAGTCTGATTCGAAAGAGTGTTTAGCTTTTGGACGGTATCAATGACACATCTCTAAATTTTAATAATAAGACGTAATTACTTGGTACATATATTATTAAAAACATGAGATGAAAAATAATAATTTATGACAAACAATAATACCATTTCTGTATTTTTATTAAAAATATATATTTATATGTATTAAATTTTATTATGAATATTTTATTAAAAAACTATGCATTAGTGTGTGTATATATATATATATATATATATATATATATATATATATATATATATATATATATATATATATATATATATATATATATATGAGAGTGCATGGGTGGGAGTAGCCATGACCCACCCTGTGATCAATGTGGCTACGCCACTGTGGGTAGCTAACTAGTTTATAAAATAAGAAGAATAATATAGTGATAGAAAAATAAGAGAGAGAAAAAAAAATTTATAAAGAAATATATGGTTGGTAATTATTAAAGTAAGAGAAAGGATATGAAAAATAGTATTTTGAAAACTTACGAAATTATTGTTAAATAAACAAAAATTTTTTTTTTTGAAAAGTAATGACCAAACGCAACCTTATATTGGGCCGGAAGGATTATGATATTAAACAAACAAGAATGAAACTAGGTCAAGTAGGGATGACAATAAAAACTGAATCTGACGGGGAAAACCAAAAACCGATCTAATCGGGGCGGGTATGGTATTGATAATATCCGTCTCGTATACCCGATTATATAACCCGTTTGAATCCCCGAATACCTCATTTATTTTTTTAATAATAACATGCTATTATATTGTATATATATTATATATAAAAGATGAATATTTTTATCTATATTATATAGGGGTGGTCTAATTGGACCCCCTAAAATCTCATTGGACCGCCATGGATGTGTGTGGTGGTTGACCAAAAGATGTGTGTGGAGAAAGGGGTCCAAAGAATATAACCCATTATTTACATATAATTTATTGAAATAATGTTTCTTTCGTTATCATTTGATAGGGATGCAAATCTATACTATATATAATAAGAAAACCAATTGGAGTTTCAAGACTATTGGATGGAAAGAAATCAATGGTCCAGATTAATGACAACTCATAATTATTTATGAAATATCTCTTATACCCTTAATTAAAATCAATAATTAAACATATGTCATATTTTTAAATTCATTTTCCAAATTTACTACCTTAACTTAATTACATTAAATTTTGATTTTAACTATTTCATTAATGAGTTAATATTAAATTAATATTTACCTAAAATAAATATGTGTCATTATTATCCTTAATGATCATAGTTAAATTAAAATGTGCAAATTTGGATTTAAATGCAGAAGTATAGTAAATAAAGTTAAAATTTTTTGTTAATTATTTTGATATCAAGATTTAAAATTTAATTGATAAAACTTTAATTGTGAATATGATAAATTTTGATTGTTGATTTTCAGATATTTCATTTTTATATTTTATCATTTTCAAAAATATATACATATTCACATAATTGAAATATTTTGTTTCTTAAATTGATATTTTATATTTGAAGTTAATAAAAATTAAAAGAAACATTTTTTGCAAACACATATCATCTGTTTTTAATAGTACAATACAATAATATTTTTTTTATTTAATATCAAACAACTAAGTATTTTTTTAATCTTTAATTTAACTAGCTTTCAATTTTTTTTATTTTAATTATATATAAATTTTATAATAATTTATTAAAATATAAAAATTTTTTGTATTTTCTAAATCAACTCATGTAATACATGGGTTGATTAACCTATGTATTATAATAAAACAAAATAATCCATGTCATATGTCACTTCTACAATACAAGAAAATTTTATTTTTCCACCTCTATTTCTGAATTTAACACCTTAAATTAATTGTATTAAATTTTGACTTTATTTTTTTTCATTAATTAATTAGTAATAACTTAGATTTTGTAACATTTAAATTTAATGTTTATTTAAAATAAATATCTATTATCATTATCCATAATAATCATAATTAGATCCAAATATAAAAATTTGAATTAGATGTGGAAATTATTATTATTATGTATAATAAAAGAAAAACATCAAATGTCATGTGTCACATCTACGTTCACCAAAAAGATAATTACAACTTATAAAAAATAAAAGATAAAGACAATTTAATATTTTAAAAAAGATAAATATACTCTATTTTTTAATCTGTAAATAATAAAAAATAAACACAATTATTATTTTTGTATGTTTTTATTTTTACTCATATACCTTTTATATAAATAAATTTAATTAAAAAATATACACGTAATACGTGGGTTATAAACTAGTATACATTTAAAGAATCAAAATCTAAAAACAAAAAAATTTTGGCTCCAAAAATTGAAATTGTGTATTTAAGAGATCTTCCGGAATTGATATTTATGTTTTTTGAATAGAAACAAAACTAAATTATACAAGCTTGACACAAAATGCACAAACGGATATTGTATATACATACAAGGGTTAATATTGAAAAAACCCTACGAACTTTCATGAATTTATCGATTAAGTCACTGTAACTTTTTTCTGAGTGTTTAAGTCCTTAGACAATTTTTGTCTTATTCAAAACTATATATTTGACCTGTTTAGCTGGTCACTAACCGGCAAACGGTACAGTGACCAAAACAAGAAAAAAGAAAGTCAAGTGACTTAATCGTTAAAATTGGTAAAGAAAGTTGGTTTTTTTAATAATAAACTATTCGAGGAATTAATTGTTTTACCTGTTAAGCAGGTAACAGGTTAAAAATATATAGTTTTGAATAAGACAAACTTTGTTTGGGGACTTAAATACTCGAAAAAAAAGTTCAGTGACTTAATCGATAATTGCATGAAAGTTCGTGGGGTTTTTTCAATATTAACCCTACATACAATGATACAATTACCGGTGATTCCCAAATTACCTTGCATCTGTATTTAATTTTCATTCAATCTTCTCATGTTTTTTCTTCATCAAATAATCATTTATAATATATATTATATTAAACTTTATAATTAATTAGTATTATCCTATTTTGTCTTGTGTCTTTTTTTGTTATTAGTCTTTTATTAATTTTTGATTATTGCAATCAATGACTTAATTGTTAAAATGAGTAAAGATTATTGGTTTTTTCAAATATTACATCATTCAATGAAGTAATGTTTTACTGGATTATCAAATAGCAAATCAAATATATATAGTTTGATTAAACAGTTGAAAAAAAAATACTCAGGGACTTAATTGCGAAATTCAGGAAAAAGAAATTTATTTTTTTTCAACAATAACCATAATGTATGCGTTAAAGAGTTAAAGAAAACAAAATGTTTTCATTAAAAATCCAATGTCCTGTTTTAGCAAGGAAAAGTTAAATCAAACACATTCCATTCTAGTAAAGGAGTATATACATGTCTTATGTGTGAGACTCTCATTTAAATCATTACTTGTTGACACTTCATTTCTTTATAAGTCCTACTCAAAATCTAATTTAAATTTAAATCAAACTCATTCTATCATAATATGATAATTTAACCAATATAATAAATGATTAACTAAAATATGATAAACTTAAATTTCTTATAATTATTTCATATATTTTTATTAATATTTATTTTTTAAATATTTTTAATTTAACGCATGTAATACCTGAATTTATTATTTAGTTATAATATAATCAAATTAATAATTAACGATGGATCAATATTTTTACATCAAATTCTTAAATTAAGGTCTTCTCATACGTGTCTTGTAAATAAATGACTTTGTTTGGTCATATCATTGTATTTTTTTTCATATTATTTAAAATCAGCTTACTTTCAAAATTGTCTTAATCTGTCTTTTGGTCATTAACTGATCATTGATATAAATAAAGTGATGATAAATTTTTTTTTAAGTAATCGCTAAAATATAAAGTAGTATAATGTAAAGGTAAAAAAAAAAAATCCCATAATGACCCTATTGGATAAGTTATTAAAATCCATGACCTACTGGATAGCCGGATAGGTTATTAATAGGCGTGTAAACGAACCGAACGAAAACGAGCGACGGTATATTTATGTTCGTTCGTTTTACTTTAACCAAACAAATAATTGAACACAAACATAAACCAACGGGAGATTCTCTGTTTGTGGTTGTTCGTTAAAAATTTGGTCGTGTTCGTCTTCATTTATGTTCGTTCATTTAACAGATAATCGGACAAAAATGAACAATTAAACATACACGACTGCCTTTAAACGAACAAATTTAATGAATAAAAACAAAACTCACAAAACTCGATTTATAGTTTCAAATTATGTTTCTTCATCTTGAGATTTATAATTGACTCTAATAAAACCACTCATTATCTCACAACTGATGTTGAGCGACAGGCAAAAAAGTGGAGCAAGTTTGTTTTTTAAACGTGGCAGTTTCTTGGTATCGTGTCTAGGGGTGTTCAAAACTGGATATCCGAATTGCGGATATCCGAAATTTCGGATAGTGAATTTTGCTATCCGAATCCGAATCCGAAATTTCGGATTCGGATATCGGATTATCCGAAAAAATATCCGAAAATTCATATTTTTAAAATTTTTTAAAAATTAAATCAAATATTTAAATATCTAAAATACAAATTCATATATCCAAATATATATCAAAAATAAATATATCACAAACTAAATGTATCCGTAATTATTTTACTCAAAACGACTAAAAAACTATAAAAAAAACTAAAATTTATAAAAATATTAGTTAATAAATCTATAATACTAAGATAAAACTCAAAAATATACATTAGAATAATAATAAACACTAAATATTATGTAAATAATCAATACTAAAGATATAACAAAACTTTTTAAAAAAATATTTTTTTTGGATTTTCGGATATCGGATTATCCGAAAATCTGGAATTTTAATCCGAATCCGAATCCCGGATATTTTTTAACACCCCTAATCGTTTCCGTGGAATTGGTTCAACTACATTGATAGTTGTTGTCCTTTTAAGCTTTATAAGAAATAAGTGAGGTTAAAGGGTTGATGATAGCGAGGGGTTTTCGCAGCTCTGTGAAACCAGCCTTTTATGCCATACCAGAGCCAATCAAACTGGGTTAGGATCTACTCCAACCATCTTTAATACCCTCGCTTGAGTTACAGATAGAGGTGCACGAAAAATCCGGTTATCCGATTTTGATCCGAATCCGATCCGAAACCGGTTTCCTTGTAACCGGTTTTTTTTGAAACCGGACCGGTTTTAAACCAAACCGGTTTTTCAACCGGTTAATCAGTTTATCAGACAACCGGTTTTTTTACCGGATAATTAACCGGTTTTTTTGTAACCGGTTAAAAAACCGGTTTTTATCCGAAAAAAAATCCGATTTTTATCCCATTCGAAAGTATAGCCGTTTGAACAATTATAGCCGTTTTTTGACCGTTTTTTTGACCCTTTTTTCTTCAAAAAATTACCATTTTGCCACCCAATGGTTTATAAATAGGTTAGAAATGTTTTTGGTTGATTACAATTGATTCAAAACACTCTCAATTGATATTTTCGGTATTCTCCAACTCTCTCGTTTGATATTTTCGGTATTCTCCAACTTTCTCGTTTGATATTTTCGGTATTCTCCAACTCTCGTAATCCCGAAAATTCCAAGTAATCTTTTTCTTTCATCTCAAATGGCTTCTAACACTCCCGAAACGACCGGACAATCTTCCGTCGGTGGAAATCTTGAAGTTGTTCGGGTGCTCGAGAATAAACGTAACAAAGAAATTTGGGATCATTATGATTTGTGTGAAATGTCAAATGGTTCGAGAAAGGCTCGTTGCAAACTTTGTCAAAAGTTTTTTGCGGCCGAAGGAAACACGACGTTGAAAAATCATATTACAAAAGCATGCAAGGCACTTCGGATGAGAGCCGATCCTACTCAACCGAACGTTACCCCGCAAGGTGGCGTTTTTATTTACGATAATGATAAATTACGGGAAGCGTTTACAAAATTCGTGATTACGAAATCGTTGCCGTTTGATCACTTTGACGATGAAGCTTTCACGACGATGATTCAACAATTGATGCAACCACGCTATACGCAAGTAAGTCGTACTACCCTTCGTCGTGACGCTTTAAAAATGTGGAGTGTTGCGAGGGAAAAAATGATTTTGGGTTTTCTAGAACATAATTATAGTGTTTCGTTAACTTGCGACGTTTGGAGCGCTCCTCACAACACCGGAAATTCTTTTTTAGCCGTTACGGCACATTGGTTAGATTCAAAAACTTGGCAAATGATGAAAAGAACAATCGCGTTTGATTTATTTGGCGAACCACATACCGGTGCAAATTTATTTGCACTTTTAAAACGTGTGATTTGCCTTTATAAATTAGAAGCAAAAGTATTTTCGATTTCTTTTGATAATGCGTCGAATAATACAAACGCGGTTCCTAGATTAAAATTGCTATTAAATCCTATTTTAGATGGCGCTTTTTTTCATACTCGTTGTGTTGCACATATTATTAATTTATCCGTGCAAGCCGGGTTGGAGGTTATTGAACCGATTAGATTAGAATTTAGAGCGATGATAAAATCGGTTCTTTGTAGTAATAGCCAAAGACTAAATGCATATAGACGTTATTGTAAATCGGTTAATAAAAAAGCTTTAAGTGCGAATTTAGACGTTCCAACTCGTTGGAACTCGACATGGATGATGATGCACTCCGCGTTAAGGCAAAGGGAAACGTTGCAAGCGTTTCACAATCGCCTATACGAGAAGGGCCATGTTCCAAGTGTTTATCCGAGTTCGAGTTGGGAAATGATTGCGAAAATAACCGATTTGTTAAAAGTTTTTAAAGACGCAACAACTTTTTTATCCGGTGTATATTATCCTACTAGCCCTTTGGTTTTAAATCAAATTTATTTGTTAGCTTCCAAATTAAATGATTATGAATTTGAAGGCCAAGTATTTGACAATATTGGCAAAGCAATGAAAGAAAAACTTTTGAAATATTTTAAGGAAATCCCACCGGTTTTTACTTGTGCCGCCGCTTTAAACCCGACGGTAAATGTTGGTGGCGTTGAAACATTAATTGAAAGTATTGCATTTGCTTTTGGTTTACACGAAGATTTAACCGAGCCCAATTTTATTCAAAACCAAATAAACTATTTTAACAAATGTTTCCGGGAGTTATTCGATAAATATTTAACTAAATATGGTGCGAGTAATATAATACAAGAACAAATGAGGAGAGGGGAATCATCTAGTAGGGGAACCGGTATATCTCTTTTTAACACACTTTTAAATTCGCAATCGAAACGAGCACGTACTAATACCCCGACTAGCGAGTTAGGACACTATATTGCAAGTGATATTATTTCAACTATGACATATGATGAGTTTGAAAACCTTGATCTTTTGGCTTGGTGGAAAGAAAAGGAACCGGTATATCCGATTCTAGCCGCCATGGCCCGTGATTTACTAACCGTCCAAGCTTCCACGGTAGCTTCGGAATCCGCTTTTTCTGTTAGTGGCAGGGTTATATCGCAACGGAGGTCGAGACTAAGTCCGGAGTCGATAGAATGTTGTATATGTTTGAAGGATTATTTGGATGGAGCGGCTCGAGTGCAACACGTAACGACATTAGAAGATTCAATCGACGTCGAGTTGGAAACAAATATACACAACGAAGAAGTTGAACTTGGAATATCACCTCCAAACGAAGAAAACGAAGACGACGATGATATAGAACCCGAATACCAAAATTTGGGTGCATAGAAGAAAAGAAAAAAAAGATTGTGAATTTTTAGTTGTCGTAGTTTGAAACTTTGAATTATAAGTTGTAGTTTGAATTATAAGTTGTCGTAGTTTGAATTGTAAGTTGTCGTAATTTGAATTTTTAAACTTCTTATGTATTTTATAATCAAATATAATATAAAAATATATTTGATTGGAGTAAAATATATGTGTTTAACTTAATTTATAAATTATAATTAATTATAAATTTGTTAATTTCTTAGATTTATAGAATTATAGCCCAAAAATTAAAAAATGATGGCCCAAAAAAACAATACCCAAAATGGGAGCCCAAAAAAGAAATGTTAGCCCAAAAAGAAATGTTAGCCCATACAAAAGAGGAGCCCAACCGAAGCCCAAAAAAAAAAAAAAATTTCTGAAAAAATCGGTTTTTTTGTAACCGGTTTTCGAAAAATCCGGTTTTTTTGTAACCTAAACCGGTTGTACCGGTTCCACTTTATCCCCCTCAAAACCGGTTAGAATCCGGTCCGGTTTTTTAAATAACCGGTTTTTTTTTTTGCAAAAAAACCAGTCCGGTTTTTATCCGAACCAGTTCGGTTACAAACCGGTCAATGTGCATCTCTAGTTACAGACAAGCGCTACCAAGCCCAGTGGCAGCTCATTTACAAGCGTCCATTATAAATAATGCATGAGTATGTTAGACCGCCGATGTGGGAACAAACACATTCTTGATATTATGGAATATCCGATCAACCGAAAAAGAAAGAAGAACCGTGTCATGGACTATGGAATATCCGGTCGACGACGATGATGTTGGTTGGCATTGCCAATGCCGTTACTGATAATATAATTAGGTTTTTGCTGTTGTGGTGGCTGACGCCGACAGATGTGACGGTGGCCGGCGGTGGTTTTGAAACAATGGAGAAGAAACAATTAATAATTGGTATTGTACTCTGTAAATTAAGAAACAATAAATGAAAAGGAGAGGTTTTGGAAGATGATGATGAGCCTTGGGAAGGGGGCATTGGTTACGTTGGAAGTCGTTTTCACAAACCATCTTTTTATGTTAAGAGATTTTATTTTCATTTCCTTGCATGTTATTATTATATGAAATCATGTAAAAGTCACTCAACTTAAAAATGTTTTCGTAAAAATCACTACACACAAAATGTTATTTTAAAATTTTTTTAACTTAACAAAATCTTATAAAAAACTTTAGAAAAATCCTTAAAAAATCTAATAAAACAACATAATTCGTTAAAATTTCAAGTTGAAAGACTTTTTCTAAAACGTCTTTGGAAGATGGACTTCATCAAAAAATATTAAAAGTACATTGGTTTTTTTATTATCCCTGTTATTATTGTTATTTACCAACATATTCTTCCTCTCTAGTCAGTCCAATTATATAAATATGAATCATGTCACTTGAGTTGTAAATGTCCAATTTACTTTCACAATTATTCTTAACAAACCCCATTCATGAAGTTAGTTTTTTTTTTATCTTCATTGAACTTCAACAAGCCATTTATGCGATAGAACTTTGAAGATAACGATTCGTAACAATCGCCATTTATCGGCGTCTAACCTAAGCCCAAAGTTGTTCTTGTTTTGTTCCGACTCAAAAAGAAAATATGCATCTTGGTTTATTCCAATACCTATGTTCAAGATTTAATGAAAGAAGATAGATTCATACCAACTTCTAAAACTTAATATTTGAATACATCTGTGTTTTAAGCATGAACCAACTTTAGTCTTTAGAGCATAACAACGTTACCGAAATTAAGAAAAAGAAAAAAGATGGTTGTCCATTTGAACCAGCCAGGAAGATTATATGACTCGATGAAGCCGAAGCCTGTTATCCTTCCACTGTCGTGAGCGAGGGGTTTTCGCAGCTCTGTGAAACCAGCCTTACGCAGTGCCCCCTGCTCTAGGAACCAAGTAACCCAAGCCTTCACTCGGGTGACATAGTCCAACTCACAACTTGGAACGGGCAGGCTAGTTTACGCCACACCAGAGCCAATCAACCAGGCTAGGATCTAGTCCGACCATCTTTAATACCCTCACTTGAGTTACAGGCAAGCGCTACCAAACCCGGTGGCAACTAATCTACAAGCGTGCCTTATAAACAATTTATGAGTATGTTAGACTGCCGATGTGGGAACAAATACATTCTTGATATTATTATCTGGACAAATTAGACAACTCTAAAACTTGTAATTATTTTGCATCAAAAGATGGAAAAACCTTTAAGAAACAATTGGAAAAACAAAGATTCAGAATAACAAATGGAAACTAAATATGTGAGTTTCTTAAGCTATTTTGAAAAACGGATCAGCCAGACGGTTCAACCGGTTGCACTGAAAACCGATATGCCTCCGGTTTGGATCTCTATGAAACCCGGTCAAGAGTCAAAACCGTAAGTTTCTGTAATAAATTGGTGAAAAAAGGTCAACTGAAAAAAGAAAAAAAAAAAAAAAAAGTTGTCGTCATTGTTAACATTAGCTTTACCATTGTGGTCGCCGACGCTGACGGAGGATGACGGTGGTGCCGTGGTGGTGAGGACGAGAAGACGCGGGGATTTTTGTTTCTTTTTGTGGTGGAGAAGAAAGATTCAAAGAAGTGGTAATACTTGCTAGTAAAGAAAGATGATGAGCTTTGGAAAAGAAATTGTTCTCACGTCGCATCATCTTTTTGTTACAGATTTTTATTTTTACTATTTTAATTATTATTAATAACTAGTTTATTATCCGCGTATTATGCGGATATTTTTAATATATATAATATAATAAATTAAAAGGTAAAGATATAAATATTTTTTTTTTAAACAAAACTATACAAATATATATGAATAGTAATTATTTGCTTATATTTTTTAAACTTTTATTATATTATAATTAATAAGTTAGTAGAGTATTAGATATTGTTTGATTTGATTTGAATTTAAAAGTTAATTATATTAGATTCGGATAGAATTCAATTAAATTTCTTTATTATTTTTAAAACTCATAAATGTCACGTGTCGATTCATAGTGATAACACGTGACTTCACAAGAAAAGTGTAAAGTTACTCTTTTATTAGTATTTATTATAGATATATAGATTTGTTAAATTATTAAGTGTACTATTATATCAATTCATATTTTCATTCAGATTTTTTAGAATTGATAAAAAGAATTGATAATTTCTATAAATTAGTTTAAATTTTAAAATCAATACTTTTGTAGAATATTTATGAATGAAAACATATGAAATATATGAACGATTAATTGTATCTAATTCGTCAACATTTTATACTTAATATGATTTAACTAAAAAAGTTATGTTATATTAATAAATAAATATTTGCTTTAAGATATAAATTATACAAAATTATTACAATTATTATATGCATGTTTCGAAATTTAAAGACAATATATATGTTTTAGTTATTAGCAACCTATTGATTAATTGCTTTTAATATAATAAATTGAAGTGATTAATGTAAGAAATAAATTAGGAAAGAAAGATAAAAGATTATTTATATATTTTTTATTTATTGATTTTAATTAGGAAAGAAAGATAAAATGACATATGTATAATTATTGATTTTAATTAAGGGTATAAGAGACATTTCATAAATAATTATGAGTTGTCATTAATCTGGATCATTAATTTTTTCCATCCAATGATCCAGAAACTCCAAATGGTTTTCTTATTTTATGTAGTACTAGTTTATTACTCGCGTATTACGCGGATATTTTTATTATATATATAATATAATAAATTAAAAGGTAAAGATATAAATATTATTTTTTTAAACAAAATTATATGAATATATATGAATAGTAATTATTTGCTTATATTTTTTAAACTTTTATTATATTATATTATAATTAATAAGTTAGTAGAGTATTAGATTTTGTTTGATTTGATTTGAACTTAAAAGTAGATTATATTATATTTGGATAGAATTCACTTAAATTTCTTTATTATTTTTAAAACTCATAAATGTCACGTATCGATTCATAGTGATGACAAGTGACTTCACAAGAAAAGAGTAAAGTTACTCTTTTATTAGTATTTAGAGTAAATTACATAAATGGTCTCTGTGGTTTGCATAAAACTTTGGATACGGTCCCTGTAGTTTCAATTTTGCATAAACAGTCCTTATTATCACTGTTTAGTTGCAAAAATGGTCCCTCTGCCGTTAACTTTAACAAACAATTAGTTAAATATTTTATAATGATCATTTTACCCATTTATTTGATAACATTTTGATAACTCAAGTTTGTAGTTCATTTTGGTTTTGGTCCCTCAAGTAAATTTTTTTATTTAACTCTTTTATTATTATTATATTATTATTATTATAACTATTATTATTATTATTATTTTTTATTATATTATTTTAATCTTTTCTGTATTAATTTTTTGTTTAATGAGTTTCCTAAATTTTAATATATTTTCTAATTTAAATTACAAACTTAATTTTTCTTTTTATTATAAACAATTGTATCAATTAGAATCCATTTCCTTTTTTAGCATTTTCAAATGAAAAATTCAAACATTTTATATTGTAGTTTCCAAACCAAAATATTTTGAACCTTAAGCTTTTATTTGTTTTTTCAAACGAAAAAAAGTTACAAACTATGCATGTTTTAAAGTTTTTTCATTTTAAAACGTAAAAAGCTACGAAGACCAATCCATTTTTTATTTTTTATTCTGCACCAAAAAATTCAACCCATTACGATTTTTTTGTTTTGGAAAACGAAAACAAATACAAGCAATTCTGTTATTAGTTTTTGCAAACGAAAAAACCACGAATAATTCTGATTTTCAGTTTTTCCAAACAAAAATCAATTTATTTTTCTAGTTTTTCAACCAAACCATTACCTTTTATTTTTTTCTCTGAACGAAAAACTACGAACCATTACGCTTTAAAGCTGTTTAAAAAAATGAAATAGTGTGTAGCCTTTTTGTTTGGAAAAACTAAAAAATGGAATGGAATGGTTTTTGGTTTTTTACTATTGAAAAAAGTTTAAAACGTAATGATTTGTTTAACATAAAAAGCGAACAAAAAAATAGACTCATTTTGATTTTTTAGCTTTTTTCCAAACGTACAAAATACGGTTTTTCAAAAAATAAAAATAGTCTATTTTTTTTGTTCGGTTTTTATGTTATTATAATCATTACGTTTTTCACTTTTTTCAAGCGTAAAAAACTACAAATCATTTCATTTTTTTTTGTTTTTCCGAACAAAAAGGCTACACACTATTTCATTTATTTTTTAAAACTTTAAAATGTAATGGTTCGTAGTTTTTAATTCAGACAAAAAAAATAAAAGGTAATGGTTTGGTTCGAAAAACTACAAAATAAAATGATTTTGTTTGTTTGGAAAAACTGAAAATCAGAATTATCCGTAGTTTTTTCGTTTGCAAAAACTAATAACAGAATTGTTTGTATTTAACTAAAAAAGTTATGTTATATTAATAAATAAATATTTGTTTTAAGATATAAATTATACAAAATTATTACAATTACTATATGCATGTTTCGAATTATAAATACAATATATGTGTTTTAGTTATTAGCAACCTATTGGTTAATTGCTTTTAATATAATAAATTGAAGTAATTAATGTAAGGAAATAAATTAGGAAAGAAAGATAAAGGTTATTTATATATTTTTAATTATTGATTTTAATTAGGATAGAAAGATAAAATGGCACAGATATAATTATTGATTTTAATTAAGGGTATAAGAGACATTTCATAAATAACTATGAGTTGTCATTAATCTGGACCATTGATTTCTTTCTATCCACTGGTCCAAAAACTCCAAGTGGTTTTCTTATTTTATATAGTATAGATAGATAGTCTATCAATTAAGATTCAAAAGATATATTTTTTATATTTATATTGTATTTGTAACAAGAAATGTTAATATTTATAACAACAACAATAATAATGATACAAATAGAACATTTTAAAAACAATTAAAAGGTTAACTTTTAATATCAGTTCTATTTGTTATCTTAATATTCTGCCTTCAATTGCTTCATATGAGCTAGCAAGTAGCAACGTCATTCATTTAAACAAGAATCATCATATCATAAACAACACTCCATTGCTAATCACGGTTGTAACATTTATATACGGGAAGCTAGCCCCTTATTACAGGTTGATCCCCTGTGACATTTATATTATTAGTGGTAGCATTTTCCTATCTTCCATGTGACATGCCTCAACAATACTCAGCAGCATTATAAGTTATAACACATATTTTACATGCATCTTGTGTAATCTTGCTTACTCAGTAAGCATTAGCTTACAATTGCTATTAACATTTTACAAGCAATGGTAAAAACATAGTCAGAACTTCTGCATAGGTCTACACTCAATCAAGCAATTGAAACTTAGCTCACTGTCAAGATCGTGATACTAGCCAATTAATATTTAATAATGTTTTCGGGTATTCTGTAGCAACTTTATCTTTCATTATAATGTATTATTAGTGTAGACTTGTACTAGACAATGTTTTATTATTGTTATTAAACTTGTATAAATGCATATTTTACCCAGAAGTTCATTGTAAATGCATATCTTGAGATTATTATTGCATGATTTATCAAACATGATGTTTCAATATATCAACATTAATTTCAACATATATATATATATATATATATATATATATATATATATATATATATATATATATATATATATATATATACACACACACTTTGATTAGCTATTATATTACGATCATTCACATTTTATTAAAATTTTAACTACAGTTAGGTGTAACTAGGTTACACACTCATATATTACATTGATTATAAAAAAGGTTAAAAATGTAAATATTTTTGAAGATTTATAAATAAGTATTAAAATTAGAATAAGTATTTATATAATAGGATTGAGGTTCAAATGAGAACTTTTATGCATCGGCCATCGGGGCACCTCGGGGCACTTTTGTGCATCGGATAATCTAACAAGGGTGCACAAATGACATTTTGGGAAAATTAAATATATGAAATTAATTAATTTTTAAATATCATTAAAAGATAATTAGGAGTTACATGTTGAATTAAAATCTCATATTAACTACATTCCTCATTTTCCTCCTCATTTCTCTCTCTATCTCTCTCTATTTGTGTTCTTCATAATTTTCATAGTGATGATGATTTGAAGACGAAGATTAACGATGATGATGAACATGAACAAGAGATGCAATCGATGATAAATATGAAAAACACGATGCATAGATGGATGAAGAACGATGAATAATGCATAGATTAAAGATGAACAATGACGATGCATAGATGGATGATGAACAATGAACAACAAAAATGATGATGCATAAATGGATGATGAACAATGACGATGCATAGATGAATGATGAACAAGTTGAACACAATGCATAGATGAATGAAGAATATGAACGACGAACACGATGCATAAATGAAGTTGTGTATTTTTTTTGTTAAATGCGTCTTTTTAAACACGATGCATAGATAAACACGATTAACGATGAAATGCATCTTTTTTGAATTTGTGTAACTTTTGTTGAGTTTGGAAATATATCAATTGAATTTATTTAACATTTATTATTTGATTATTTGTTGAAACATTAAATTTAATGAGGTATGCACATTCCCCAAAATGTCATTCCTTGTTTGTTTTCATAATGCACAAGATGCATAAATTTGTCCAACTATTTACCTTTTTGCCATCAATCTAATCCATACAATTTTTTGAGCTAATGGATGATATAGGTTCTTTTGTACCTCGATGCATAAAAGTTCTCAATTGAACCTCCCTGTATATAATAGATATAGATAGTTATGACGATGATGACCATAGTAATAGTATGTTATACTAATAAATGTGTTACTATTTAAACATTTAGCAATTAAATATGAAATTATTTTAAACAACTTTTAATCTTTCATATTAAATAAGTTATTAAGACTTATATATAATTGTAATTATAGAAAAATATAAAAAATGAAACTTTGTATTTTTATATTAGATAAGTTTGTAAGATTTATAATTGTAATCATGAAAAAAAGTTGAGAAAAAGAAAACTTGCAAGAATGTTGGAGTGGCACGTGATGAGAGAAAACCTCCTTTATTTTAATGACAATTTATGTATATTTAAACTGTAAGTGAGAATGTTATTATGTTAGATGTGTTTAATAGGTGGTTTGTAAAAGATTATGGAACGTTAAAACTTTTAAAGGTTTCATCTTTTATTGTTTATTTGTTTTTTAATAAAATCATTAAGAAGTCATTTAAAGATAAAATGGTTTTCTAATCTATCTATACTATTAAAAGAGTAACTATACTCTTCTATTGTGAAGCCACGTGTCATCACCATGAATCGACACGTGACAATTATGAGTTCTTAAAATAATAAAGAAATGTAATTTCATTCTATCCAAATCTGATATAATCTACTTTAAATCAAATCAAATCAAACAAAATCTAATACTCTACTAACTTATTAATTATAATATAATATAGTAATATTTTAAAAAAATATTAGAAAATAATTACTATTCATATATATTTATATAGTTTTGTTAAAAAAAAATAATATTAATACGCTTTACCTTGTAATTTATTATATTTTATATATATTAAAAATATCCACGTAATACGCGGGTAATAAACTAGTGGTTCCATTAAAAAAGAAATAAACATGTCTTTAAATTTAAAATTGATAAAATGACACGAGTTGCTTAAAGAGACAAAAACTTATGCATGAGAAAATAGTTCATGTAGATTTAAAAAGTTGTTTGGAGCTCTGACACGTATAATTACCAAAATAGCATTTAGTTACTAATATGTTTTTATCTTTATTTTTAAGGTTTATTTCAAAAACCCAGCATACTTTTTTTTTATATATTTTATACATGTGTGTTCTTATTAAAAATTTTTGGTTATTTTTTGTTTTTTTGACAATTTACCTATTAGAACATGATTTTTCTGTTTCTTTGAAATTCGATTTACTTATTAAAAGCGGGGTTCTAATAGGTGAATTTTTGAAAATAAAAAAAATAACATTTGGATTTTATGTCATTCACTCCATCAATCTCAAAATAAATGTCTGTTAAATAAAAACACGTACATAATTCTAGAAATTTATAATGATTATAATATTTAATCAACAAATAGTGTTAATAATCTTAATTTAGGACAAATTAAAAGGAACATTTATGTATATGAATATTCATTTTAGGACAAATTAAAAGGAATATGTGGACAATTAAGATGAGATGGAATGACAGAAGGAGTATAAATTTCAACTTTAGGCGGCGTTTGGTTCGTAAAATATTCGTTGAATTAATTAAATTTGTCTAATTAATGAGTTATGGAGGGAATTAAATCTATATGAATTCAAATAATGTCACTTATTTGGTTGGTAGAAATGAAATGCATATTCAGTTCATTGTTTTTTGTTTGGTTTATAAATCTCTCAAAGTAATTTGAATATGATAATGACAAATGACCAAAATACTCTCATTAATAATTTTTTTTATTTTTTAAACCATAAGGATATTCAGAGAGTATGATTTTTTTTCTTTATCAAAAAAAAAATTCTTCATAAATATCTTAGAATGATAATCTTAAACATTAATGTTTAATAATGCAAAGACAAAATAATATCCGATGGGTAGGGTAGGTGTTGTGTAAGGGGTGGTATGGGTGAGGTAGTATTTGATAGGATGGGTTAAA